>JAKSZT010054305.1:639910-849510 GCA_026826555.1 Tolypeutes matacus
AGGAAGGGAGGAAGGGAGGAAGGGAGGAAGGGAGGAAGGGAGGAAGGAAGAAGGGTCAGGGAAGATTATCAGGAAATAAAGAAAGAAAGAAAGAAAAAGGAAGGAAGAAAGAAGGTGTTCAGATCAGGGCTAGTTTTGGGGCTTGTGGCAACATGTTTAATCAGGTAGGCTCACGTGACTGGAAAGTTTGCACATTTAGAAGTCATTTCTGGCTTCCTTACAACTTTCAAGATCAAAGTGCTTAAGAAAATCCCCCAGATATTCACCCAATACAAGGGTTGTGATAATCATGACCTGGGAGGGGAGGTAAGTGTGAAAAGTAGCAGCTCAGCAATTACTTGTGGAAAATCAGGGACAAACAGGAAGAATTAAAAGGGGAAATGACTCATAAACGATGGAAGGGGGACCTCCCCTCACTTTTATTATCCCTTTTACTGAGAGGTGAGTTTCCATGAGCTTTGTTTTTAGGAATTTTCCTTCAACAACTCAGACTCTTTTAATTCCCTTCTTCGAGGGGGACTAAGTTTTTCCAAGGTCATGACAAACTTCCCTGTCCTTTTCTTTCACCCTAGCTTATCATAAGCCACCTCAATATTGAATATTGTGTTCAGTATTTTCAACTGAATAAAACAAAGTTTAGTAAAAGATTTGTAAATAAATTGTTTAAAAAACCTCAGTGTGTGGAAATGGATAGAGTTGATGGTAACACATTATAGTGAGTAGCAGCTGCTTTATAAATGGGATTGTGGCTGAAAAGGGGAGTCTAGGGTTGTAAATGTCAATTGAAGGAAGCTAGAGAATAATCTAGGGACTGAATACACAGTGATCCTGGAGGTGGATGAGAATTGAGGTTGATGGTACAGATGCAAGAATATCTTTCTGTGAACTAGAACGGATGTACATCACTATTACAGGGTGGTGGGAATGTGGAGAAGCATGGGAAAAATACAATTAATGTAACCTATGGACTATAAACAGAATGACAGAGAAATAGAATTTGATTATTTCTGTTGGAATATTGGATAAATAGTTACTTTACTAAATTGTGGTGGGGGTGTGTGTGCATCTCACTTTTCCATGCCCACTGCTCTCTTGGTAATAGGGATGGCACGATAATATATACTAAAAGCAAGTCCCAAAATTTATACCCGCAAAATCATTACAGAAAGAGACCCAGACTTCCAGGAAATTTCAACATTCAGAATAATTGACCAGAAGAAATAGTAATTAAAGAAAAGCTCACCTGCCAAAATGGCTGCCACCATGTCTCTGCCCTAAAGCCCTGCAGAACTCCTTGCTAATTCATATAGAATCAATGATAATTGTATTTCTCAGACTATAGCAAAAAAGAAACAGCAGTTAGAGGGTATTGAGGTTATAGGTGGCAGGCTCTATGACAAAAAAAAGTAATTTGTTTACCTAATAGAGTAGGAGGCTATGGGAGAACCTAATAAAGTACAGTAATTAATAGCTATAATGATGAACACAGTTTATTAAAAAATGGTGAGATGATAGTTACTATCATCTATTTAAGAAGGAAAAGAGTAATTAAACTTTCTAGACAGATTTCCATCAAAAATGTTTACAACAGAAGTTCCTTTAAGAAGTAAACTTCAATTATCTGGGAAAAAAATGATTAATGCAAATCACGTTGCTCCTTAAGGATGTTCGATAAATGTAGATTTTCTATCTAATTTTGCATTTGAGTTTTAAAAAACCAAAAACAACTTTCCTAATTTGTCAAAGTTGTTTGAATATTAATAAGAAGTTTAAAATTATGCCTCTGGTTACAATTTCCACTTAATATTCTGCTTTCACCTCATTCTCAACATATTTATAACCAGACGCATAAAACTCCCTCTCCACACTAAGTTTCTCCTTCTGTATTACAGTCACCCAAGCATGAGACCTTAGAGTCATCTTTGAATAATTCTTCCCTATTTCTCATGTGCCATCAGTTTTAAAGTTCTCTTAATGTTTCCTAGATAATGTTGCTGTGTCCCTATTCTCATGGTTAACTCCTTATCACCTTACCCCTAAATTAATCCATCGCATTCTAACTGTTTCTAGTTTCCTGGGCTGTTTATCCAGACTATCCTGTAAACCAACAGCCAACACACTAGACTTTTGAAATCCACTTCTTTCTGTGGTATAGTGGCTAAGAGCATTGACTTTGGTTTTAGACCTGGATTTTAGACTTGGCTCTGTCTCATACTTCTGTGATAACTTGGGCAAGTAATTTAGCTTCTAAATCTCAATTTCCTCATCAGTAAAATGGAAACAACAATAGTGTCTAAACACAGAGTTATTGTGAGGATTAAATATGGCAATGCATATGCAATATCAGCATGGTGCCTGGCACAAAATGTGAATTTCCTCCCTTCACCTGGCTACTCCTTGTCAGAGTCCTTGTTATATCTTCCTCTTCCAGAGGCAGCAGTCCACCCTTGCCTCTTCTCTTTTCAATCTACACTCACTCTCTAGATGATTTTATTTAGTCTCCTGCCTTTAAATATCACCTATGCATTGCTGACTCCCAGGTATAAGTTGATGATAAAGCAGCCTGGTTCTCTCCTTTAAGCACCAGGCTCATATAACCAACTGCCTACTCAACATATCTACTTGGATATTAATAGACATCCCAAATGTTTCTATTTCCAAAACAATATGCTTAATTCTTTCGCCTCCTTAGCTAAATGTATTCCTCCCTCAATTAAAAAAAAATACGGCTTGTGCTTTTTTGTGTGATTTATTTAACAGCTCCTACTCTGGCATAGAAATTGTCCTATACTTTTTTCTAAAATTATTACAGTTTTATCTTTTTCCTATATAGGTGTAATCCATTTGAAATTTATTTTTGTGTACGTTGTAAGAGGGAGGATATAAATTTATGTTTTTAAATTTAAGGATTGCAACTGATTGGAATTACTCAAGCCCTATTTATTGAATAGTCCATTTACCACCACCAGTTTGCAATGCTGCCTCTGTTATACATCACACTTCCACATATTCATGGTTCTGTTTCTAGACTTTCTATCTCATCCAACTGATATATTAATGTCACACTGCTGTACCTTATATAGATTTTTAGTAGTTCTTGATATTTAGTGGTGTGTCTTCTCTCATCTTCCTCCTCTTTTTTCTCCTTCCTAAAATTCTTTTGGCTGTTACTGGCCATTTACTCTTTCACATGGATTTTAAGATCAGCTTGTCAAATCCCACGAAAAACACCACTGGACTTTGAATTTTTGGATTCAATTATATGGAACTTAAAGACTAATTTGGGGGAAATGTTTATGTTTTCTATATTGAATCTTCCTATCTGTAAACATGGTTTACATATCCATTTATTTCAGTTTTCTATTTTATCACACAATTAAGTTTTATAATTTTCTTAATAAAGGTCTTGTCCATATTGTGTTAGATTTATTTCTAGATGCCTTACAACTTTGGTTAGTAATGTAAATGGCATCTTTTAAAAATATACAGTTTTAAATTTTTGAATACTATTGATTTTTTTATAGTGTTCTTTCTACTCTACAACCCCACTGAGCTATCTTATTAATTTAGTAATTTTCTGCAGATTTCCTTAAATTTTTCTATGTGGACAATAATATTACTTATGAACAGTGACTTTTTTTTTTCTTCCTTTCACTTTTTATATTTCAAAAATTTTGTTTTATTTTCCTCGTCAGGATTACAAAAATGCTAAATGAGAGCAGTATTAGTCAGTACTCATGCTTGTAAAACATCACCAGGTTCATCAGATTTACGGATGTCCCTTTCTATTCTGAGTTTGCTAAGAGGATTGTTTTTTTTTCCTGCATCTATTGAGATGTTTATATATATATATATCCTTTAATATTATAAAACAATGAATTTACATTAAAATTTTTTTTTCATGTTAAACATTTTTGCTTGCCAGAGATAAAAACTGATTATTAATGATGTCGTATTTTTTAATACATTATTTAGGTTTGGTTTGATAATGTCTTATTTATAGTTTGTAATTCAGTGTTCATAAGTTAAATTTCTTTTGCTGTTCTTGTTCAGTTTTGTTGTCAAGGTTATTCTTCCCTGGTAAAATGAATTGGGAGTTTTCCTTTATTTCCTCTCTTTGGATTCATTTGTAAGAGATTTTTCAGCAAAATTTTGGTAGAAGCAATCTAAAAAAACATCTGGGCCTGGGGCTGGACTTTTTCCTATTGGTAGAATTTGAGCTAATTAATTCCCTTTCTTTACTGGTTATAGAGCCAATTCAGGTTTTATACATATTGTCTTTTACAGTTTTGGAAAATTACATTTTTTAAAAAGAATTTGTCTATTTCATTTAAATTTTCAAAATTTGTTCACCAGATTCTATATAATGTACTTTGAAGATATCATGACTGTAGTTATGTCCTCCTTTTTCCATTTCTAATATTGTTTATTTTCTAAAATCTGCCCTGCTTGAAATTGATCTATTATGTTAGTCTTTTAAAAGAAGGTACTTTTAATTTTGTTGAATTTTTTTCTATTTTAACAATTTCTAATTTAACAATTTCTGCTTACGGTGTTCTATAATTTTCTTCGGGTTGACTCTGTTCTATTTCTAAACATTTGCAGTGAATATTTAGATCATTAACTTAAAAAAAATTCTTTTACAGACTGCTACAGACAAGCATGTTTTTATTCTCTTACCAGTTGTTTTTTTAAAAAATCACAGCAGTTGTAAGTTTACAGAAAAATTCATACAAAAAATACAGAGTTCCCCGCTACCCCCTCCCAGTTTTCTCTATTTTTAACATTTTGCTTTAGTGTGGTACCTTTGTTACAATTGATGAAACATGATTTCAATTATTTATTAACGACGGTCCATAGTTCACACTAGGGCTCACTCTTTGTGCTGTGCAGTTCTAGTCTGGTAATCAGTTTATATAATTCAGTGGCCTTAAATACCTTCACAATGCTGTGCTGCCATCGCCACTATCCATTACCAGAACTTTCCCATCACCCCCAAACAGAATTCGGAACCAATTGAGCATTAACTCCCATTCCCCACCCCCACCCCTGGTAAACTTTATTCTAATTTCTGTCTTTATAGATTTGCATTTGCTAATATTTCGTATAACTGAGATCATATAATATCTGTCCTTTTGTGTCTCGCTTACGTCACGCAACATAATGTCTTCAAGGTTCATCCATGTTGTCGCATGTATCAGAACTTCATTCCTTTTTATGGCTGAATAATATTTCATTGCACATATATACCACATTTTGTTTATCTATTTTTTTGTTAATGGGCAGTTGGGTTGCTTCCACTTATTAGCAGTTATAAATACTGCTACTATGAACCTCAGTGTCCAAATATCTGTTTGAGTCCCTGCTTTCAATTCTTTTGCGTATATACTTAGAAATGAGATAGCAGGGTCATATGGTAATTCTATACTTAACTTTTTGAGGAACCACCAAACTATTTTCCACAGTGGCTTAACCATTTTACATTCCCACCAACATAGTATGAAGGTTCCTATTTCTCCACATCCTCACCAGCACTTGCTATTTTCCATTTTATAAAAAATAGTAGCCATTCTAGTGGGTATGAAATGGCATCTCATTGTGGTTTTGATTTGCCTTTCCCTAATGGCTAATGACATTGAGCATCATTTCATTTGCTAACTGGACATTTGTATATCTTCTTTGGAGAAATGACTATTCAAGTCTTTAGCTCATTTTTAATTTGGGTTGGTTATTTTGTTGAGTTGCAGGATTTCTTTATATATTCTGGATATTAAACACTTATCAGATATATAGTTCCTAAATATTTTCTCTCATTCTCTAGGTTGAATTTTTACTTTCATGATGAAGTCTTTTGATGCACAAAATTCTTATGAAATCCTATTTATCTACTTTTATGAACTTCCTTAGTTTCTGCTTATTTGTGAACATTTTAAACTCACCTTCATATTTGAAGGACAATTTTGCCTGATAAAGAATTGTTGGCTGGCAATTTTTCTCTTTCAGTATCTTAATTATATCATGCCACTGTTGTCTCACCTTCATGGTTTCTGATGAGAAATCCACACTAAGTCTACTGGGCATCCATTGTATGTGATAGTTTGCTTCTCCCTTGCTGCTTTCATAATTTTCTCTTTATCTTTTATATTTGATATTCTGTATAAAAGTGTCTTGGAGTAGGTCTATTGGAATTTATTCTGTTTGGGGTATGATGCACTTCTTGAAAATGTAGGTTCGTTTCTTTCATGAGAGTTGGGAAATTTTCAGTTTTTATTTCCTCAAATACTCTTTCTGTCCCTTTTCCCTGCTCTTCTTCTTCTGGAACTCCTGTGAAACATACATTGTTGTGCTTTATGATATCATTCAACTCCCTGAGCCCTTGCTGAATTTTTTCCATTCTTTTCTCTCTCTGTTCTTCTTTCTCTTCAATTTCAGCTGTTCTGTCTTCTGTATCATGTATTGTTTCTTCTATCATTTTGAGTCTGTTGTTGTATGTCTCTAATGTTTTTTTTTTTTTTTTTTTAAATCTCATTTACCATGCCTTTCATTCCCAGGAGCTCTGTTACTTTTCTATTCAGGTTTTCAAATTTTTCTTTGTGCTTGCTCAATATCTTCTTGGTGTCCTTTATCTCTTTAGCCATATTGTCTTTCAACTCATTAATTTGATTTTGGAGATTTGTATGACTCTTGTTGATTAGTTGTCTCAAATCCTGTGTCTCATCTGGGGATTTGATATATTCCTTTGCTTGGGTCATTTCTTCCATTTTCTTAGTATGGCTTATAATTTTTTGCTGATGTCTAGGCATCTTATTATGATGATGAGTTTACTCAGATGCTCAGTTTCTCTCTTTTGTGGGGATTTTTTTATTGGCAGGAGGCTGTGTGTTACTGCTGTTCTTTGATTCTCGGTTCAACCTGTTCTAAGTCTTTAGGATTGTCCCTGTTAGCAGCTGAAATCTTGGCCCCAGACCCAGTAATGGGTTGCAGACCTACTTCCAAGTGCCTTGGGGAGGGAGGCTGTAAAGACCAGAAAAAGCCTCTCTTACTTATTTACTTTTAGTTTCCTCACATGCACTCCCTTGGTTGACCAGCAGATGGTGTTCTTCCACAGCCTTCTCAGTTCAAAGCCGGGTTAGAGTGTGTCTGCTGCAACACAGATGAGATCAATGTGACAGAGGATCCTGCCTGGAGGCTAAGAGTCTGGAAATTTAAACTTTCTCAGAGGTTGTTCTCCAACCATTGCTGGTAGCCCCCTCCCTTTTCCCAGGTAGGAAATAATTTCACTACTTTCTGTGTCCTCAACAGTAGGGAGGGTGATTGAGAGGGTTGGATCTTTTTATCCTGTGCTGGCTCTCAAGGTAAACAATGGCATGGCCCCACCCTCCCTGGAAGTGCTCATGGGGACACAGCAGACCAAATTTGTGGGCCAAAAGATGAATCAGCCTTAAGCTGCATTCCTTTCTCTCCCTTTTCCTGGGGAGGTGGATCCCAGAGGTCCTCTTTGCTGCTGCCAGTCCCAAGGCCAGAGAATTCAAAATTGTCTGCTCCTAGGGTGGGGGAGGGCACTGGTTGCTGCAGCTGCAGCTTCCACTCATAGCCTTTCACTTGTGATTCTTTTCCTTTGCCCCTCTTTCTTCTGGGTGGTGTCCTGTCTTCCCCTGGTGTCCTAAACCCTAGAACATTCCCACCCACCCCATCCCCCAGGCCATTTCTACCTGTCCATAGCTATTTTTCTGGGAGAGGAGAAAGTCCTGTGTCTTTCTAGTCTGGTATCTTCCTGGAAGTCTTATCAACTTTTAATTTGGTGCTTGTGTTTTTGGTGTTAAATATAAGAATTGCCTACCCAAGATCTTGAAGATGTTTCCCTAAGTTTTCTTCTAGGAGTTTTATAGTTTTGATTATTATATTTAGGTCTTTGATCCATTTTGAGTTAATTTTTGTATTTTGTGAGGTAGGGGTGTACCTTCATTCTTTGCATAAGGATATCCAGTTGTCTGAGCATCATTTACTGAAGAGACTATTTTTTCCCCATTGTATGGACTTGACACCCTCGTCAAAAGTCAATTGCCCATAGATGTGAAGGTTTATTTCTGAATTCTAAATTTTATTCCATCAGTCTATATGTCTGCCCTTGAGCCAGTACCATTCTCTTTTGATTATGGTGGCTTTGTAATAATTTTTAAAATTGGAAAGTGTGAGTCCTCCAATTTCATTCTTCTTTCTCAAGATGTTTTTGGCTATTTGGGGCCCTTTACGCTTCCATATAAATTTGATGATTGGCTTTTCAATTTCTGCAAAGAAAGCTGTTGGAATTTTGATTGGGATTGCATTGAATCTGTGAATCACTTTGGGTAGAATTGACGTCTTAACAATATTTAGTCTTCCAATCCATGAGCATGGAATGTCCTTCCATTTATTTAGGTCTTCTTTAATTTCTTTTAGCAATGTTTTGTAGTTTTCTGTATACAAGTCCTTTGCATCCTTGGTTAAATTTATATTTAGATATTTTATTATTTTAGTTGCTGTTGTAAATGGAATTTTTTTTCTTGATTTCCTCTTCATATTGTTCATTCGAGTGTATAGAAACACTACTGGATTTTTATATGTTGTTCTTGTAACCCACCACTATTGTTTATTAGCTCTAGCAGCTTTGTTGAGGAACCGTTATGTTTTTAATAATTTTAAACATCAGTAATTTATATTCTAGTTCAGGGTGTCATTTATTTTAAGTGCTTGAGGGCTCTAATTCTCTGATATTTTTATTTGTTTGTTTTATATATTCTAACTTTTAATCATAATGAATTGTTTTCTTATGTGTTTTGAGTTATTTTATGTGCCCTCATCTTTTACATTTTTGTTTTTTGCAGTGAGAATATCTTGGTCTAGATTGTAGGACTATCCCTTCTGAGCTTCTTCCAGGAGCTCCAAAAAGATATCACAAACCAAGGCCAATTTCAATGTTAATTCTTGACTTAAGGATTCCAAGGCAATATAGGTAATGTAAATTTGAACCCTAAACCTTCTATGAGGTGAAGACCTATGGTTTTGAATTCTCATGTTCTCAAAGGAGGCATTGTTTATCTCTCACAGTCCAGGCAGTAAGACAAGTTTCCTAGTCATCTCTCAATTCAGGTGGATGGATCCCCTCTTCTCCAAGCTATCAGATAGTGCAGCCACTCAAAGGCTTTAGGTGGGATTTTCAGTTTTATCTCTCCACCTTGAAAAGTACCAAGGCCTCAATTCCTGTTCTTTCCACCCTACCCAGGGCACCTGCAGCTTCAGCACATATGCCTATCACATTAATTTCAATTCCCTCTTTGTTTCTGGCATCAGAGAATTTTACTCTATTTCTTATGAGCACAACCATGCATCTAAAATGATGTTTGCTATACTTTATTCTAAACTTGTAGGTGTAGGATAGGATGAGTTTTATGTCCTCTCATCCCCCGTATTCATATGTTCAGAAGTCTTTTATTATTGTTTTTATTTTGAATGAAATATGGCTACACTACTGAAGTCACTATCCTCCATGATGGCCCTCCAATGATCCCTGCCTCCTGATATTTATGCCCTTGGGTAGTCCCCTTTCCAATGGCACCAGTGTTGTTCTGTTTGATCACAGAACATAAAATGTCTAGAATAAAGATGTGATGGTATGTGTCACTTCCACGATTCGGCTATTAAAGGCACCAGAGATGTGAGTTTTTTCTCTCTTTCTCTCTCAGATCATTCATTCTTTGGGAAGCTATTTGTTGTGTCAAGGGGCTGCTCAGACAGCACATGGAGAGGTCCACATGGGCCAATAGCCAGTGACAATCTGAGGTCTGCACTGACAACCATGGGAATGAGCTTCAGCTTACTGCCGTCCTGCAGTAAGGACTGCAACCTCATGAGAACCTTGAGCCAGGACTGTCCAGCTAAGCCAATACTGAATTCCTGAATTTCTGAAACTGTGTGAGCTAATAAATATTTGTTGTTTAAACTGCTAAATTTTGGAGGTAATATGTTACATAGCAATAGATAACTAATACAAGTACATTAATTGTTCTACTAGCTTAAGGTCTTAAAGATAAAAATTTAGTCATGATAATCTTGATCTAGTACCTTAATCTTCTTGACTTTGATTTTTTTTTTTTTTTTTTTAGCATTCATTCTTCTTTTTAATCACTGAATTTCAGTTTTTACAATTACTCTTAGAACATTTCAGGAGCTAAGGTTTAGGGGGAGAACAGTTCTTGTACATGAAGAACCCTATTACATGCTCCATTTTTCTGCAAATACCCTACTGGCTGGATTAACAGAAAAAAAATGCTGTTTTTTTTGTTTTGTTTAGTTTTGTTTATTTGTTTGTTTCTTAGCCATAAATCACTGCATTTATATTTACAAAAGCCATGAATAAACATGCATTTTCCCTTTATTAGGACTTAAATAGATGTTTAAACATTAAAGCAGTGATGATTCTAAACACAGTGAAATTCTAAATTAAGGCTTTGTATTGAAACCCATATTCAAAGGCAACTGTGAGCAAAGCAAACTGTTTCATCTACTAAATTGAGTCATTTGCCCAGGATATACGGTCTTTACCCATTACCAACACTTCCTCTGTATCTGATGTATGGAATATGAATTAGTATTACACCACCATTTTATTTTAATGAATCATTAGTCCCTTTGCTAGGTTTTCTTGGGGGATTTAGCTCTCAGTGGCACAAGCATGTGCAAAAGAAGGGACAAAGCATTTCTTTGTAAACTTAGGACACGTACAAACTGTGGTGATGCTTACTTTTCTTAACTGCCAATAGTTAAGCAAGGTCTCCTAAATGCAGAAAACTCCACAAGCATACTTGGCCATGCTCCCATCTCAAAACAACAAAAAAAATGTTCTTGATGATTGGAACAATAAGTCTTCACCTTCTTTATTCTCTTTGAAGCCTGTTTGGTGTAACTTTCTTTAAAAAAAAAAAAAAAAAAGGGAAAATGCAGACTACCGTATTTTAGATGGTTCTATTCTGTAATTGTTACCCTCAAGGCACAAATAACAATACTTTGGTAGACTGATGTCTTTCAGAAGTCATTCAAGGAAAAGATGAGTGATGGATGAAGGAAGGTGGGTTACTTTAATTGTAGATTGCATTCTTGCCCTATCAAGCTTAGTAGAAGTGCCGCACATTGAAATTAAGGGGGAAAGTCCTTTACCCTTTGCAGTTTTTTTTTTTAAACATAGTATGATAAAGCTCAGGTCCAGCCTGTGAGTGCACTTTGGGAAGCAGCTCCGGGGCACTGCTCCGAACTGCACCCACTGTAGACAGCAGGATGTTAGCAGGGCCACCCCAGTGTTTCCATGCTGTGGATGGCTTTCTATGAGGATCACAATTTACTCATAAGCCCTCGCTGTTTTTCCTTTACACAGTAATTTATCCCTTTACACAGGCCACGAGCCTCTTGTGAATGAAATACACTTACATTGGTATCAATAATAGCTCATGAAGAAAAGGCATGGCATGGACTATGTGAAAACTATTTCAAAAGTCAGAGACAGCTACAATTTTCCTTTATGTCTTCAAGTCAGAAGAATGAGATGTCAAAGCAAATGAGGCGTAGGCAGCATGAGTCTCAAACCATGTAAGTGTTGTGGTTTAAATCCACTTAGCAGGTTACTGTCAGGAAATAGGAATTTCTAACAAGCACTATTAAAAAAATATTTTAAGTGCAATTTAAGTTAAGTATGTTACACTCCAACTAAAATGTTTAAAGATTTGAAAAGTTTGTACCCTAGTACATGCTAAGATTGGCTTCCGCTAAATGGCTAATATTGTTTTAAAGGTATTAAATACATATGTTTTAGATGGAAAGACCAGCTTTGAAGGGGCAATGGTAGGGAACACAAAAACAATCATTTTTAGATCAACCTCATACACTTTTTAATACATATATTTATACAAGTACAAAAGGCGAAGAACCTCAAAGAAGCTAAGCATCTGCAAAATCAACTGCATTCAAGAGTTAATACTGGGGAAGCGGCTGTGGCTCAATCAGTGGGGCTCCCGTTTACCATATGGGAGGCCCGGAGTTCGGTTCCCGGGGCCTCCTGGTGAAGGCAAGCCCGCCCGCACGGCGTGGTTAGCTGACCCAGCGAGCACGAGCAGCAAGGGAGGATAAATGAATAAATAAAATTAAAAAAAAAAAAAAAAAAAAAAAAAAAAAAAAGAGTTAATACTGTTGTCCCGTTTCCCCATTTCCTAAATCAGAAGAAAACTGTAAATGCCACCTCACATGTGGACTTCACTTTTAGCAGTTGGAGATAGTGTGTAGCTCTGCACATGCCTGGGTCTCCACAGAGCTGAACTGAGACGTCATCACGTTCCAGGCCAAATCGGCTAGAAGGAAGTCATCCATTGCTGTTTGAGTTTCATTGCTGGTGAAAAACAAACCCCTAGGGTTTCAAAATCAGAATTCACAGTCTTTCTGTACTGTTCACTGAACTTTGCTTTCTAGAGCAAGCAGGCTTTTAGCAGTGAAAATCCCTTCTTTGTCAGTTGAATCAGTGCTCATGGAAAAGCTGGAGGGTTTCAGAATACTGCCCAGAGGCAGATGAGGGCTACTGTTTAAAAAGAAGTTTAAGTCTATCTGTGTCTGCCTATCAGACATTTCAAGGCCTAAGAAGTTAGCATTTCCCCTACATCTATAGGACTGAGCAGATGTGTCTGCAAGTAAAAATTCAGTTTGGGTTTCTATGTCCTGGGATTCCAAGACTGGTTCAGTGTCCATATTGCTAAGTTCACTCTCCTCCATTTGAGGTTGGATAGTGGAGGCCGAAAAGAACTCTTTAATATCAAAATCTATTCCGGGATTCTGGATTGGGCCAGGTGGGAGCTGTGTGTCAGTGTTTAAAAGTGTCAGACAAAAGACTGTGATTATCCAGTGTCTGACCCAGCAACATTGACAAGATGTTTTCTAAATCGCTTAATAAGTCTATGGTTTGGGTCTGATTATGTCTGCCGTGTTTTGTGAAGGAAGCATGCTATTCTGTTCATTGAAGTTTATGATTTCTCAATATCTTGATTTAATGTCTTCGGGTCGTTCTGAGATAACAAACTGTGAGTTACAGTCTCTGCAACCAAACTGTTCCTTATAACATTGTCTGTAGAAACCCCATAAGATGAATGGACATTCACAAATGTCTCCACACATCACCGCTTGGTCCATGTGTACCCGGTCATCTGTGGAACTTTGCACTCTACTGGTTTTTGAGTTTCTCTGGAGATCCCACCTGACTGGAAACAAGCATCTACAAAAGCATCAGTCTGAGGGGCTATCAGTGAAGTTACTTTAGAACTGGGCAACAATGTTTGAGTGTGAATGCTAATGGGAAGCAAAACTTGAGAATCAAATGTCAAGTTCATTTGAGAACAAGAGGACAGAGGAATCTGGGGCAGCCCACTGAGCAGAAGGCGTAAAGCTTTGTGAGGTATAAGCTCTGTCTGCACGTTGATTGATGAAATGCTGCTCTTCTGACATGGGGTCTCTAGATGTTGTCAAGCAGTAGGTGGACTTTTACCCAAGTTCACCTGAACACCTGTACTAATTGGCTCAACAGCAGTGGGATTCATAATCTTTGAGAGAGGTAGACTTTCCTGAAGAGAAGATCAGGGTTCCTATGGACAAGGGAAGTAAGTGGGTGGTGCCCATGGCCAAGCCCTGACGATGGACACCCGTGACCGTAGGCTGGGCTGAGGAGTCCGCCGTTGGCACAAAGACAGGCATAGGAGAGAACTGCATGACAGTCAGCTTAACTGAAGCCACTTTGGGCTTCCGTAAAAGCGACTTCTGAGGACCTCTTGCAGCTGTTTTAAGAATCTGTTTTCTGGCATTAAAGCTGCAAGAATCTTCAAAGGAAGCAAGCTAGCTTTATTTCTGAACTTTCTACTTTTATTTATTTACTTATTTTCCTACTTCTTGAGTGTCTGGTCTAGAGGTTGGTTTATTGATCAATGATTTGATGGTCTTTTTATTTTTTTATTTATTTTTTATTTTTTGACAGCTTCTGGTTATTCATGGAGTTCTCCATTTCCCTTTTTTCACTCGGTGACTGCGTGCTCAGCAGGGATCTCATGACAGTTGGGTAGATGTGAGACTGCAAGGCAGTTCTGCTGGCGTAAGGACAGCCGCAGGCAGGCACTGGAAGGTCTTGCCACAGTCTTCCGCCTGTCTTTTCAAGTCCCATTCGGCACCATATGAATTGCTGCACTTACTACATTTGTGCTTCTTTTCAGCATGCATTTTCATAAGGTGCTGCTTTTCGAAAAGAGAATTGAGGAAATGACTTGTCAGGGCCTCTAGGGCAGCCTTCAACTAGACAACAGTAAAATCGCGGTACAGTTTTCAAATCTTTTCTTATTGTTGGTTTACTATGCCGTCCTAGTGGCTCTTGACCAGGAGCATGCTGAGCACAGGCTGTTGGCCAGGACCCTGCCGCAGCCCCGCGCGGTGCGCAGGACGCGCACCGCTCAACAGCTCCCTCACCCGCAGCTGGATCTGCTCCCGGCAGGCTCCCGGCAGGCGGCGCGGCGGCCCGCTGCCCCTCACTGCCCGGGGGGACCTCACGGTCGCAGGCCTCGCCGCCGCCGCTGCCCGCCTCAAAGGCCGCCACGGCTCCCTCACCGCACCCTGGCCGATTTTTTTTTTTTTTTTTTAAGATTATTTATTTATTCATTCATTTATCCCCCCCTTGCTGCCTGTGCTCGCTGGGTCAGCTAACCACGCCGTGGGGGCGGGCTTGCCTTCACCAGGAGGCCCCGGGAACCGAACCCGGGGCCTCCCATTTGGTAAACGGGAGCCCTACTGATTGAGCCACAGCCGCTTCCCCGCAGTTGTTTTTAACACCCTCTTCTGTATCTACAAACAAGCCCTTGCCAACTACCACCTAGAACTGCTCCACGTTGTACGTTTTGAAATATTGAACTTCTGTATCTTACCCTTTGATAAATTCCTATTCTTCTCCCTCTTGTGTCCTTTCTCCACACAAACTGTAAGCCTCATCAATATCTCTATTCCAATGACCCACTCATTTTTTCCCAGTTTATTAAACTACTTTCTGACCTCACTTTGTTTTTCTACTGTAGTCAATACCTATTGTTTTTCTGTATGTTGAACATCTAGGTTTTTTTGTGAACTCTTTCTGCCTCTCCACATGGTGGTGTGGGTGCCGGCTGCCTCCTGACCCACATCAACCAAGCAATTCTTGTTGGGAATTGATATGTGCAGGTGAAATAAAGGGTCAGATTCTGCCTATGGGGTCATGAGCTCCAAGGAAAATGTAAGAATAATGCTGCGAGAGGTTGTTCTACCACACTTGGAGAGAGCTGGGAGAGAAGGAAATCATGCAGTGGCAAGCAGAGATGAAGGACAATGAGAGATAACATCTTTATGGCATCGTTTCAACCATCAACCCTTCAGGACCTGAAGCCAGTTCTATCTCTTGGACTTTCCAGTTGTAGAAGGCCAATAAATTCTCTCCCATTTTTTTTCCCCTTACACTAAATTATTGTATTTTTGTTTCTTTCAACCCAAAGTGTCAAGACTAACATACTTACTAGTCTGTACCTCTGTTTCAGTTATGAATACAGTTGGTTGCAAATCACCAGAAAATATAAGAATATAATAATAAATATAATAATATCACATAATAAGAAGCTGGGGATAAGACAGCCTAGAGCTGGTGCAGCAGCTCCATAATACAATCAGGAGCTCAAGTTCCTTCTACATTTTAGCTCTGCAATCCTTAGAATATTGACTTTGTTTTTTCTCTTTGTTGCCTAAATGTTTTTATTTTATTTTATTTTATTTTATTTTATTTTATTTTTAGAAGAAAGGTTGCCTAAATGTTGACCAATGACAGCTGGTTTTCCAGGTCTCATGGACTATTCTAGTCAGAAGGAAGAAGTAGAAGAAGTAGCATGAGTAGACGTACGCTTATGTCTCATTTGCTAGATGTATGTCACTTGGCCTCCCTTGATGCAGGGGAGTTGGGAAATCGAGTGTTTAGCATTTACTGTCTTTTTAACAGAGGTAGGCAAAGGAAAGAGGAGTTAGAAATGGACAAACCCAAGTCAACAACTTGGGTTCATTTTCTGGATTCCAGCCCTCTATCTTACCTCTTCACCTGCCCTACAAACCACCAACCCTAAGCTAGTTCTACAAATCATCTTATATTTGAGGGGCTGAGTGTTAGTGGATAAAAATTGCAGAATTGTAGAGAATTGAGCTTCTACAAATTAATGACATTTAATATCATTTCGGCACTTAGAGCTGTTTGTTAGTTCTTTTTATTTGAGTTTGATCAGCTTCCTCTCCTAGTCCCTTAAATTGTGATTGCAAACCTTTAACCTATGCTACTTCCCTTAAACCTGTTTCTCATATTCTTTTCTCTCTCAACAGATTGCAGTCTCTTGCTTTTCTGAGGAAATTGAAGCCATCAAATATGAAGTTTTTCAATTTCTTATAACCAATTCTTTCCTTCTTTCTTTTGGTTTCCCTTCAGTTTTAAAAGCAGAATCTACACTTGTGGTCTTAAACTCAGCCACATCCATTATACTACAAGTGACTTGATCTTTAATTTTCTTACTGCCATAGCTCACTGCTTGGCATCATGACTAACATGTAGTACGCACACCATAAATATCTTTTTAATGTTATTGAATCCTCTTTTCAGGACTTTGCTACATAAATTATCCCTTTCCTCTACTGAATCTTTCACTTTTCCCTCTCTTACCTCCTATCTTTTTAGCCTATAAACACTCAAGTGTCTCTCATCCTAAACAACAAAAAGAACTCCTAAAATAACAACAACAACAAAAACTTTCCTTCTTGTGCACCTGCATTCACTCCCTAGCTAACACCCAATTTTTCTCCTTCCATGTGGAACCAAGTTTCTCAAAAGAGTAATCTCCAATTTTAGCCTCTATTTCTATATCTTCCAATCATTTCTCAACTCATTGCTTACCAGCTTCAACCCTTATCATTTCAAAGAAACTGTCCTTGTTAAGGTCCCTCATGACTTCTTACTCAACAAACCTTTATATTAAGTTTTCTGCTGAAATTGCACATTTCTCACATTTCTTGTTTCTTGAGACTCTCCTGTATGAATTTTGTGACACTAGGATTTTCTAGTTCTTCTTCCTCTCTGCCAATTACTTTTTCTTCTTCTATTTGGATTCTTTCCTAAGTGGTGTTAAACAGGGCTCTGTACATGATCATTTCTTTTCATTAAACACTCTTTCCTTGGGTGAACTCACCAAAACCATGACCTTAGCTGCCACACAATGCAAATGGCTCTCAAATCTCTATCTCCAGCTCTGTCCATGTTGTTTTGTTCAGATCTAAGACAGTGACATTTGAGCAAAGACCAGAGGGAGGTGAGAGGGTGAGCCAAATGAACATCTGGAAAAATTGCATTCTAAGCAGTAGAAACAACATCTGAAAAGGCTCTAAGGTGGGGAATGTGTTTGACATGATCAACGAAGAGCAGGAGGCCAGTGTGACTGAAGATGAAGGATTCAAGAGAAAATTAGTAGGAGATGAGATGAAAGAAGTAATGGGGTTGTGGTGTCAGATCATAGAAGGCCTTATAGGCCATTTAAATTACCCTAACTTCTGGGATTGAAATGGAAAGCCATTGGAAGGGTTTGAGCAAAGAAGTGATATTCTCTGACTGATGTTTTAAAAGGATCACACTGTGTTGAGAGTAGATTCAAAAGAGTAAGAGAAGAAGCAAGGAGACTGATTAGGAAGCTACTGCTGTAAATTAGATGAGAAATTATGCTGATCTGGACCAGGGTAGTAGTAGTGAAGAAGCTGATTATGGATCTATTAAAATGGAGAACCAATAGCATATGATGGCAGATTGGATGTGAGGTCTGAGAAAAGGGAAGGCTTAAAGATTATTTGTCCTGAGTAAGTGACTGAGATGGGGGAAATCTATTGGAGAAGCAGGCTAGGGAAAGGTTAGGAGCTCAGGTTGGACCAAATATAAGATGCCTATTAGACATTCAAGTGGAGTTGTCTTGAGACAGTTTGGATAAAGAATAGGATGTAGTGGATAAGTGGAGCTAAAGATACAAATTTGGGAGTCATCAATCTTTAGATGGTATTTAAACTTATGAGGCTAAATGGGACCACCATTAAAATGAGAATAAACAAAAAAGAAAATTTCTGAAAAAACTGAGCTCTGAAGGAATCTAATGTTAAATGGTAAGGAAGAGGGAGTCGATGTGGTTCAAGCAGTTGAGTGCGTGCTTCCCACATGGGAGGTCCCGGGTTCAGTTCCTGGTGCCTCCTAAAAAAACAAACAAACAAACAACAAGCAAACAAATGAAAAAACCAACTCAGGGGAGCTGAGGTGGTTCAGTGGTTGAGTGCCAGCTTCCCACATACAAGGTCCTGGGTTCAATCCCCTGCCCCCTGGTACCTAAAAAAAAAAAAAAAAAAAAAAAAAGGTAAGGAAGATGAAAAAGAACCAGCAAGGGAGACTAAGGAGGAAGATGGGAAGAAAATCAGGAGGGTTAAGAGTATCCCGGAAGATGCTTGAAGGAAATGTTTCAAGAAGGAAGGAGGGATTGACTGTATCAAGTGTTGCTGATAAGTCAAGTAAGATGATGACTGTTTCAACAGGTCAAGAGAGTGGGAGGAAGAAATAGGAATTTTGCTATAAAAGGAAGGAGAGCAATAGGGCAATAGGTGGATAGAAAAGTGGGCCCAAAAGAGTTTTGTTTTGGGTCTTAAATGGGAGAAATAACAACAGAAATAACTGGAAAAGTCTAGTAGAAAGGGAATTTGTTAAAACAGTGAGAGAGGGGAAAACATGGCTGGAGCCATGTCCTTGAGTATGTGAGAAGAGATGCGTTCTAGTGCATAAGTAGAGAAGTTGCCCTTCACTAGAAACATAGTTCATTCATCAATAGTAACAGGAGGGAAAACAGAGTAGAGCACAGATGTAGGTAAGTGGGCAAATGTTATAGTGGGAGCATATGGAAATACTCTTCAGATGGCTTCTAGTCTCTCAATAAGGAAGCTGAGAGTGAGGAAGGGTGAAGAAGTATTGGCATGTTGGTACCCCTCCATACTTTCCTGGCCTCGTCTCTTAGTTGTCTAGGAGAGTGAGAGATTGAACTAGGGAAATATAAGATAATTGCCTGGAAGCATGAAAGGTGTCCTTGAAGTTAGGGATCATAAATTTGAGTGAAACTAGTTTGGAATGGTTGTATGCTTTTCTCAAGCTACCTTTAGTTGTACAAATTCAGGCATGAAAGAGTGAAAGAGTTGGATTTAATTAGTATTGACATTTTTGCCAGGCAAGTACAACCAAGAGTGGAATAAAGGAACTAAGGGTATATAGGCAGGAGTGGTGATAACTACTGACTATGGAATTTAAATTGAGAAAGGAGGAAAATGATGGCATGAGGAGGATGAGGGATAGTGAAAAGGTGGTTGGATCAATGGACTATAGGTCCAGGGGTTGAGGTTAAAGGATTGTTGGAGTTGAAGTACTAGAGGAAGTGAAATGGAAAATAGAAGGTGGGGATCAGAGAGAGAGAGAGAGAGGTGCTTGAAATTAAGATTATAGAGAGATTAGTAGTTTTTGGTAATGATAGGACTAGTATATGACTATAGCAGTGAAAGGCTGAAAGTCTAAAGGTGTGAAATGGATGGAAGACAAAATCATTGGAGAAGAGAAGGCCAAGGAGCTGAAAAGTTAGGGTAGTGGAAGGATCATCTATATGTATATTGAAATCACCAAGAATTATGTAAGGAGTGGTGTTGAAGAAAGTAAGAGTCAGGTAGGAGCTAAACTCTTCAAGGAATTGGGGGCGAGGTGGAGGAAGGGATGACCTGAGGGTTGGAAGATGGCTGCTACGAGAGGAGTAGTGGTGCACTCTTGTAACATGAGTTTAAAAGCTAAAATTGCTCATCTTAAGGTCATGCATGACTTCCAACTTACCAAAATCTTAAGTTTCCTGAGAATTTGTCACCACTTCCTCTTTCTTGAACTTATTCTTTTCTTTAATTTTTGTGACCTTGGGAGCTGCTGGTTCTCCTCCCTCTCTGTCAATTCCTTTTGTCTTCTGTTGGATTCTTCTCCTCAGGGCTTCTTAAATATCCTCTTTTCTTCCCACTCTAAACACATTCTCTGGGTGATCTCACCAATACCATGGCTTCAGCTGCCACCCAAATGCATATGTCTCCCAAATCTGTATCTCCAGCCCCAAATATGCTCCTTTGTTTCAGTCCTATATTTCTGACTGCTCACTGAATAGCCTTTGGATGTTCTTCAGGCTGCTTAAATTTGATTCAAGATTGAATTAGTTATCTTCTTCTCCAAACTTCCTTCTCTTCATTTTTGAGTTTCAGTAAATTGCTAAAACAAAAATATTTGAGTCATTATAGTCATGTTCCTCTTCCTCATCTCCCATATGCAGTTGTCACCAGTTCCTGTGAATTCTATTTCTGAAATACAAATTCTATCTCTGAAATGACAACACTGCTTAAATTATACCCTGCCTCTTTCACACCTATATCTGCACAACAAAAATTCCTGGAGAAAAATACAAAGGCATTTACCCTAGCTTCAGAGAAGTCTAGGAAATATAGTTGATTAGATGTTCTGTTTCTATAGCACAAGAAGACACAGAAGGAAGATAAGATGAATGTTGAATGTCAACATTTTATGTTGTCCACATTGGCATACGATCCCCAAAGTCAGTTATGTGTCTCCTCAAAAGAGAGCGTATTCTAGGCTGAGAATCACTCTATATTTTTGGTGTATCCTTACCAGATAAGAAGTTGTTGTTGCAGTTTATAATTTGTAATTTTAAATAAAACCGAAATTAAAAAGTCATTATCTCAGAGCAGTTTTCCTGATCACCTTATCTAGGCAGTCTTCTCCCTGTTATTCTCTGATTGTTCCTTCATTAATTTACCAAATATTGAGAGTATCTATTTTGTATCTGGTACCCTACTGAGTGCTAAGGATGTAGCAGTGAAGAAAACAGACAAAATCTACATTTTCAATGAATTTTGAATCTAGCGGAGGAGCCAGCAAGAAACCAATATTGAAATAAATACTATATTTTCAGATAGTGATCAGTGCTATGAGAAAATAACAGGGCAGAATGAATGGGGCGGGGAAGCAGGGGGCAAAGCCTCTTTAAGATGAGGTTTTAGCATAGGTCTGAATGATTGGAAGAAGCTAGCCAAACAAACACCTGGGATAAGAGTACGTCATAAAGAGAGAGCAGCCAGTGTAAAGACCCTGAGTTGTCACAAGCTTGACCTGTTGAAAGACCACCTCTATCTCTGAAGGCTTCTCATCGTACTTATCACAGGATGTAATCATATTTATTTGTGTTCACCCATCTAGATCTATTGTATATTTGCTTATTGTCTGTTACCCCCATGATCCATGAAGACCGAGGCTATGTCTATCTTATTCAACGTCATATACCCAGTGTGTAGTTCAGTGTCTGGCATACAGTGGGCAGTTAAGTGTTTATTGAATTAATGAATAATTAAAAAACAACTATTTAATAAATGATTCTTTTGTAGGATTAATTGTTGAATAGGTACTTCTTGCTTTCTAAATATAAAATTATAATATCGACTATGCCTTTCAAACTATGCCTTCTGTCCTCTCTGATAGGTAGGCTCCTTTCCTATCCCCTCCCTTTCTTGAAAATCTCTTTTCTAAGGAGTTAGGTGTTCAAGTTACTTTCCCCTTTGTCTTAAATTGCCAAGAATTCACATTATAATCTGAATTAGTAGCTGATCCTGAGAGGGGCTTTGATAGGGATATTCACCTTCTGTTGGGTCATTGGGGGCCTTAATTATATTAAGCCTAGGAAAATGAATGATGGGAGAGAGAAAAGCAGAATTTAAGGTGATTATGGGACATCAGGAGGTATCCAGTCCACAGAATCTAGGGGATAGGAATCATAAGTGAAGCCAAGTCAGGAGAGGTACAGAGCAGCCTGAAAGAGACTAAGAGGTTGTGACTTAATGGGAATGAGAAAAGCGAGAAACTTTGAGAGAAGAAGGGGGTGTCAAATGCTGCAGAGAAAAGGGCCCCTACATCTGACATTGGTGCTCTTCAAGAGTGCAGCCTCAGAAGAGTGGTGGGGTAGGGAGTGGGGTGTGAGGAAGTAGAAGCTTTGGACATGAGCCATTTATTTGAGAGGTCTGATAGTAAAAGGTCAGTGATTATGTCACCTGTGGTAGGCTCCCTCCTTTCCTTCTCACAGGGACTATCTTTAGCTAACCTATGGGGAGGGTAAAGTCAGGGGGTCAGATTTCTTTCCTCTCCAACTGAGAAGTCACTCCTCAACTCATCCTTTTCACCACTTTATAATCCAGGATGAAATAGCTGTCCAATGATCCTGGAGCAGGATTAGCTCTTCTTTGTTCTGCAACCAGTCCTGCCGGTCTTCCCATATCGACATATAACTGGACCTTGAGGTGGTTAAGCGGTTCTTTACTGAAAGCTTCAGGTAAATGTCCTAAGACCATACAGTGCCCAGATGTTGGTTTGGTGTGGGGTGGGAAGTAGACAGGGGAGATCAAGCATTGTTATTTTGGGACTAGCTAATTTGTTCCTTTGAGCAACACAATGTGGAGCAAAGCTTCATGGGTTAGGCCAGAGGTTGAAAACATAAATATTTATAGGTACCAGGTAGATAACATAAATGAGCAAAGTAGAAATGGCAGGCCAAGGGTGAAGGAGAGGATGCAAGCCCCACTTAAAAAAGGACTAATGCTGCTTAGCACCAGGTAATTGTTGCCCTGTAGGAATGTGTTCCCAGTGTGTACCAGATATTTGGAAAACATTTTTAAGGAAAAGTAGGAATTAGGATCTCCAGATGAACTGTTTCAATTTTTCTGTGCTAGTAATTTTTTTAAAAAGTGCTGTGGGGGCCGAACTGTAGGTAGGATCCTGGTTGTCTAGCAGCCAGGTCGTGACTTCTGTTTTAAGACTTAAAAGTATGCCAATTCCTCATTCTTTAACTCTCCACCCCAAAAAGCTCCCATCGTGGTGGCCCTTGGCCCCCTTCCTCAGGATCCACAATCCTTCCCTAAAGAATTTTGTCTTACAAATGTTGCTGCCTTAGGCATTTACAGGACTTGCATTGTTTTCTCCTGGCTCCTTATTCTCTGGTTCTGAGGGAGGTAAGAGGGATGAGCAATGTCCCTATAGATAGAAGTGGGGAAAAGATGGGGAATGTTTCAACTCTAGTTCAGTTTCTCAAATCCACAAGGATGCTATCAGTTTCCTTTTAGAGTACTTGAAGGTAAACAGAACCTCACTGAGAAGATTAATTTTCTCTTGAAGACTAATGTAATCTACATGTAAAAATGAATGTTTCTCTTATTAAGAAGAATGGAATCACCTGGGGAGTTAAAAATACTGATGCTTGAGCCTCAACCTAGACCAATAAAATCAGTATCTCTTGAGGTTGGGCTCTGCCAATGGTAATTTTAATAGCTCCCCAAGTGATTCCAACGAGCAGTTAAGGGGTAAAGGGGGATTGGAAGGAAGAAGAAGAGGAGTACTGTAATTTCAAGTAGAGATTTTAGAGGTTGACAGCCCATTGTGAAGAGAAAGTTTAGGTTTTGTTATCTTGGTATGACTCCTTTGAGGAGCAGAACCTTCTGTTGAGAAGGAACTCCCTCTGGTTTTCCCAGCACTGAAGGACATTGGTTGTGTTCTAATAATCTTAATGTCATCCATTCTATACAATAGCCCTTTTTCTAGTCTTCTCTACCCCTAGCCACTAAACTTACTTCCTATCTATTGTTTATTCATTCATTTAATGAGTATTTATTATCTACTTTGATGGGCTAGGTACCATGTGAGATTAAGAAGACAGTCCCTACTCTCTTGCGACTTAGAATCCAGTGGATAAATATATATATAGATAGATACACACATATATAAACATATATATATATATACTTATAGAATATAAAATTACATAAATACTTATAAAATTACAGTTTTTATAAATTATTTTAGAACTACAACGTACTATGAGATCATATACAGGGAGATCCAGCCTTGCTAGAGTTGAGAGTGAATATGTCAAGGAAGCCTTCTCTGGAAAAGTTATATAAAAGCTGAGTCCTGAAAGATGAATAAGAATTAGCTAGCATGCTGTGTGTTTATGTGTGTGTGTATATAAGACGTTCTAGAGAGGTAACTGCATGTGCAGACACCCAGAAGCAGGAAGGAGTTTGGATTATCCTAGGAAATGAATGAAGACCAATGTGGCTAAGATGCTGAGAAACAATTGGAGATGTAAGTAGGGGCCTTGTAAAGATTTGGGACTACCCAGCGGGTGTAACCAGGGTCTGCTTAAAAGCCTTCTTACCTTATTTGAAGCAGTTTAATGGTGGTGTAGGTACCTCGATTTCTCCATTCTACAATAAAAATATTAAAGAACAAGCTTACTTTCTAGATAAAGAAGGGTGTTTTGTTTCTTTGTTTGTTTGGAGGAATTTTGCAAGCTTTGCATGTTTTCTTCCCTGGTTGCAAAATGTGCAATTTATCTTTTGGGACTAGGAATCCAGATCTTAATGTGTCTACCTTAAGAACAATAAATTAGTTACAGTTGGTTAAATCCATTTGTTTGCCACCAGAAAGGAAAAATGATAAATTGTATGGTGTATTGGGTGGTCTTAGACCTATAAAGGAGCTCTGACCAAGAGTTTCCCATAACAATGATGCCATTAACTCATATGAGGAAGAATAGTAGAAGAAAAGGCTTGGAGAGGAAAATCAAGAGTTTTACTTTTCTTTTCTTTCATTTTTTTCTTTTCCTTTTTTTTTTTTTTTTTTTATGTCGTAATTTTGATTTATCTCTTAGGCATCAAGTGGAAATATCAGGTAGATAGTTGGTGAAGTGAGCCAGGGCTAAGATGTAAATTTGGGAACAATTAGCATATAAGTGGTATTAAGACAATGGGAATGGCTGACATCAAATGAGAAGAATTTGTAGATGGAGAAATGAAAGGGGCCTAAGACTGAGCCTTAGCATACTCTACTATTTGTTAGTCACACAGAGAAGTCCTGCAAGGAGACTAAGTAGAAGCAGCTGGCAAGGAAGTAGGAAAACTAGGGGAATGTAGTGTCACAGAGGCCAAAGGAAAAGTGTGACATAGATAATAAACATGGAGGAGGTTTCAAAGATTCAAGGAAACTTAAGAATCAAGAAGTCTGTATTTTATTACCTGGCCTATAGTGAAATGTAGGCTTTGTTTTCTTATAAGCTCTTTCTTTACTCTCCTTTCAGATATCCATAAACATCTTCTTAGTTCTTGTTTTCATGGTGATCCTTCCCAATGCTGCCTAGACTCAGGGTAGACTTTGGTAGATTTACTCTTCTAGATGGATTAGCAGTCCTTTCTGGGACATGCGCCTCACTTTTCTTCCTGGTTATGCTCACGTGAGATGTTGAAAGCATTTCTCTCCCTGCCCTGGCTTCATGGATTAGTCCTTTTTCCTTTGTGGAGGACCTTGGAAGTCTTTGTTTTTCTTGATCTCCTTGATAAGGAAAGCACTTTCTTGCCTGCCCCAAAGAAATTCCCTAAGCTTTGGCTCATTTTGTACTGACATGGCAGTATCCCTTCTCTCTTTTTTTTTTTTTTGAAAGTTCCATGACTCTTCCTAGAAGATCTTCATTTTTCCTAATCAAGTTCTCTGTTCTGTCCACTTGCACTGACTAATGATATAATTAATAGCCAGTATTTATGATTAATTTAATTTTGGTGAGTTTTGTTTTCCTTGTCTATTATTTATAGACATTATTTTAATTCTTTTTTTTTTTTTTTTTAATTTTGCTGGGAGGTCCCGGGGATCGAACCCAGGGCCCTCCATATGGCAGACAGAATGCCCAACCATTTGAGCCACATCTACCCCCTATTTTAATTCTTTACCACTCTAATCCTCCTCCACCTTCCCATTTAATCTTGAGGTCTTGAGACCTGACCTCTGTCACATAGTCTGCAGCACGTGGGCCCTCTCCAACACCATTGAGCTGCTTAAAATGTATTTAATTTAAAAATTTGATTTGAATTTTTAGAATAATTTGATTGGCTTAAAATTTAAAAGGCCATGTACTATTGCTGTAACCAAACAATTGAGAGATATGTGGAGAAAGTGATGGGATACAAAAGTTGGTGTGTCTCATAGAGGAGAGAGATAAAAAGGAAGCCCTGAGACAATTATTGTGCATTGGGCATAAAAGTAGCCAGTTCAGGATGAAACAAGAGGTCAGATGCTCCAGGAGGGATATCTCTAGAGGAATTTAAAGCTATGACTTATTTAAAAGATTTAACCAGGTGGAAAATTGTATCGAGAATCTTTTTTACAGAGCAGATGGAGGGTGTGGAAAGATAGAGAACAAAGCAAAGGGAAAAACGAGGCAATTATTGACTCCAAAGAAAGAAAAAGTTGTATGTGGAAAGAAATGTATCATAATCACTTCCGGTCTCAATAACAATTTACATGTTCATAATGATGAAAGAACTGAATATGTATTTAACCAACATTGAGATGGGGAAGATGGGGGATAGAAAAAATGAGTCTAAGCAATAGGGAGTCAATAGGTAGATAATGTGTGTTTGTGTGTTTGTGTGTGTGTGTATGTGTGTATGTGTGTGCCTAATTGTGGAGGGGAGGGAAGTATGGGAGTGGGGAATATAAAATAAGAAACTGCAGTTGGTTGTTATATATATTTTAAAGCACTTTTTTACTTTTAAAAATATATGCAGATAAATGATAAAATAAATAAAAAACAAAACGAATGTAGTAGATCTATATATGCTGATGTTAGAAAGCTGTTTAAGATATTGTTAAATTACAAAAAAAAAGGTAAATTGAAAAAAATGTTTTTCATCTTGATAAGAAAGTCAGTATTTTAATATGAAACAGTTAATGGTAGTTATCTTGGGAAGTATAGGGGATTGTGGTTTGCATAGTGTTTGAATTATTTATAATGAACATATATTTATTATTTTTGTGATCAGAAAAAGATGAGTAAAAAATGCATTGTAAGAAAATGCCTCAAATCCACACAAAAAATCAGAGAATTCTTCCCAGGGTTAGAAGAGCAATATTCCTCATTTGGGGTAGAAGAATGGAATTTGAAAACTTGAACAGAAAGAAGGCAGGAATGGACATGGAAGTGGGGTAAATAGACAGAATATCCTTTCTTATTTCTTATCATGTTGAAGGTTTGTGAGAAGACTGTGAGCTCAGGAGAATGTAATTTAATAATAATATTACCAAAATAACAGTTCAACAATGAAGCCTAACATTTATTGAACTCTTTTATGTGCTAGGCACTATGATGCTAAAGGTCTCATGTGCATTATCTTATTTAATTTTCACAAAACGCCATAGTATATTCATTTATTTATTTAAAAAATATTTTCTGAATATTTGCTATATGCTAGCTACTGTGCTAGGTGGTAGGGATATGTGATAAACAACACAAACGTGGTCCCTGCCCCCAAAGAGCTTACAGTATAATGGCAGAAATAGATATTATACAAATAAACAAAAATAAATAAACGACATGGAAGTTGTGATGGAATAATAGCGGGAGCCACTTGAGAGCCAGTGCTCCGGGAAAGTCTATCTTAGGTGACGTTTAGAGTAAGACCTAAAGAACGCGGAGGGACCTGTCAGCCAGAGGAAGGACCTTGAGGCAGGTGTGAACAGCTCCAGCACAGAGAACTCTTCTCTAGGAGAGGAGCTGACAGTAGAGCAAGGAGGCTAGGTGCAGAGAGTGGGGGGAGAATGATGCCAGGTGAGGCTGGAAGTGAGCCAGACCAGGCAGGACCATGGAGACTGGATTTCATTTTGAGTACAATGAGAAATCTTGAATAATTTTAAGCTGGCAGGTGATGGATTTGATTTGCATAAAAAATATCACTCTAGTTGTCTTGTGGAGAATGGGTTAGAGGGAGACAAGAGCAAAGTGGAGAAAGCAATTTGGAAGATATTGCAGTATTCCAGGTTAGAGATGGTGATGGTTGGATGAGGAGTTGGAGAGAAGTAGATAGGTCCAAGATATATTTTAGAGGTAGAACCCAAAGGACCTGGTCATAGAGAAGCTGGAGTCAGGAATAACTTAGGTTCCTGGCTTGAACGATCTGGCTAATGTAATTATACTCTTCTCCTTTCTCAGTTGAGAATACCAAAGCCCTGAGGGATTAGGTAACTTGTCCCAGAACATAGGTGTAGTAAATGGTATATGAGGATATGAGCCTGGGTTTGTCCAACTCCAGAGACTACACATGTAACCGACACACTGTTCTCTCTTCCATCTTGCTGCTTTCTAAAAGGAGAGAAGTCTTTGTCTTTTGAATTATAATTCCTTTGACAACCATAACTGTTTGCTTGGTTACCAAAGAGAAAGTCAATATGCAGTTGTTTTATTTGAAGCACATTTTGTCCCGGCACATATTGGAAATTTTTATTTGGATTACATGCTGGAAATGAAGTTATTCCTTAGGTGTTGGAATTAGATTGGCAGGTTCAAGTCTGTAGGACTGGAAGTGATAATCCCAGATATCCATATTTTGTTGCCATGCAGAAAACCAAACTTCCTGCTTTTTGGTCTCTTCTGTGGATCAGGAGACGTGTCATTTCTGAATTCCTTTAAGGAAATTCAATAACTTAGATGGCGTTGTCAAGGGCAGTTGCCCTGGAAAAAATGGGTTTCCTCTAAAGAGATAAAAAGAAAAATGAAGTAGGTTAACAGGGACTGGAGCACCAGCTTCAGAGAGAAGTCTATAGAGCACTAACAGGCCAAAAGTAGACGTACTGATAGCATTAAGGCAGAATTCAGTTAAAAACAAATAGGGGCAAGTGGATGTAGTTCAGTGGTTGGAGCACCTGCTTTCTAAGTACAAGGTCTCAGGTTCAATCCCCACTACGTCCTAAAAAAAAAAAAAGGACTGAAGAAACCCAAATAGGTTGGAAACTCAGTTATGCTTTATGATCCTAATATGAGATAACTTCTTTCATATGTTTTGGTGATGTCCTGAGACTTTCTGTTTCTTGCTGGCATTTGTGCATGTAGTATGGTCCTTTTACTTTTACTTTATATGCAAAGGTCTGGGGAGAGAAGTAAGAATATAAGAACATGGGGCAATTATGGGCTTACCTCTTTGGGATGCTGAACAGTAGAGTAAATTGTGGTTGAATCATTCTTTCTCATAGTCTTTGAGATTTCAGTTTTCTGTAAAAATAATTATGCCCATTTGGTTCACGCAGAGAGAGACAGATACTCATGCTTACATATATTCTTGAGGAAGGCAGTATGACAAAAGAGGGAAGACATCAAAGTTCTTGGGGAGGAAAGCCAGGGAGTATTTAGCAAGAGGATTTAGAGCCCAAGAGCCAGCAGCTCTCAGGCCAGAGAAGGTTTCAAGGCACTTCCTGTGCTCCAAACAGAAGTGCCACGCTCCAGCAAACCAGCGGGGCCTGAGGACCAGCGAGGACCAAAAAGGCAGCCTTGGAGGCATGTGTGTGTGAAGGGAAGGAAGCATTCTTGTCCTGCATCCAACTCTGCTGTCCTTCCACTTTAAAGAACTAACTTTAGGACAGATGGGTACTGCATTATATCTTTTGTCTCAGATCTTTTCTAACAATAACTGGAGGAGATTACCTTCTCTGTTTCTTCCCTGAACTTCTAGCTGCCTGGCCACCATGTCATTGGTTTCCCCAAGCATGGAGAATTATGAGAATAGGCACATCTGGCCTCAGGAATGGCTCTGCCTAGAATATGCAGTGTATTGATGCTTTTTAAATTAATGAAATAATACTTAGAGTATTATCAAGACCTCTCAAACTCTCTGAAGTATACTTTTTTTGGCTAAAGAAAAGGTTAACAAATTTGCTGGAGATTGGTTTCTTATTTTATTTGGGACTGATTCATCTTGTCTTCAAGAGGAAACTGGAGACATAATAAAAATGTCTGAACAAGTGAGATGAGCCCTTCTTGTTCCTTCTCTTCATGGGGTCTGCTTTGCAAATATCAGGGGCAGGCAGCGTGAGGGGAGATCTACTTGGGAATCCAAGATTTCTAGCTAGACCATTGCTTCCACCAGCTGGATAATGCTAAGTTTTCTTGGCTTCTTTTTCAGAATCTGGCTTCCCAGTATATGGAGTACTATTTAGAAACGTGCCACCCACAGGAGTTTTATTTTGGGGTGGTGGGGAATTGCTGCTGCATAGCAGAGGAGTTCTTGATGCTTGACGAGGCCATCCTGTTGGCTCACTAGAGGGGAGGGGAGGATTGAGGGTTGCTCATGGCTTTAGTGACCTCCACTGTGGAAAGGCTGCAAGTTTTTGCCCTTCTTTCCCTCTCAGAGTCTGATTCTGAGCTCTGTCTCCTAAGTTTCTTACATTCAAAAGAAGCCTGCTACAGCACTATCTCCCAAACTCACAAACTCCATGCAGCAAGTATTTACTGAGCATCATGCTAAGATATAGGGGGAGAGAAGAGGACATAATTTGTACTTTTAGGCAGCTTATAATTGAGCTGAAGGGACAAGACTTACTGCTGCACTAAGCAGTTAGAGAACAGTGTAAAGCAGGGTATAAGTAAACATTCCATTAAGGGTGAGAGCAGTGGAGGGCTAGGATGGTCCCACATAGAACTTTGCAGCTCCTGCAGCCTTCTCCTCCCCTCCCTGGTGTATGTCAATTGGATGAGTCCGATGACTGTGGAGACAAGTTTGTAAATGATGACTGTAAAAATAATGACAATAGAGTACAAAAGCCAAAAGAACTTACCTTGTTTGGGTGATTGACCTGAGTGTACACAGTGTTCCCTGGAGACACTAGAGCATACTCTATGGTCCCTGTGGGCTCCGCTGTTAACACAGGAAGGCACAGTCAGTGGCAGAAGGACTCTGGGACTGCTCCCCCAGGGCTTTGCTGGCAGGAAGTTGTTTGAAGCATTGCCCTTCCATAGGGTTCATTCAATTTTGACAAGCTTTGGAGTGACTGGTTGAATCTGAACCTTCTCAGGCATGTAGCCTGGTTCTGACCTCATCTCTTGGAGGCTAGTCTCAAGGTACCCTAAAGCTTCAGAGTCTTCCTCAGGCTTCATATGTGGATCAGAAAGCTCTGGGGACCAAAGAGCACTGCCTACACAACAGCTAGAGGCACCTTATTATCTAATATACAGGGGCCAGATTATTTCACATATATGAGCTTTTTAAACTTTCCAGAAGCTCTTGAAGGTGGATGTAGCCGTTTGACAGTTTGATGTAATTATGAATTCCAAAAATCTATATTAGATTATGCTTGTAAACTGATCTTTTCATCTGGGCATGATTAAGTTATAACTGGGGCTTTGATTGGGTCACGTAGGTAGGGCATTGAGCCCCACCCCTTGGTGGGTGCGGGAATCAAATATAAAAGGCAAGGCAAAGGACAGAGGGAGCAGTTCTGATGTTGGAGTTTTGATGTTGGATAGAAGGCCCCAGGATAGAGACGAGCCATTCGCCTGATAGTCTACAGCTGGCCTTGTGGAGAGAAGCAAAGCCTAGAGAGCCTAATAGTCTACAACTGATCTTGTGGAGGAAACAGAGGAGCTAAGCCAGGAGAGAAACACAGCCCCAGGAAGAGAGGAACCCAAGAAGCCTGAACCGTGGCAAACGTCGGCCGCTGTCTTGCTCCAACACGTGGCAATGGACTTTGGTGAGGGAAGAAACTTATGCTTTATGGCTTGGTAACTGTGGACTTCTACCCCAAATAAACACCCTTTATAAAGACCAACCAATTGTTGATATTTTGCATCAGCACCCCTTTTGCTGACTAATACAGTGGATTTTATTATTACACATTTTAAAGATGAAAATGTGAGGCTCAAAAAGTTCTTGTGCAAAGTTACACAGGAAGTAATCAGACAGGAATGTGAATGCATGTCTTCTCACTCCAAAGTTTGTGTCCTTTCTTCGAATGTTAACAAGATATATCTTTCACTCATGGAATCAGAGTCAAAGGCAACCTGAGTCCAGAGCCTGTGTTTGTGTCTCTATATCATACTTTTTCTTTTGACTGTATGTATACAATGCCCAAATCCTGGCGGAACATTAGTGATGGAGTCAGGCAGTTTGGTTTGGGGACTTTGATGCCCTGTACTTGCTGGATGGTAATGGATAGACATGAGCTCTTTCAGTGGCACTTAGTTTCTCCATCAGGGGTGTAGAGATTGACTCTGCTCACGCTTGGAGAAACTGTGTGGGTGACAGGTTCACATGCTTGAGGGCCCTGTAGGTCTCACAAGGGACAGACATGCACTGCTATACATCATCTCCATTAGCACTATGTGGTCTGGCTGAGTAATGACACTCTGAACCCCTCCTCTCCAACTACCCAGTCCTCTGGCCAGCCCCCGTCCTCTTCCATTCAGCTCTACCCATCTGTTTTATGATTGGGAGTTAAGAATCTGGAAGCTCACCAGGATGCTGGGTTGGCTGAGTAGAGAAATGAAAGACATCTGGAAAAGAAAATCAGGAAATTGACATCTGTGATCACAATTGAGGAAGGAGTTCCACCTCCAACCCAAAGGATGTCTCAGGAGAGGATATGGTAGGAGGGGAAGGCTCTTCTTGGGACCTGGAAAGGAAGGGCAGCCAGGCCCCGAGGCTGGGTTCTGGATTTCCCCATGGCACACCTCCAATAGGATATTAGCAGGTGTGTGATCATATCCCAGGGATCATCCCAGTGGAATAGCCAAAGCAGGGTTTGCGTCCTCCCTCCCTTCACCTGTCCTCCACAAGAGATCCTCGGTATCAAAGGCCCCAGATTGTGAATCCCTGGAACCTTAAAGAGACAAGTAGGAATAAAGAAAACCTGCCTATTCTTTTCTTCCAAAAAAGCCACCACACGCAGATGACTATACATATCACAGGAGCCACAATCATAATCCACATGGTATCCAGGTATTGATTTTCCTCTCTTGAAAAACCTGAAATGACAAAAAAGTGGCACTTGAGGCACATTGAGTGAGGCTCAGAGTGCTTTTGCAAAGCCTTTGCTGAGTCTCTTTGGATGCTGGGTGGGTTCATCTATACCCTGGGGCTCTGGGGATGGGCAGCTTTCTGAGCAATGGGAGTCCTGTGTGGCAGACAGTGCAGGTGAGGCCTGATATAGTCAAGGGAAGGAAGCAATTCTGCTTTCCCAAGGCCTTTGCTCCTGAGCTCCGAGAAGGCAGGATGGGGAGGGGTTGGGAGAAGGAGGAAAGAGGAGGCCTCTGGGGGCAGTGAGAGGCACAGAGATCCAGAGAGTTCTCTCCTAGAAGTGTTTGGCTTCCTCCCACTGGGCCACTGTTTAGAATTACATACCCGGCAGCTGCTCTGAGAGAAACCAGATGCATACTGTTACCTTTGCAGTACATCTGGGAAGAGACAGAGATGGATAAATTGCTGACAGGATTCTCAGCAATGCAGATGTAGTTCTGTTCACTGGGATTCTTAGAGTTCAAGGAGATGGTAATGTTTAGTTCCCTGGATGATGATGTTTGGTTTCCTAAGTGATGCCATGTGAAGGAGACAGAGTCATTTGGATTCTCCACAGAGCAGGTCAGGTGGATCTCACAGGTCCTATTCTCAGATAGTACAAAATGACTGTCAACTTGTAATCTCCTCAGTCGTCCTGTGTGTGGACAAAAAATCTGGATTAAGGGCAAATGGCTTGGCTCAGCCCCCTGTGAAAAATACCCTTCACCTTAATGTTGCTGTATTCTGCCTAACACTCTGCTGTGTGTTATGGTCTTTATACTCGTTTAATAACTCTGCTTGTATTGCCTAATTGATAGGAGTAACCTCTGGGGTGACCAAGTGATGAGGGACATCAGTGTGAGAGTAGTCAGTGGGAGAAGTGGGATGGGAGTAACTGGGATTGCCACCAACTAGTTTGGTAATTTGGGGCTGGTCACTACCTTTCTGGCCTCAGTTTTCTTAGATTAGTTTCCCTGGGGCTCCTTCTAGCCCTTGTACACTGCCACTTGTGTATAGACAATTTGGAGGATGAAGCTGAGGGCAACCCCAACTCAGTCAGCTTGGAAACCAGAAGACCATGCAATGCACAAGAGCACAATTTCTTCTCAGAATTTCTCTCAGAATTCCTTATGAGAATAACTGGGGTGAAAGATAGAAGCTTAACTTCCTTAGGGAATCACATTTCTGTCAATTCTGTAGGAATCCCAATCCTTGTTGTTCCTGATGCTGGCTCCAGTGATGAGAAAGAGGCCAAAAAGACAGAAAGGGAAAATGTTTAGAACTAAAGAATTAGAGAAGGAAAAAGTGAAGAAACTAAGAGAACAAGAAGACAGTTCAGAGGAGCAAAGAAGTACAATATATTCAGACATTTCAAAAGACCAGTGCTGCAGAAATTTCTCTGAGCAGAGACCAGAAAATATTGTCTGGTAGGATGTCGGTAGCTATGAACCAATTGGGACATGACAGCAAACAGAAAAGGCTACTGGCTTAGCTTTGCCTGAAGGTTGATGTATAGGTGATCTGACAAAGAGCAGAATGACTGCTGAGTAATGCTTTAAATCCATTAACTATGTAGGAGGAGTAGCACACATGTTGTTATAGCTTGCTAGAATGGCGCTTTCATGTAATGGGAAGAGTGTTGGATTTAGAGTCAAGAAGGCCTGGGTTAGAATCATAGCTTTGCCATTTACTGGTTTTGTTACCATGGATAAATTCTTAATGTCTCCCAGCTTTAGTTTCCTCATCTGTAAAACTGGGAAATAATACCTACTTAGGTAATTATGAGACTAAATGAGACAATGAGATGATAAGTATTTGGCATGCATGCCGCCTCTTCCTTATCCCGTGTTCATGGTTGACCTCAAAAATCTATTGTGGGGACTACAGGGAAGATGGCAGACAGAAAGACATGGGTCTCTCTACTTTCCCAGAAAAATAGCTAAAGGACAGGTAAAAATGGTCTGGAAAAAAATGTTCTGGTTTAGGACACCATGGGAAGGCTGGACATCACCCAGAAGAGAGAGGGACAAATGAAAAGAATCACAATGGCAAAACTGAGTTAAAGCTGCACCTGCAGCTGCCAGTGTCCTCCCCACTCTATAGACAATTTTGAATTCTCACGCCTCAGGGCTGGCAGCTACAAAGGAGCTGCAGGGATCTACCTCCCCAGGAAATGGGAGAATGATGGACACAGCCTAAGGCTGACTCACCTTTGACCACAAATGTGACTCACCTTTGACCACAAATTGACCCTCTCAATCACCCTCTCTATTGACTGGGACTGGTTGTCAAGGACACAGAGGTGAGTGGGATTATTTCCTATCCGGGGAAGAGAAGAGCTGACAGCAAAAGTTGGAGAACAACCTCTGAGAAAGTTTGAATTATGAGGCTCTTAGCCTCCTCCCAGGATCATCTATCATATTGATCTGGTCTATATTGCAGGGAACACACTCTGACCAGGCTTTGAACTGAGAGGGCTCTGAAGAGCTCTATCTGCTGGCTAACCAAGGAAGTGCATGTGAAGAAACTAAAAGTAAATAAGAGAGACTTTTTCTGGCCTTTACAGCCTCCCTCCCCAAGGCCTTGGAAGCAGGTCTGCAAGGGTCCAGATTTGAATGACTAACAGGGATAATCCTAAAGACTTAGAACAGGCTGAACCAAGAATCAAAGAACAGCAGTAACACACAGACTTCTGCCACTAAATCCTTACAAAAGAGAGAGAAATTAAGCATTTGAGTAAATTCACCATCATCAACAAAAAATTATAAGCCAGACTAAGAAAATGGAAGAAATGGCCCAAGCAAAGGGATATATCAAATCCCCAAGTGAAACAAAGGATTTGAGACAACTAATCAACAAGAGTCATACAAATCTCCAAAATCAAATTAATGAGTTGAAAGACAGTATAGCTAAAGAGATAAAAGACACCAAGAAGATAGTGAGCAAGTACAAAGAAGAATTTGAAAACCTGAACAGAAAAATAACAGAGTTCATGGGAATGAAAGATACAATAAATGAGATTAAAAAAACAAACAAGCAAACATTAGAGGCATACAACAACATACTCAAAATGATAGAAGAAAGAATAAGTGATACAGAAGACATAACAACTGAAATTGAAGAGAGAGAACAGAGAGAAAAGAATGGAAAAAATTGAGCAGGGGCTCAGGGAGTTGAATGATAACATGAAATGCAACAACATGCATTTCATGGGACTTCTGGAAGGAGAAGAGAAGGGAAAAGGAGCAGAAAGAGTATTTGAGGAAACAATAGCTGGAAATTTCCCAACTCTCATGAAAGAAATGAACTTATATGTCCAAGAAGTGCAGCATACCCCAATCAGAATAAATCCAAATAGACCTACTCCAAGACATATACTACTCAGAAGATTAAACATCAAAGATAAAGAGAAAATTATGAGAGCAGCAAGGGAGAAGCAAACCAGCACATACATGGGATGCCCAGTAAGACTTAGTGCAGATTTCTCATAAGAAACCATGGAGGTGAGAAAACATTGGTTTGATACAATTTGGATACTGAAAGAGAAAAATTGCCAGATGAGAATTCTTTATCCAGCATATTTGCCCTTCAGATATGAAGGTGAGTTTAAAATATTCACAAACAATCAGAAACTATGAGAGTTTGTAAAAATAAAATCTGCCTTTGCAGATAATATTAAAGGGGACCTTACAACCTGAAAGAAAAATACAGTAAGGAGAGGCTTGGAGGAGAGTATAAAAGGCAAGACTAGCAGGAAGGAAAACCAAAAGAGTGAAAAGACAGATGAAAATAAGACATGACATATGAAATCCAAAGAATAAAATGATGGAAGTAAATAATACATTTCCAGTAATATCATAGAATGTGAATGGATTAAACTCCTCAATCAAAGTGATTGGGCTCCCATCTACCATATAATGATTGGGCTCCCATCTACCATATAGGAGTTCCAGGGTTCGATTCCCGGGGCCTCCTGGTGAAGGCAAGCTGGCCCATGTGGTGACCTGGCCTGAGCAGAGAGCTGGCCTGTGTGGAGTGCTGGCCCACACAGGAGTGCTGGCCTTAGCAGATGTGCTGGCCCACGCAGAGAGCTGGCACAGCAAGATGATGCAACAAAAAGAGACACAGAGGAGAAGACAATAGGAGACACAGCAGACCAGGGAGCTGAGGTGGCACAAGAGATTGAGCCCACTCTGGAAGGTCCCAAGATCGGTTCCCAGTGCCACCTAAAGAGAAGACAAGCAGACACAGAAGAACACACAGAGAATGGATGCAGAGAGCAGACAGCAAACACAAAATGAGCTGGGGGTGGGGGGTGGGGGAATAAATCTTTATATAAAAAAAGGTATAGGATGACAGATTGGATAAAAAAACATGAGCCATCCATATGCTGCCTACAAGAGACTCAGCTTAGATCCAAGGATACAAACCAGCTGAAAGTTAAAGGTTGGAAAAAGATACTCCACACAAACTGTAACCAAAAATGAGCAGAGACAGAGATACTAATATTGGACAAAACAGACTTTAAATGCAAAAAAGTTTTAAGAGACATATAAGGCATTATATATTACTAAAAGGGACAATCCACCAAGAAGAAATAAGTCGTAAATATCCATGCACCTAACCAGGGTGTCCCAAACACGAGGCAAACTCTGGCAAAACTGAAGGGTGAAATAGACATCTCTACAATAATAGTTGGAGACTTCAACACACCACTCACATCATTATATAGAACAACTATACAGAAGATAAACAAGGAAACAATTGTTTATCAAACAATGTGATAAACAAGCTAGACCTAATAGACATATATAGAACATTGCACTCAAGTCAGTGGGTTATACTAACTTCTCAAGTGTTCATGGACCTTTTTCTAGGATAGACCACATTAGGTAAAAAAGCAGGTCTCAATAAATATAAAAAGATTGAAATTATACAAAGCACCTGCTCAGATCATAATGGAATGAAACTAGAAATCAATAATATACAGGAAGTGGAAAATTTGCAAATGTGTGGAGGCTGAACAACACATTCCTAAACAATCAGTTGGTAAAAGAAGAAATTGTAAGTGAAATTAATAAATATATTGAGATGAATGAAAATGAGAACACAACTTATCAAAACTTATGGTATACAGTGAAGACACTGATAAGAGGGAAATTTATAGCTCTAAATGCCTGTATAAAAAAAGAAGAAAGATCTAAAATCAAAGATCTAACTGAACAACTGGAGAAACTAGAAAAAGAACAGCATGGATTAGAGTTTACATTGCAGTTTACACTCTCTCCCACACAATTCTGTAGGTTATGGGAAGATATATAATGACTTATATTGGTCGTTGCAATGTCATTCATGACAATACCCAGGTCCCGAAAATGTCCCTGTATTACACCTGTTTTTCCCTCTCCTTGCCCTCAGAGCTTCCAGTGGCCACTGCCTCCATATCAATGTTGTAATTTCTTCCATTGCTAGAATCATAATAAGTCTATAGTAGAATACCCGTAAGTCCACTCTAGTCCATAGTTCATTCCCCAAACCTGAGGATTCTGGGATGGTGATGTCCACTCCACCTCTAATTGAGAGGGGACTTCGATCCCATACAGCCCATGGGTGGGACTCTCTTGCTTGTAGTTGTAGGTTCTCTCGTTTCCTTGGTATGGTGGTTGTCCATCCTCACCTCCTTGTTAGTTGTCCTGCATGAGTCCAATGCACTGGAGAGTAGGTGTAGCAACTCTGCTGAGGCTCAGAACCCAGCTGGCACATGGACAGCCCAAAGATTTAAGTCTCTTGGACATACACCTACCAACTCCAGCAGACACAGAAAAACTCCAGCACCAACTATAGGTTCAAATAGAAGGGACAGATGAGCCTTGTGTAGGGAAGCCATAACTGAGTCCAACTCTGTCACTCTCAGGAGCACAAACACCAAAGTAAGGTCCAGTGACAAGGCACCAAACTCCAGAGCTATCTGCCCTGACCACAGGACCTGGGTGTCTCCAGAGTCCTCAGGAGACCCACTATTTGGGGGTAGTATCTACTTTGGAAGTCTATGAGATCCTGCTGAGATGTGCATTATTGTTACATCCGGGATGACCTCCTGACTCACTTTGAAGTCTCTTAGCCATATTAACTCATTTGTCTATACCTCTTCCCCCTTTTATTCAAGGTATTTTTCCAGTTGCATTGCTAGTTGGTGCTTGGTAGTAATCCCTCGGTGCCAGGGAGGCTTATCCTGGGAGTCATGTCCCATGCTGGGGGGAAGGTAATGCATTTATATGCTGAGTTTGGCTTAGAGAGAGTCTACATTTGAGCAACAAGGAGGCTCTCATGAGGCAACCCTTAGGCACCCCATAATAGTAGGCTAAGTTTCAATTCCAAGAGCAAAAGCTCTAAGCATAGTCATCAATATCAAGGGCCCATCAATGGACCATCCTCCTTCACTAGACATTGCCCCTGTACTTGGAGGATTGTTGCTTTTCCATTAGAGAATGTGACAGAGCTCTCTAGGATGGGAATTCAATATTCTTTTGGATATTGTGTGACTATTCACCCACTGTGACAATGTACCATGAACATATGAACACACTTATATACCTTGTATGTATGTCCAGGTGAATTTTCTCCCATGTATCCCCCATCACTGACACCCCACACCAATGATCCTCCCCTGCCCCAGTTGTAACCCTTCTGTGATCCAAAGCTACTTCAAAAATGAAGCCAATAGGGAAGCGGCTGTGGCTCAATCAGTAGGGCTCCCGTTTACCATATGGGAGGCCCCAGGTTCGGTTCCCGGGGCCTCCTGGTGAAGGCAAGCCCACCTGCACGGCGTGGTTAGCTGACCCAGCGAGCACAAGCAGCAAGGGGGGGATAAATGAATAAATAAATAAAATATTAAAAAAAAAATGAAGCCAATAAAACAGCCAAATCCAATTAATAGGAAAATGAAATAATAATGAAAAGTTTAAGAAATAAAATACATAAAAATTTTAAAAACTAAAAATAAAATTTAAAAATTGGAATATTAAAAAAATAATGAAAAATAGTTTAAATTATTTTTTGGCATTTTGCCTTTCATCACTGTAATATCTGTTGTCCTGTATGTACAGTGGCATTTTCTTCCATTTATTCCCCAATGTCTTACTTTTTTTCGTTTTGTTTTCAAAGAAGTTTTAGGTCACAGTAAAGTCACATACAGAATACAGGGGACTCCCATATACCCAGCATCCTCCCCTTTTTCCCCCTTCCTGTATTAATACCTTTTTATATGTGTATGGTACATTTGTTACAACTGATATACAAATAGTGAAACATAGCTACTAACCATGGTCAGTCGTTTACATTATGGTTTACATTTTAGGCATATACTTTTATAAATTTTGATATTTAACATGGCCTGTGTCCATCATTGCAAGATCATGTAGAACACTTCCATTGCCCACTAAATACCCCCTGTTCCATCTATTCTGTTCCTCCTTCCCTCTCCCCTTGGGTCCCAGAGTGACCACCCAGCTTCACTCCTTCATTCCTAAAGCAAACAGAAAGAAAGAAATAACCAAGATTAGAGCAGAAATAAATGAAACTAAGAACAAAAAACAATAGAGAAAATCAACAAAACCAAAAGCTGTTCTTTGAGAAGATCAATAAAATTGACAAACCCTTAACTATACTGACAAAGGGAAAAAGAGAGAAGATGCAAATAAGTAAAATCAGAAATGAAAGGGGGGAGTTACAACTGACCCCACAGAAATAAAAATATCATAAGAGGATATTATAAGAAACTTATGCCAACAAACTAGACAAGCTAGATGAAATGTACAAATTCCTAGAAATACATGAACATCCTACACTGATGCTATAAGAAATACAAGAACTTAAACCAATCACATTTAAAGAGACTGAATCAGTCATCAAAAATCTTCCAATAAAGAAAAGCCCAGGATCAAATGGCTTCACTGGTGAATTCCACCAAGAATTTTGAGAAGAATTAACACCGATCCTGTTTAAACTTTTCCAAAATTTGAAGAGGAGGGAGAATTATCCAACACATTTTATGAAGCCAAAGCCAGATAAAGATACTACAAAAAAAGAAAATTACAGATCAATCTCTCTACTGAACCTTGATGTAAAAATTCCCAACAAAATACTTGCAAAAAGAATCCAACAGCATATCAAAAGGCTTATACATCACGACCAAGTGAGATTTATTCCTGGTATGCAAGGGTGGTTCAACATAAAAAAATCAATTAATGTAACACACCACATTAACAAATTGAAAGCAAAAAAAAAAACACATGAAGATTTTGATCCATGCAGAAAAGGCATTTGACGAAGTCCAGCATCCTTTCTTGATAAAAACACTTTGAAAGACAGGAATAGAAGGAAAATTCATGAATATAATAAAAGGCATATATGAAAAACCCACAGCCAATATTGTACTCAATGGGGAAAAGTTGAAAGCTTTCCCCCTAAGATTGGGAACAAGACAAGGATACCCACTGTCACCACTGTTATTCAACATTGTGCTAGATGTTATATTATAGCTAGAGCAGTTAGACAAGAAACAATAAAAATAAAAGGCATCCAAATAAGAAAAGAGGAAATAAAATTCTCATTATTCACAGATGACATGATCCTATATTTAGAAAATTGTGAAATGTCTTCAGCAAAGCTACTTGAGATAATAAGTTCAGCAAAGTGGCAGGATACAAGATCATGAAAAATCAGCAATGTTTCTGTACACTAATACTGAACAACCTGAGGAGGAAATCAGGGGGAAAATTCCATTTACAATAGCAACAAAAAGACTAAAATACCTAGGAATCAACTTAACCAAAGCAGTACAGGACCTATATTCAGAAAACTACAAAACAATGCTAAAAGAAATCAAAGAAGACCTAAACAAATGGAAAGACATTCCATGTTCATGGATTGGAAGACTACATATTGTGAAGATGTCGGTCCTACCCAAACTGATTTATAGATTCAATGCAATACTAATCAAAATTCCAACAGCCGACTTTACAGAAATAGAAAAGGCAATTACCAAATGTATTTGGAAGGGAAAGTGCACCTGAATAGCCAAAAGCAAAGGAAGTGCAATGTAGGAGGAATTTCACTGCCTGACCTTGAAACATACCACAGAGCTACAGTGGTATGGTGGGAGATGGTGTTGGATTAGGCAGGCAAGGCTCAGCTCTCTCACAAAAACAACAGAGAAAGAGCCAAAAGCTGCCCAAGGTATCTGTTTTGGGGGTCAGCAGACCAGGACAGTGTTTCACAACTCCATGGATGGTGAGGGACAGAGACAAAGAGGCTGAAACAACAAGCATGGGTTACCAAGCCCCTGCAATGGCTGGGAAGGGATCCCTTTCCTCACCCCCAAGATATTAAGCGGGGGTAAAACCCGTGGCTTACTGAGCTGACTGAGAGTGAAACAGACATCTTTTTCCCTATCAGCTGTTACAAGGGAAAAGGGAGGGGGACTTGGGGGGCTTTTCTTCAGTGAATTCAACCAGCGGAGCCTGCTTTGCATCTTGGCTCTGGCCAGACCAAAACAAAGGGAAGTGGAGAGAGATACACTCCATGGGAAAGTGTGCCGAGTGCCATCTCCTTGCCGGTCTGGAAATTGCATGGACAAAAACTGCACTTGGATCTCTCTGTTCTCTAAATTCTGAGAGAAAATCTGTGCCCTATTAGTGAGTCCCTGGCGCAATTTTGATAACTTAAGCTGGGAAATTTTAAAGACTTAGGATAAGTTGAACCAAATATCAAAGAAGAGCTGTGAAAAATAATAACAATAGGCAAGAGAGAGAAATTGGCCATCAGAGTAAATTCACCAATGTATTCAGATGCTTAAACATCCGCAAAAAATTACAAGCCATACTAGGCAACAGGAAGAGATGGCCCAGCCAAAGGAACAAACCAAATAACCTGAAGAGATACAGGATTTAAGAAAATTAATCAATGATAATCACACAGCTCTCCTAAATCAATTTAAAGGCTTGAAAGAAAATATGTCTAGAGAGATAAAGGTTATTAAAAAGACACTAGATGAACATAAAGAACAATATGAAAGTCTGCAAAGAAAAGTAACAGATATTATGGGAATGAAAGACATGGTAGATGAGATTAAAAATGCATTAGAGGAAAAAAAAATACATTAGAGAGAAGCTGATGTGGCTCAACCAGTTAGGTACACGCCTACCACAAGGGAGGTCATGGGATCAGGTCCTGGTGCCTCCTAAAGAAGATGAGCAGATGCTGCATCCGCCACAACCAGTTAGACACCACACCCGCTGCAATGAGCTAGACGCTGCACCCACCGCAACAAGCTAGATGCTGCACCCACCTCAAGGAGCAGACACCACAAACCAGCAGATGCCACAGCCCATGGGGAACAGATGTGGCTCAGCCCATTGGGCACTCAACTCCCATGTGGGAGGTCTTGGGTTCAGTTCCCGTTGTCTCCTGGAGAAGGCAAACAAACAATGAGCAGAGAGATGAGAGACTTATCTGGGGCAAAGGAGCATAAAAAATACATTAGAGGCACATAAGAGCAGATTTGAATTGCTCAAAGACAGAATTAGTGATTTTGAAGACAGAACATCTGAACTGGAAAAGACGAGAACAGGAAGAGAAGAGAATGGAAAAAATGGAACAGGGTCTCAGGGAATTGAATGACAACATGAAATGCAAAAACATGCACATTATTAGTGTCACAGAAGGAGAAGAAAATGGAAAAGGGGAAAAAAGAATATTTGAGGAAATAATGACTGAAAACTTCCCAACACTTAGGAAAGACATAAATATCACATTCAAGAAGGACAATGCACCCCAAACAGAATAAATCCAAATAGACCTACCCCTAAGACACCTACTATTCAGAATGACAAATATAAGAGATAAGGAGAAGATTCTGAAAGCAGTAAGAGAAAAGCAAAGCATCACATACAAGGGAAACTTGATAAGATTAAGTGCTGACCTCTCATCAGAAACCATGGAGGAGAGAAGAAAGTGGTATGATGTATTTAAGGTACTGAAAGAGAAAAATTGCCAGCCAAGAATTCTGTATCTGGCAAACCTGTCCTTCAAAAATGAAGGGGAGTTCAAAGTCTTCACAGACAAACAAAAACTGATAGAATATGTTACCAAAAGACCAGAATTACAAAAGATACCAAAGGGAGTGCTACAGTCTGCAAGGAAGAAACAAGGGCAAGAGATGTGGAGAAGATTGTAGAAATGAAGATTATTAGAAAGGGTAAATTAAAGGGTAAAAGGATAGACATTAGTATGATATGACAATAGAAAGCCAAAGATCAAAATGGATGAAAAAGTAATGCCTTTACAGTAATATCATTGAATGTTAATGGCTTGAGCTCCCCAATCAAAAGGCATAGACTGATAGAATGGATAAAAAGATATGAGTCATCCAGCTGTTGTCTACAAGAGACACACCTCAGATGCAAGGGCACAACCAGATTAAAAGTGAAAGTTGGAAAAACATATTCCATGCAAATAATAACCAAAAAAAGTAGGGATACTAATATCAGACAAAATAGATTTTAGATACAAAACTGTTAAAAGGGATGAAGAAGGTCATTATATATTAATAAAAGGGGCAATTTGGCAAGAAGAAAGAACTATGCTAAATATTTATGCACCTAACCTCCGTGCTCCAAGATACATGAAGTACACACTGGCAAAACTGAAGGGAGAAATAGATGTCTCTACAATAATAGCTGGAAACTTCAATACACCATGCTCAGTATTGAACAGAACATCTGGACAGAGGATAATTAAAGAAACAGAGAGCATGAATAATATGATAAGTGAACTAGACCTAACAGACCTCTATAGAGCATTGCACCCCAAAAATGGCAGGATACATATTTTTTTCAATTGCTCATGGATTCTTCTCCAAGACAGACCATATGTTGGGACACAAGACAAGTCTCAATAAATTTAAAAAGATTGAAATTATACAAAACACTTTCTCTGATCATAACAAAATGAAGCAGAAAATCAATAATGGATGGAAAAAGGGGAAATTCCTAAATACATGAAGATTAAACAACACACTCTTAAATAATCAGTGAGTCAAAGAAGAAATTGCAAGAGAATTCAGCAAATATCTTGAGATGAATGAAAATGAGAACACAACATATCAAAACCTATGGGATACTGCAAAGGCAGGGCTGAGAGGGAAATTTATAGCCCTCAATGTTTACATTAAAAAAGAAGAAAGCTAAAATTGAAGACCTAACTGCACACCTGGAAGAACTAGAAAAAGAATAGGAAACTAATCCCAAACCAAGCTGAAGGAAAGAAATAGTAAAGATCAGAGCAGAAATAAATGAAATCGAGAACAACAACAACAACAGCAAAAACAGAAAGAATCAACAAAACCAAAAATTGATTCTTTGAGAAGACCAACAAAATTGAGAAAACTTAGCTAGACTGACAAAGGAAAAAACAGAGAAGATGCAAATAAATAAAATAAGAAATGAGAGGGGGGCCATTACTGCTGATGCTGCAGAAATAAGAGAGATCATAAGAGGATACTATGAACAACTGTATGCTAAAAAACTAGAAAATGTAGACGAGATGGACAAATTCCTAGAAACACATGAACCGCCTACACTGACCCTAGAAGGAATAGCAGACCTCAACAAACCAATCACAAGTGAAGAGATTGAAGCAGTCATCAATAACCTCCCAAATATGAAAAGCCTGGTACCAGATGACTTCACAGGTAAATTTTACCCATCATTCAAAGTCAATCTAATACCAATCTTGCTAAAGCTCCTCTAAAGAATTGAACAGGAAAGAATGCTACCAAGCTCATTCTGTGAAGCCAACATCACCTTAATACCAAAACCAGATAAAGATACTACAAAGAAAATTACAGGCCAATATCTCTAATGAATATAGATGCAGAAATCTTCAACAAAATACTTGTAAATAGAATCCAAAAGCACATTAAAAGAATTATACACCAGGATCAAGTGGGTTTTATCCCAGGTATGCAATACCCAAAAATGTCTTTAAAAAGAACAATGAAGTTGGAAGACTCTCACTTCCTGACTTTAAAGTATATTACTTAGCTACAGTGGTAAAAACAGCATGGTACTTGCATAAAGACAAATGGATTGACCAATGGAACTGAATTGAGAACTCACAAATCGTCCCTCACATCTACAGTCAAGTGATTTTTGACAAGGCTGTTAAGCCCACTCAGCTGGGCCAGAACAGTCTATTCAACAAACGGTTCTGGGAGAACTAGAGAGCCATATCCAAAAGAAAGAAAGAAGACTCCTATTTCACATCTTATACAAAAATTAACTCAAAATAGATCAAGGAACTAAATATAAAAACAACAACCATAAAACTCCTAGAAGAAAATGTAGGAAAACATCTTCAAGATCTTGTGGTAGGCAGTAGTTTCTTAAACCTTACACCCAAAGCATGAGCAACAAAAGAAAAATTAGATAAATGGGACCTCCTCAAAATTCAACACTTTTGCACCTCAAAGGACTTTGTCAAAAGGGTGAAAAGGCAGCCGACTCAATGGAAGAAAATATTTGGAAATCACATATCTGATAAGGATTTAATATCCATGATATATAAAGAGAACATACAACTCAACAATTAAAAGGCAAACTATCAGATTAAAAAATGGGCAAAAGGCCTGAAAAGATAACTGTCCAAAGAAGAAATACAATAGGCGAAGAAATGCATGAAAAATTATTCAACATCACTAGCTATTAGGAAAATGCAAATCAAAACTACAATGAGATATCATTTCACATGTATTAGAATGGCAACTATTACAAAGACAGAAAACTACAAGGGTTGGAGAGGATGTGGAGAGATGGGAATGCTTATTCACTGGTGGTAGGAATGTAGAATGGTACAGCCACTGTGGAAGACTGGCAGTTCCTAAAGAAGTTGAATACAGATTTGCCATGTGACCTGGCAATACCACTGCTAGGTATATACCCAGAAGAACTGAGAGCAGAACTGACAGACAGAGGAGAAGAAAACATAGCGAAGAAGAACAGACATCTGCACACGGATACTCATAGTGGCTTTATTCACTACTGCCAAAAGATGGAAACAACACAGGTGTCCATCAACTGAAGAATTTATAAACAAAATATGGTGCATACACACGATGGATTATGCAGTTATAAGCAGAAATGAAGTCTTGAAGCATATGACAATATGAATGAAACTGGAGGCCATTATTTTGAGTGAAGCAAGTGAGACATAAAAGGACAAATACTGTATGATTGCTCTATTATGAACTAAATACATTGTGTAATCTCATGGGGTTAATAACTTGACTATGGGTCACCAGAAAAAAGAATGAAGTTAGAGAATGGAAAGCTGAGTTTTAACTTGTGTAGAATTGGTAAAAAGGATGTGTGTTAATCTTTGGAAATGAATAGAAAAAGTGAAAGCACAACATAAGGTTTGTAACTAGCAGTGCTATTATATGAGTATGACAGTGATTGAAAGGGAAAGTCTAAGGTAGCATATATTACTAAAAGGAAAGCTAAAAAATGTAACATGGGACTGTATAGCATAGTAAAACCTCATGTGAACTATGAATACAGGTAACATTGTATACATAAGACCATTTTTCCTTGAAACTTAACAAATACATGTTAATATTACAAGATGTTAATATCAGAGAATAATTTTGCTAAGTTAAAGAAACCAGACACAAAGTACTACATATTGCATGATTCCATTTATATAAAATGTAAATATAAATCAATTTATAAAGTTAAAATTAGGTTAGTGGTTATGTAGGGTTGGGGAAGAATAGAGGGATTGAGAGGTGACTGCTAAGGGGTGTGGAGTTTTTCTTTTTGGAGCAATAAAATTGTTCTAAAATGTTTATGGTGATGAATGCACAACATTGTGATTATACTAAAAGCCATTTAGTCTACACTCTGGATTGATTGTATGGTATGTGAATATATCTCAATAAATTTGAAGGTGGCTTTACTTTCAAAATATATCCAGAATCCAGCCACATCACCACTACCACTCTGGTCCAAGCCACCATCATCTCTTGCTTGGATTTTTGCGAAAGCCTTTTAATTGGTGCATTGGCTTCCATCCTTGTCCCTTACGGTCTATTCCAAGCAGAGCAGCCACAGGGATCCTTTAAACATGGAAGTTAAATCATATTACTTCTCTACAAAGTCCTCTGGTGGCTCTCAATCTCATTGAGAGTAGACGCTAAAGACCCTGTGATGGCTCTCAGCACCTTCCACGATTTGGTCCCCTATTTCCCCTCTGATCTTGAGATGAGGAGATCATCCTGGATTATCCAGATGGGCTCTAAATCCAATGACAAGTGAGCTTATAAGAGAAAGGCAGAGGGAGACTTGAGACAGACAGAGGAGAAGAAGACATAGCGAAGAAGAGGAGACAATGTGGCCACAGGGACAGACATTGGAGTGATGTGGCCAAAGAACACCAAAGAATGTGGACAGACTAGAAGCTAGAAGAGGCAAAGAACAGATTCTACCCTAGGGCCTCCAGAGATTGTAGCCCTGCTGACACCGATTTCAGACTTCTGGCTTCCAGATCGGTGAGAGAATAAATTTCTGTTGTTTTAAGACACCTAGTTTGTGGTAATTTGTTACAGCAGGCTCAGGAAACGAATATGCTATCCCAGAGTGATTTTGCCTCCATTTGCTTACACTCTCTGTTCAGAGCATTCCCCGATTTCTTCTCTTTCCCATCACATTTACCTGCTCTGTCTCATTCTTTCAGAGACATAACTTTGACTAATCTAACATGGCAAACCTGCCAATTATTCAGGGGCTCCTAAAGGTTAACATATAACTATTTGTGGAGACATTTTATTTTAACATTTTTTTGGGGGGGGGCGGGGTACCATGTCTTAATCCAAGGAACGCTGAGTAAATTTTAAACACTATGGGTTCTCTAGTGAACAAGAATTACAGAACCTCAGGGGCCTTTAGGTGATCGAGTCTGATTACCAATTTAATGCTTGAATCGCCTGAGAAATGTCCCTGCTAAGTGGTCATTCTGCCGTCATTCACGGCATCTCCAAACAATACTGATTGCTAGAAAGATTTTTTTCTGATATTTATTCATAAATAGTCTCATTATAGCTTCTATAATTTTATGTGAGGATATTTTCGTGCTCTAACCTTGGGAAGGCAGTTTAGACTATTGATCAACATGAGATATCTGGGGGAAAATATTGTTAGAAATTAAATAACTGACAGAAAAGACATTTTCTATTTATTAGATTATGCTTATAGAATACATTCTGGGTTTTGGGACACTGACCACTCCATCAGGTCAGGCTAGCCTTTGTATACATACAGTGAAATGTTGTAGCAGGGTAGTTACATGGGAAGCCTCTGAAGACAGAGTTCATGGGTTCAAGTTCTAGCCCTACCACTTACTATCTCTGTGACTGTACTCAAGTTACTTAACTTCTCTGTGCCTCAAGGGTAAGGATAGTGTCTACTTCATGGACCTTTTTTGAGGAATAAATGAGCAGACATATGCAATGTACATAGTATCAGATATTTTACTTCCAGTACTTCTGCTATATTTCTCTTTGAAAAGGACTGTTTTATTCGGTGAGGGGGAGTAAGGTGATGCTGGGCTAGGAGTCACAAGACTTAGGTTTGATCTCAGCTCTGTCAATAAGTGGCTGTGCAATGTTATTGAGTTGATTTTCTGCTGGGCCTTAATCTGACTCCAATGCCATATTCTTTACCACTAGGATGTAGTGCACACTTGTAGTCACATTGGATTGAAATACCCATTTTTTTTAGTTCATTCATTATTAAACCCCATATTTGGACTCACTGAAGATCCTCAGAGTGTAATAAGATATAGTTGTTGAGGTCTTTGAGTTTATCTGGCCACCATAAGATCCTATGTCTGTCATCTTCAGGTTGCTGAGCAGCAAGGAGTAGGACTGGGTGAAGTTCATTCGCTCTCCTCGTTTAGGATCAGTTACCTCGATTAGTGGACTTCCTGTTTCACTTGGCTTTATGAAGGCAATAGACGTTCCATTGTAAAGCCAGATGATGGACTTGACCTCCTTTCCTGCAGGAGACTTCAGGGGAAGAGTTATTGACTCCCCCAGAATCCCATTCACCATCAATGGGGTTGAACTGCTTTGTGAACCTGCATTCCCTGAAAACACAGAAGGGTAACTGTATTAGTCAGCCGAAGAGGTGCTGATGCAAAGTACCAGAAATCTGTTGGTTTTTATAAAGGGTATTTATTTGGGGTAAAAGCTTACAATTACAAGACCCTAAAGAGTCCAACTCAAGGTACTGTAGGAGGTACCTTCCTCACCCAAGTCAGTTGCCACGTGTTGCAGCATTCTTGTCACTTGACTGTCCAGCTGACCTTGCTTTAATCATCCTTTTATCTCAGAACTGTGCCTGACATATAAGTAGCAACTCTGGAAATGTTTGAGTGAATCAGTGGATAAATAGCCATGACCTCATCTTTCTCAAGATCTCATTTTTTGGGAGAGGAGCTGGGTAGAGGAAGAAATGTCTGCTTGCACTTCCTCTCTCTTTCCTTAATTGTCATTGGATTCCAGGCATGTGAATCCTGCCATCATCAAATTCCCCTCTGTACTACATCTTTCCCGTCAGCATTTTAACGTGCTCTTATTTGTCATGTTGACCCCTCTTTTCTATCACACCACATGGGTGAATATCACCAGCAAAATGTTGAGAAAAAAAAAGAAAGAAAGAAAGAAAGAAAGAAATCCAGATAGTGAAAAAGAATACAACTGTATAATTCCTTTTATTTAAAGTTAAAAACAGGCAAAACTAATCTATGTTGTTAAAAGTCAGGATAGGGTTTACCTTTGAGGAAGAGGAAGGAGTAGTGAGTAGAAGGAGGGAAGGAGGGGATTCTGGGTTTCTGGTAATATTTTATTTCTTGGCCTGTGCCTGGCTCACAGAGACATTCATTTTATGATAATTCATTGAGCTGACACTTTTCTATTTGTATGTTACAGTTTAGTAAATAAACAAAAGTTAAAACAATGACAACAAAAAGCAAAGCAAAACAAAATCATCGCAATGACCTTGAAGGACCATTTTTATCTCTTTGAACTCCTCCCTATAACTCTTCCCCTTGTCCACTTTGCTCCAGTGCCATCAGGCCAGAGCTTTTGCACTTGGAACTTCCTCTGCCTGGAATGCGCTTCTCCAGTGTATCCATGTGGGACTTAATCCTTTCTCTCCTTAAGGTCTTTAACACAAATATTCCCTCTCAGGGACGCCTTCTGTGACCATTCCTTCCTCATCACCAACCCCCAACCCAGGCCCCCAGCTGCCATTGGATTTATTTTTCTTCATAATACTTACCATCTAGCATGCTTTATAATTGACATATTTGTCTTATTTATTCTCTGTCCCCTCTACTAGAAGGTAGGGGATTTTGTCTGTCATTCACTTTTGTGAAAATTCTTGAATTGTGCCTGGCACATCATAGGCATCCAATGAATATCTGTTGAATGAATTGACAAGTCTCCATCCCTTGTCCTGGAGGTTATATGTCCAGGATGCTAAGGTCAAATTCTTCTTCATGAGGAGTCTGAGCATAACCTGTAGCTCAAGGACTCCGAAGGACCTGTTTCTCCCTTATCAGCCCACTCCTTTAAGAAACATTGCTTTTATAGATTACAATTATTAGTTTATTTAATAAGTCATTTATTCTACTAATTGCTCAGTTTTATGCTAATTCAGTGAGTAAAAACTAAGCAATCCTGCCGTTCAGACAGTATTTATTAGATCCCTTTGATGTACCAGTTTCTGGGCTTTTCAGACTGGGAATATAAATAAGAATAAGACATTATTGGTCCTTTGAGTTCATCATCTGGTAGAGGATCAAGACAGGAAATGAGTAGATATGCTGTGGTGAGGTAGGTGCTAAGCCAGGCAAGGGGCTCACGTCCTCCTCGCCCTTGCATCACTATTGCACCCTGGGCACTCAATACCAATTACTTTTTTCTCTTTCTTTTGAGATTGTTTTCCTCTCTTTTCCATAATCTTGAAGACAGGGATTAAGTTTATTGTCTCTGTATTCTAGCACCTAGCATGATTTCTAGTTCAACAAATGTTGAATTAATAAAGGTATGTTCAAAGGTCTGTGGGGGAAGCAGATGTGGCTCAAGTGGTTAGGTATCCATCTACCATATGGGAGTACCTGGGTTCGATCCCCAGGACCTCATGGTTAAAAAAAAAAAAAGAAAAGGTGAGCAGGTGAGCCAGGCCCACGCTGACTAGCGGCAAGCCAGGCAGCAAGATGATGATGTAACAAAAGAGAGATGCAGGGGAGAGTCAAGGCGAGACATGCCAGAAACCAGGAACTGAGGTGGTGCAAGTGATAGGGTGCCTCTCTCTTACATCAGTGGTCCCTAGGATTGAATTCAGGTGAAGCCTGGAGGGAAAAAATGAGAAGAGAAGGCAAGAAACAGATATAGAAGATCACCCAGCGAATGGACACAGACAGCAAGTGGGGGGTGGGGGGTGGGAGGTGTGGGGGGCAGCAGGAAAATTCAGAACTGTACACCAAAAGAAAAAATAAAGTCAATTTAATAAAAAAAAAAAAAGGTCTGTGGTACCCCAACAGTGAGTCTGACGAATGGAGGAGAGTCAAGGGTAGTCGAGAAAGGCTTTACAGAGGACACAACAAAGAAATTCTAGTTTTCATGCAATGAATTTGAATGAAATTTGAATGAAAACTAGAATTTCTTTGTTGTTCAATTATTTGTAATTCCTCCAGAATGTCCTGCTGTTCCTTTGTATCAGTTTCCACTGCCTGAAATGCCTTTTCCTACATTTTCTGCCTGGTGAGCTCCTACTTATTCTTCAAGGCTGAGCTTAAATATCTGATTTCCTCAGCTTATATTTGTGAGGATTTTGGTTTGGTACAGGAGGAGGAAAAGGGAGTTTGTGGTAGGGGATGGGAACAATGAACAGAAGATAGAGGGGATGGTAGGAATAGTTCCCTGAAGGTATATTTTAAAAATAAGAACAGGATTTGAGCCACTAAGAATAGGGAAAGTGAAGATCAGAAGTTACTGAAATGGGACCAAGATGGTGGCATAAGACATTTCAGTGTGCTATTCCTCCCAGAATCTTTGAACAACTAGCAAAAACTGGCAGAACCATCTTCCTCAAAACTTAGGCCAGGCTGATCAAGAAAACACAGCTTTCAAAATGGTATCAGGAAAGAAAAAGATAAAAAATGGTAGCAGAAGCATGTAACATCCTTCTAGGTGTAGTGTGGAGCCGGCCTATGCTCACATTGTGGGTCCCTGGCCCAGATCTAGAGAGAGTAGAATAACCCTTATGCACATATTAGGTTGCCTGTATGTAAAAACCAATCTATGAGGCGGCATCCTGAAAAACTGAGCTGGCAAACATGACCCAGGCTTGTCTTCCCAGAAATTGCTCTCCAGGAAGAAGCAGTTTGCAGGCAGCTAATGCAATGTAAGAAACAATTAAGTCAAAGCAGCCTGAGGCAAAGGATTACCTGCTTTAAGACCTACAATAAAGCACCCTGAGGGGGAGAAACTTTATTCTATAGGGAGTAGAGGGAGTATCTGAATTCCTGTAAACAGGGAAACTTCTAAGGCGATTAATGCAAGCCCAGGACAAGGCAGTGACTCAGAAAAGATGGAGAGGATCTAGCACTTCACATTCGCCTCAAGCCAAGGGCTAAACTGTGAATGAGAGCAGCAGCCATGGCAGGACCAATTTGTAAAGACTGTGAAAGTTGTTTTTGTTTGTTTGTTTGTTTTGTTTTTGTTTTTTGCCTTTTTTGTTTGTTTGTTTTTGTTAGCTCCTGGCACTTAAGGAAATCTGTTATCATATCACTATCTGGATGCAAATGTAAGGAACAGACACCTCAGGTATGAAATCCCATAGTTAACACTTTAAAATATTAAAATGTACAGTGTGCAACAAAAGGTTACAAGACAAACAGGAAATGATGGCCTATCCAAAGGAGCAAGATGAAAAACCAGAAACCATCAACAAAGAAGACCAGATTTTGAGTACACAGGACAAAGACTTAAAAAAAAAAATCCTCATTATACTCAAAGACTTAAAGGAAAACACAAGAAGGAACTAAAGGATATAAAGAAAATAATGAATGAACAATATAAGAATCTTAATAAAGAGACAAATTTTAAAAAGGAACCAAACAGAAACACTGAAGTCACAATGAATGAACCCTAGAGGTTCCAAGAGCAGATTGGATCTGGCAGAAGAAAGAATCATTGAACTTGAAAACAAGATAATTGAAATGGTTCAGGCTGAAGAGCAGAAAGAAAAAAGAATTTTAAAAAGTGAAAAGAGCCTAAGGGACACCATCAAGTATACCAATATACCCATTATGGGATTCCCAGAGTGGGAAAAAAGAGAGAAAGAGGCAGAAGGAATATTCGAAGAAATAATGGTAGAAAACTTCCCAAGTAGAACTAAAGACATGGATATGCACATTCAATAAGCACAATGAACCCCAACAGGATAAACTGGAATTGAACCATGCCCAGAAACATAACAGTCAAACTATTGAATGCCAAAGACAAGGAGAGAGTTTTGAAAGCTACAAGAGAAAAGCAATGTGTTACGTACAAGGGAGTCACAATTAGATTAAGTGCCAATTTCTTATCCTTGTTGCCATGGATGCAACAAGGCAGTGGGACAAAATATTTAGAGTGCTGGAACAAAAAACAATTACCAACCAAGAATTTTATACCCAGTAAGACAATCTTTCAAAAATAAGGAAGAGGGAAGCAGATGTGGCTCAATCAGTAGGGCTCCCGTTTACCATATGGGAGGCCCCGGGTTCGGTTCCCGGGTTCCCGGGTTCCCGGGGCCTCCTGGGCCTCCTGGGCCTCCTGGTGAAGGCAAGCCCGCCCACACGGCGCGGTTAGCTGACCCAGTGAGCACAAGCAGCAAGGGGGGGGGGTAAATGAATAAATAAATAAAATCTTAAAAAAAAAAAATAAAAAAAAATAAAAAATAAATAAGGAAGATATTAAGACATTCCCTGATAAACAAAAGTTGAGAGAGTCCGTCACCACTTGACTTGCCTTACAAGCAATGATAAAGTGAGTTCTGTCTGAAAAGAAAGCACATTAGATAGTGGATTGAAGTGGCATAAAGCATTGAAGAATTCTAGAAAAGGTAACCATATGGATAATTATAAATGATAGAACTATTGCATTGTATTTTTTGGTATGTAACTCCACTTTAACATATTCTAAAATGCAAATGCATAAAAATTCATGATCAATCTATGTTTTGGGATGTACAATGTATAAAGTTATACTTTGTAACAAGTACAACAAAAAGGTGAGGGGGCAGAAGAGTGTTGGAACAGTGTATGTGTATGCTATTGAAGTTAAGTTATCAATTCAAATGTGATATTTATTGATTTAGGATGTTAAATTTTAGCCCCAAGATAACCAAAAGAAAATATATGAAAAATGTATACAGAGAGAAATGGGAAGGGGCTCCAAATGGTACAATATTAAAAAAATCAAACAAGTATGAAAGTAGGCATTAACGGAAGAATTGAAGGGAAAAAGGTATAAGACTTAAAGAGACCAAATAGAAAAATGACAGAAGAAAGTTTTGCATTATCATAGTTCTTTAGATGTAAATGGATTAAACTCTCCAGTCAAAAGGCAGAGACTGGCAGAACAGATTTAAAAAAAAAAAAAAAAAAAAAAAAGCAAGGCCTAACTATATGCCGTATATAAGAGATTCACCTTAAATTCAAAGACACAAATTGGTTGAAAGTGAAAGGATGGAAAAAATATATACCATGAAAACAGTAACCAAAAGAGAGCTGGAACAGCTACAGTAATATCAGATAAAATAGACTTTAAGTCAAAAACTTTTATAAGGGACAAAGAAGGTCACTATATACTGATAAGGGGGTCAATTCAATAAGAAGACATAACGATTGCAAATATATATAGGCACCTAATAGCAGAGTCCCCAAATATATGAAGCATATTAATAGATTTGAATAGAGAAATACATGATTCTTCAGTAATAGTAGGAGACTTCAAAACACCACTTTCATTAATGGACTGAATATCTAAACAGAAAATCAATAAGGAAATAGAAGACTTGAGTGATACTACAGAACAACTAGACCAAATAGACATACATAGAACACTTTACCCAACAGCAACAGAATATACATTCTTTCTGGGTGCACATGGATCTTTCTCCAGGATAGACCATATGTGAGGCTACAAAACACATCTCAATTTAAAAAAAAAAAAATCATACTATGTATCTTCTCTGACCTCAATGAAATGAAGATAGAAATCAATAACAGAAGAAGAAATGGAAAATTCACAACTATGTGGAAATTAAACAACACACTCTTAAAAATCCAATGGGTCAAAGAAAGAAATCACAAAGAATTTAGAAACTATCTTGGGGTAAATGAAACTGAGAGCACAGATTAGCAAAACTTATGGGATGGAGCAAACACAGTACTGAGAAGGAATTTGAAGCTCTAAATGCTTACATTAAAAAAGAATGTTTTGAAGCTGAACAAATGTAAGTTAATAGAACAAAATGTTAACATCAGACCAAAAAAACCCATCATACTAAGTGAAGGAGACCAGACACAGAGTACTACATATTGTATGATTCCATTTATATAAAATGTAAATATAAATCAATTTATAAAGATGAAAGGAGATTAGTGGCTATGTAAGTCTGAGGTAGGAATGCTAAGGGGTGTGGAGTCTTTCTTCTTAGAGGAATGAAATTGTTCTAAAATTTTTTAGGTGATGAATGTACAACATTGTGATTATACTAAAAGCCACTGGTTTTACACTATGGATAGAATAGCCAGAAACAGCAGCTATGTACAGTGGGGGCAGCAGAGAGAGATTGAGAGGTGAGGAATTTTCTTGTTTGTTTGTTTTTTGTTTATTATTATTATTGAAATAATGAAAGTGCTCTAATAATGATTGAAATGATGAACGCACAACTATGTGATTATAGCAAATACCATTGATTGTACACTTGGGTTGAATTCTATGTTTATTAATATGTATCAATAAAATTGATTTGTTAAAAAAAAAAAAGTTCTCAAATCAGAGAAATAACCTCACAACTGGAGGATATAGACAAAGAAGAGCAAACTATAATCAAAACAAGCAGAAGGAAGGAAATAAAAAGATTAGAGTGGTAATAAATGAAATAGAGAATAAAAAATGAATAGAATCAATGAAACCAAAAGTTAGTTCTTTGAAACTATTAGCAAAATAAATACTTTTAGCTAGACTGATAAGAAAAAGAGAATGAAAATAATGAAAATAAAAAAATGGAAGAGAATATATTAGTAATGATCCCAGAAAAAAAATGATTATGAGGATATTATGAACAACTGTAGCAAAGAAATTTGATAACCTAGATGAAATGGACAGATTCCTAGAAACATGCATACTACCTACACTGACTCTAGAAGAAATAGAAGATCTCAATAGACCCATAACTAGTAAAGAGATTGACTCAGTCATCAAAAGCCTCCCAACAGGGAAGTAGATGTGGCTCAACCAGTTGGGCATCATCAAGTCCTCGTGCTTCCTAAATAAGACAAGCAGATGCCTGCACCCACCACAATGAACTAGACACTGCACTACAGCCACAAGCTAGACCCTGCACCCTCCACAACGAGCAGACACCTAAACAAGCAGAAGCCACAAGCCAGTAGATGCCACAGCCCATGGGGAGCAGATGTGGCTCAGGTTGTTGAGCATTTGCCTCCTATGTGGGAGGTCCTGGGTTTGGCTTCTGGTGCCTTCTGGAGAAGGTGAGCAAACAATGAGCAGATAGATGAGAGAACCATCTGGGGGAGGGGGGGATAAATAATGTAAATAAATAAACAAATGAAGTAAATAAATAAATCTTTAAAACAAACAAAAAAACCTCCCAACAAAGAAAAGCCCAGGATCAGATGGGTTCACAGGGGAATTTTATCAGACACTCCAAGAAGAATTAACACCAATCCTGCTCAAACTCCAAAAAATTGAAGGGGAGGGAATACCCCCTAACTTATTCTATTAGGCTAATATCACCTGTATGCCAAAGCCACATAAAAATACCACAAGAAAAATACCACAAAGAAATTACAGACCATTATCCTTATGAATATAGATGTGAAAATCCTCAACAAAATACTAGCAAACTGAGTCCAACAGTGCATTAAAATAATTATATATCACAATCAAGTGGCATTTATTGCAGGAATGCAGGGAAACAGGAAAATCAATTAATGTAATATACCCTAGTAATAGAATGAAGGAACAAACACACACAATCATCTCAATTGATGTAGAAATGGCAATTAACAAAACACAGCATTCCTTCTTGATAAAAAAAAACACTTAGAAAACTAGGACTAGAAGTACATTTCCTCAACATGCTAGAGGGCTTATATGAGAAACCCACAGCTGACATTGTACTCAATGGTGAAAGACTAAAAGTTTTCCCTCAAACATTGAGTACAGACAAGGATGCCCTCTGTCACCACTGTTATTCAACACTGTATTGGAAGTTTTAGCCTGTGCCATTAGGGAAGAAAAACAAATAAAAAGAAAATTGGAAAGGAAGAAGTAAAACTTTCCCTATTTGCAGATGACAGATCCTATTTATAGAATACCCTGAAAACTACAACAAAGCTACTAAAGTTAATAAACAAATTCAGCAAAGTTACAGATACATGATCAATATGCAAAAATTGATAGTGTTTCTATACACTAGTAATGACCAATCTGAAGAGGAAGTCAAGGAAAAAAATCCATTTACAATAGCAACTAAAAGGATAAAATAGGGAAGCGGCTGTGGCTCAATCAGTAGGGCTCCCGTTTACCATATGGGAGGTCCTGGGTTCGGTTCCCGGAGCCTCCTGGTGAAGGCAAGCCCACCCGTGCGGCGTAGTTAGCTGACCCAGCAAGCACAAGCAGCAAGGGGGGGATAAATGAATAAATAAATAAAATCTTTAAAAAAAAAAAAAAAAGAATAAAATAGCTAGGAATAAATTTAACCAAGGATGTAAAGGACTTATACAAGGAAAAGCACAAAAACATAGTCAAAAAAAAAAAAAAAATCAAAGAAGATCTAAATAAAAGAAGGGACATTCCATGTTTATGGGTTTGAAGACTAAATATTGTTAAGATGTCAATTCTACTCAAAACAATTTACAGATTCATGAAATACCAATCAAAATTCCAACAGCCTTCTTTGCAGAAATGGAAAAGACAATCACCAAATATTGTGGGTAAGGAACTCCAAAGAGCCAAAATTATCTTGAAAAAGAAGAACAAAGTTGGAGGACTCGTTCTTCCTGTGTTAAAAACTTCTACAAAGCTACAGTCATCAAAACGGCATGGTACTGAGCCTGGGACACTCCAGATCAAGATGGCAGAGCGAGATGTATCAGGGCTCTGTCCTCCCACAGAACCTTTGAATGACCCAGCAAGTGTTGACAGAAACAGAAACTTTTTTCTCAGGACTCTGGAAAAATGTTTAAGGGCTGCAGTAACAGGGTGAGCACTGAATCAAGCAAAATGCTTCTTGAAAGTTGTAGGATCTCATGGCGCCCTGGCCGGCCCCTTTCCTCACTAGCTTGGTGCAGAGCCAGTCTGGGCTCCTAGTGTGGATTCCTGATTCCAGCTCCACAGAGAGCATGTCACCTTGGGCGAATACTGGGAGCATGCATGGCTGCCCCAATCTGTGTGGTGGTGGTCAGAGGGATTTGTCATCCCATAACTTGCCCTGCATATAGAAGGTAACTTGGAGAGCTCCCCTACAGGATAGTGCTGTGGGAAGCAGTCAAATCATGCTGCCTTGGGTAAGGGAATTTTGGCTTTAGGACATACAGTGCCAGAATCATTAGAAAACTGTTTTCCAAGGGAACAGGGGGACATTTATAACCATGTTAGTGGAATTCCTAGGGCCATAGACAATCCCCCTAGACAACAATCATGGGCGAAAGGATCAGGGAGGCCCCTATGTTTTGGTCTGGAGCTCTTCTCTTACAACCCATTTTATGAATAAGCCCTGAAGGAGAGCACTTGCACAGGTCTATCTGCCAAAACCAGGGAAGGTGTTTCCTTTTCACCTTCCCCTCCTCTCCCCTCCCCTCCCCTTTCCCCTTCCCCTCCCCTCCCCTTCCCTCCCCTCCCCCTCCCCCTCTCTCTCTTTCTTCTCTTGGCATTCAAGGAAAGCTCAGTCATAACATTAGCTGGATACAAGCTTAAGGAACAGATGCTGCAGAGTCAAAATTGCAATGATATCACATTAAAATATCAAAATGTCCAGGTTTCAATAAAAGGTTACAGAACACACAAAGCAACAGGAAGTGATGACCCAGGCAAAGGAGAAGACTAAAGCATTAGAAACCATCAATGAGAAAGACCAGACCTGGAACATACCAAAGATTTTTAAAAAATGATTCTTAATATGCTCAAAGAGCTAATGGGAGCCATGGACAAAGAACTTAAGAAAATCAGGAAAACAATAGATGAATACAAACAGTAGAAAAATGGAAATTATGGAAAGGAACCAAATAGAGCCAAGGTCCAAAGTAATAGTAATAGAAATAAAAAATTCCCTAGAGGCATTCAACAGCATATTGGAGCTGGCAGAAGAAATAATCAATAACTTGAAGACAATACAATTGAAACCATTCACTCTAAGGAGCAGAAAGAAGAAAGAATGAAGAAAAGTGAACAGAGCTTGAGGAACCTGTGGGACACCATCAAGCATATCAATATATGCAATGTGGGAGTCCCAGAAGGAGAAGAAAGAGCGAAAGGGGCAGAGAGAATAAGCAAGGAAATAATGGCTGATAACTTCCCAACTTTAAAGAAAGACTTGAGTACACACATCTAATATGCTCAATGAACTCCAAACAGGAGAAACCCAAACAGACCCACATTGCGGCATAATTAGACTGTCAAATGTCAAAGATAAAGAGAGAATTCTGAAAGTCACAATAGAGGAGCAATGTGTCACATACAAGGGAACCTCATTAAGATTAAGTGCAGATTTCTCATCAGAAACCATGGAGGTGAGAAGGCAGTGGGAAGACATATTTAAAGTCCTGAATGCAAAAATTTGCCAAACAAGAATTCTATATCTGGCAAAACTGTCTTTCAAAAATGAGGGAGAGATGAAGAAATTCCCAGGCAAATAAAAGTTGAGGGAATTAATCACCACTAGAATGGCCCTATAAGGGATGCTAAAGAGAGTTCTGCAGGTAAAAGCAAAGGTCAATCACAAAAGATTGAAGCTGCATGAAGATGTAAAGATTTCTGGTGAAGGTAATGACCTGGGTAAATATAAATGCCAGTACAATTGTATTTTTGATTTGTAACTTCAGTGTTTACTTACTACAGGATGCAAAAGGCAAATTCATGAAATGTAATGCTGTATTAGAGGTTTGGAAATCATAACATATAAACATGTGAATTTTTTATTGTTGCAAATTTTAAAATCAATTTTATTGATACATATTAATAAGGCATACAATCCATCCAAAGTGTACAATTAATGGTATTTGGTATAATCACATAGTTGTGCATTCATCACTTCAATCATTATTACAGCATTTTCATTATTCCAATAATAATAATAAAAATAAACAAAAAACAAACCAGAAAAGCTGTACCCTTTAGTAATCACCTCTCACTTGCTCTAGGCTTACCTTGCTGTACATAGCTGCTATTCTGTTTCCATCTTTCTAATTTATTTATTATTTATACTTCACTATAGATGGAGTCAAACAATAAAAACATGTAATTTTTTTTCTTTTCTTTCTTTCTTTCTTTTTTTTTTCTTTTTTTTTTTAGGAGGTACTGGGGATTGAACATGGGACCACATATGTAGGAGGCAGGTGCTCAACTACTGAGCTACATCCACTCCCAAAACATGTAATTTTTATATGTAAAGCTAAGTGGACAGACTGATAGTTTGTGTGTATTATTGTGTACTATTGAATATAAGTTAGTATCAAAGCAAACAAGATTGGTAAGGATTTAGGATGTTAAATTAAACCTCATGGTAACTACAAAGGAAATATAAGAGAATATACAAACTGACAGTGATATAAATTAGAGTACAGGTTGCCAGGGGTAGGGGGCAGCAGGAGTGGAGTACTAATGCATAAAGGATATATCGTTCTTGTTTAGGGAGTTGGAAAAGTGTTAGTAATGAAAGGTGATGAAGGCACCACAATATTTTGAATGTGATTAATCACATTGACTCACATGTTTTGAATTGGTTGAATTATGAAAAATATATATTGTATATGTATTTCCATAATTTATAAAAAGAAAGAGAAAGTAAAGAGATGTGATAATTAAATGCAATACATGATCCTTGATGGGATCTAGCAAAGGAGGAGTAAAGGTTCAAAGGCACACTATTGAGACATTGTGATATAGACTTTAAGTTTCATATCAATGTTAAATTGCTTGAACTTGATAACTGCACTTAAGGTGATTACATAAGTCAATACTCTTGTTCTTAGGTAATGTATAGAACCTACACACAGTGTTTAAATAATGGATTGATAAATAGATAGGTAGATAGATGTTTAGACAAACAGATGGATAGTTATATAGATTGATGTGGAAAATGGGGCAAAAATTAAAACAGGGCTATGTTGGAGTTCTCTGTCTGTATGGGGTATTTATTTTGTAACCATCCTGTAAGTTTGAACTTACTTAAAAAAACAAACAAACAAACAAAAAAAAACAGCATGGTATTGGCACAAGGACAGACATATAGACCAATGGAATTGAATTGTGAGTTTAGAAATAAATGCTCACATCTTAGGTCAATTGATTTATGGAAAGGGTGCCAAGTTCCTCAATGGGAAAAGAATAGTTTCTTCAACAAATGGTGCTGGGGAAACTGGATATATTTATGCAGAAGAATGAATGTGGATCCCTACCTCACACCATACACAAAAATTAACTCAAAATGGATAAAAAACCTCAATATAAGAATCAAAACTAAAAAACTCCTAGAAGAAAACATAAGGAAGCATCTTCAGGACCTTGTGTTAGACAATAGTTTCTTAGACTTCACACTAAAAGTATGAGCAATAGAACAAAAAAATAGATGAATGGGACCTTATCAAAATTAAAAACTTTCATGACTTCATCATGAAGGTAAAAGACAAGCTACAGGATGGGAAAAAATATTTGGAAACCACATATTCAACAAGGGTTTAATATCCAGAATATAAAGAAATCCTACAACTCTATGACAAAAAGACAAATAACCCAATTAAAATATGGGCAAAAGATTTGAATAGACATTTCTCCAAATAAGATAATATAAATGGCCAAAAAGGACACGAAAAAATGTTCATGATTTCCCACTAGAGAAATGCAAAACAAAACCACAATGAGATACTTTTCCTCACCTACTAGAATAGCTGCTATTAAAAAATAAAAAAAATAAGCAAAGTTGGAGAGGCTGGAGAGAAGTCAGAACACTTGTGCATTGTTAGTAGGAATGTAAAATAGAACAGTTGTGGGAAACAGATTGGCAGTTCTTAAAAAAGTTAAACATAGAATTACCATAACCTGGCAATCCCATTTCTAGGTACATAGCCAAGAGAATTGAGGGCAGGGACCTGAACAGATGTTTGTACACTAATGTTCATAGTGGCATTATTCACAATTGCCAAAAGATGGAAGCAACCCAAGTGTCCATCAACTGATGAAAGGATATGAAAAATGTGGTATATACACACAATGGATATTATTCAACCCTAAAAAGGAATGAGGTTTTGACACATTCAGTAAGATGGATGAACCTCGAAGACATCATGCTTAATGAAATAAACCAGACACAAAAGGACAAATATGATGTCATTGTATGATATCACTGATATGAAATAATTAAAATAAGCAAATGTATAGAGTCCGAAATTAGAATACAGGTTACCAGGGGTTGGGGTGGTGAAGGGAATGGTGATTGGTATCGAGGTTCTGTTTAAGGTATTGGAGAAGTTTTGGTAATGGATGGTGGTGATGGCAGTGCAATATTGTGAATGTAATTACCATCATTGAATTACATATTGGAATATGGTTAAAATGGTACATTTTACTAGACATGTTACTAGAATAATTTTTTTTTTTAAAAAAAGAAGTTACTGAAACAGTCAAAAGACCCTTTATGAGACTTCAGACATAAGCAGAGCAGCTTTTTGGTCCCAGTGATGTTTTGGGAGCATCTGGGCTAGCATCGTGGTGTGAATATCGATGTTCTTGGAATAGGCAGGTCAGGTGTGTCAAGTGGCTCTGCTGGCAGCAGATTTGGAGGACTAGAACCACATGAAGAGACTAAGAATTTGGGAGATGTGCCATAGTGGATGGGGCTTACAGTTGCTTTTGGGACCCTCATAAATCACTGGGGACCACTTGGGTCTTGGGGGTGGTACTGATGTCCTGCCCATCCTCTGGGGAGAATGGAATCAGTGGATGTTTGGGGTACATTTGTTTACAGGTTTCTTTCTCCCACTGGACTGTATGTTTTTGGGGGGATATGAATAATGTCTTAGATAGTTATTCATTCATCCAGAACGTGACCCAGGGAAACCAATGGATGCTAAATAGATTGGACTTAGAATGTCAAAAGTCTTGAATGACTGCATGAAAAATTGAAGTTTTATTTTGGACGGTATTAATAAACACGGAGCTTTTTTGTCATGAGAAGGGAGTACAAAGAAAGTAATCTTTTAAGAATGAAAGGAGAAAGGTAGGACTGAGCTGATTCTTTTTTTTTTTTTTTTTTTACCGGGAGGTACCGGGGATCGAACCCCAGTCTCTCCATATGGTAGACGGACGCCGAACCTCTTGAGCCACATCCGTTTCCCTGAGCTGATTCTTAAAAAGAAATAAGTCAAAGGAAACTTTTGGCTTTACCTGTGGGACTGGTAGAAGCCCATGTATAGGAAAGAGGATATAGCTGGCTTTTTCAACTCAATATGAAACAAGGTGAGTGTGAAGGACTAAAAGAAAAGAACAAAAGCTGCCTTGTCTGTAGCTTTAGAGGATGTCCCGCATCCCAGACCATGATTAGCTCTGTTCAAACCTGTCTTGACAAGGGAAGGTTGTAATTTGCTAGTTACTGTGCTATAGTTGAATTAGGCCACTTTTTCTGGACCTAAGAAAATACCAGGTAGAACATCTCCAGTAAGGAATAAACATATACAACTCTGAGTGATTTAGCAAACATTTACTGAGCATCTGCTATGAGATCAGAGTTCAAGTGAGGAAGCCAACATGTAACAAATGATTACCTTACAACATAACAAGGACACTGGGAAAATGCACAAACAGACACAGAAGAAGGTGCAATTAATGCTTCATCAGAGAAAGCCATAGAGAGGAGTTGGCATGAATTGGACCTTAAAGGAAGAAAAGGACATCTTGGGAAGTGGGCAAATGTGAACAAGGCAGGGAGGCATACAAAAAGCATACAAAAAGTAATGAGTCTGTTGAAACTAAGTATAGGAGAGAGCTGAAAATGAGAATCCTAAGATTCCTAATCTTTTGAGGCTTCTGGACCACAAGATAGCAGGTGTAATAATTAGGTTATAAATTACAGGTAAACTTTCATATTAATTTATTGTTCCTTTGTGAAATTATCAGTTCTTCAGAGGATCTAATTTTTAGGTGCTAAGAAAGAAAGGTACCAGTAACATCAAAATATCTTAACCATGACTTTTTGGTTCATATTGCATTACTCAATGCTAAATAAAAAATAAAATGGAAATAATTATATTAAGGAAAATATTTCAATCTCATTTAGAATGATTATTTTCATAATGAGAAAAGGTTCTTGATCTTGACAGTTGGGAGACAGTTGATGTGGTGGTTTGGGGCTATAGGTACCTCAGAGAGACATGTCCTTTTTTTTCTTTCTTTCATAATTGAGATTTTACTGGTTGTTTTGAAGATCAGCACAGACCTTATGAACAATTTGTACACAATTTCTTCATGTACATACCGAAATCCTAAAAAGCCAGGTAGTTGTTTTTCTAAAGTTATTCCAGTGACTTTCCAGCTTAAAATTTTGAGGCAAGTTTTCCTTAAGAGGATATCAAGTACCAATATCTTCAAATGTTGATAAACTCTTACATCTTTAAGTCCCTCTAATTCACAATTTAATACCATACACACTACATACTCATATTTCCAATCTTTTACAGCACATAGAAAAACTGGACGACTACGACCAAGGACGTTGTAGAGTTCTGACAGGGAGAGCCAAGGCCAGGGAGTGGTTTTAAGAAACATGTCTACTAAAAAACATGGGAATAGGAGTTATTTAAAATGTTCAACACATATTAAATGCACGACTGTGATTCCAAATCACCATTTAGTATGTGCCATATTATAGGGGATAAAAACTGACTTATTTAACTACAATATGAGAAGAGACAAGTTGTAACAAGGTAAGCATACTGGAAAGTGTGTTTGGATAACTGAAGTGTAGCTTAAACAAAGCATCCGGCTTACACATCCCCCAGTGGAATGTTAAGCTGACACCCAAGACAGTCAAAGCCTCCCATAATTCAATATCCCACTATTTTCTGGTTGTACCAAAAAACAAACAACCAGCAAATGATTTCCCCTCTTACAAAAAAGAATTTACACTTAAAAAAAATGGGATGAGGTGGGATTCCAATCACTTTCTTAAAAATGTTTCTTCTAGAGCTACTAAAAACTTGCATTTACAAAATAGCTGATAAAAACATTCTCTGGATTGTACAAAAAGGGAGAAACAGGGACCACTGATAAGACAAGGTTTATGGTATTAACCAGACTTGGCTTCTTTCTCTCCTGCTTCACAGGAGGCTGGAGTCTCCTCATTTTTAGTTTCTCCATTTTCCGCAGGTAAATCTTCTTTAGTTTCTTGGTTAGCCACTTCCGCTTGTTTTCCCTTTGCTCCCTTTTTCCCTTTTGGTTGCACTTTTTTGTCTGAAGGTTTATCCTTTCCCGCTGCCTTTTTTGGCTTCACGTCCACTTTCACAGGAGAAGGTTTAGCGGATAGTCTTGCTGCCCTCCTCTTGGGTTCGGCTTTGGCCCAGTTGACCTTCCTCTTGGGCATCTTGGCGGTGCTGCGGCACGCAACGCGCAGAGAGCCTTCTCGAAGCCAAGCTGCTGGCGGCTACAGCCCCTCCTGCCGCCCGAGCTGCTAGGACCAGCAGCAGGGTCGCTGGGAGGACCGGATGGAGCCGAAACGTGTCCTAAGACTTAATCCGTTCCGGTGGATGAACCCATTACAAGTAGGACTTTTTTTTTTTTTTTTAATTCTGCTTTATTTTTCTGTTAAAATCTGTATTATATTCATAGTACTTTTTACATTTGTAATACAGATAATTACTTTGAAAATATCTAAGTACATCTACTAGACTTCTAGCATTTATCATGATAGTTCCAAGTCCCTGAATATGAAGTATGAGACTGTGTACATTTATTGACATCAGAAGTTCTTCTGTGAACAAATTCTGTAAAAAGATGTATTAAATTATTTTAATTGTAATTTATTTGTCATTGTAAATTTATGTAAACCAATCCACAATTTGTTCTGGTTAAGGTGTGATGGGTCTTAATCCCTCATAAGCAGAATGAAATTCAGACAGAGTGACAAAGCCACGGGAAACAAGAAGTTGAAGGTCAGCAGAACACGGAAGAAAGAAAGGAGAGGCCAGGAGAAGCTACTATGTGCATTGTCATATGACAGAGGAGCCCAGAACCAAAGATCACTGGCAGCCAGTCTCTGGGAAGAAAGCATTGTCTTGATGATGCCTTGAGTTAGACTTTTTCCTAGCCTCAAAAATGAGAATAAAGATCTCACGACATTTGGAGGTAAGAGGTGGAGAGGTTGAGATGATTCACATTAATTGGCCTCAATTTTTTTCTCAGAGAAGTAGATCTGATAGAGCTAATAAGTTCCAAGTGTTTAAGTCAACATGTTGCATGGTATTTGCTTGAGCAGCCAAGGAAACTAAAACAGTTAGTAACTTCTAAAATAGCAGTTTCCGTTGTGGGGAGTGTGGAAATCAGATTTTGAGTGGTGAGAAGTGAGTGGGTGGTGAAGTACTAAGAGCAGAATGTAGGGCTAATTTCTTAAAATATTTAATAAAGAAAGGAGGAAAAACAAGGTAAAGTATTGTGGGAATTTATTCTTTAGGGTGATAAAGTTCTGCGTAAATTTGGAATAGAGGGAAGGAATCAACTAGTGGAGAGGGAAAGACTAAAGATTTGGTGAAAGGACTATTTGAAATAAAGTGCCATTTCTGAGGAAATAGTCAGGGTGGGACTTAGAACACAAGTGGAGTGGTTAATTTGGATAGTGATGGGCCCCATTCTTAAAGACCAAAAGAATGAGGATAAAGATCTCAAGAGATTTGGATGTAAAAGGTGGAGAGGTTGAGGTGCTTCAAATTGGTTGGCCTCATTTTGTTCTCAGAGAAGTAGGTCTGCTAGGAGGGTTATGCATGAGAAGTGTAACAACTATTGTGGGCTATTAGTTAGGAAACTGACAAATGATCAATAAATGAGTGTAAGAGCAGTGAAGAGTACTTGTCCATGGTTAGCTGGCAGGCATTATTGGTAGGGTCAGTATGGTTTTGTGACTTTCTCCAATGATGCTTAGCATGTGTAACCCAGGAACAGAGAAAGAAGATGCTGAGGATTACTCAGTACCATTAATGGGCATGGTAGGGGCAGATTTAGCATCAAAGAGATTGAGGGATTTCAGTGGCATAGTGATTGCTTTGTTGAAATTGCTGGTAAAAAATCTAAGGATGGGTGACAGTGAAAATGGGAGAATAGGTAGCTTCAATGTACTGTCTCTATACAGAAATGGTGGGAAAAAAAAAAGAGCAAAAATGGTCAGGATACATTTTTTTGGAACTTTAGAAAATTATCTAAGATTCACAGCAACCAAGCAAATGTTGAATAAGAAAAAAGAGGCAACTAAATAGTGGGTAGTGCTTTGCAGTGTTATTATTTGCACTTTATCCACTGCCCTCTCTGACTTGGCGGCAGTCTTGAAAATGGCAGCTTGTGTTCCCAGTTCCTTGTTCTGGAGTGATCTAAGCAGACCTTGGTCTTAAGGATTTGTATTTGTCTGACTCGACCTGGCTGGGGCTGCCTGTAGGACTAATTCAAAGCACTTGTTGTTTTTCCTGACTTGGAACTCTCTCAAGGTAGAAATGTGGTTGCACAGAGGGCATTCCTTGAATACATTGAAAGACAAATGAACAACTACTGCTACTTGGTGCAAAAGATTATAGCTGAGGCAAATAAAAGATATGCCCAAATTCTGAGAGGAAAAGCTGTGGAGATAGATTTTTTGAAGAATGAGGGCATTGAAAATTCTCTAATATCCTGGGGGAATTGAGAAAGGCATATGCATATGCAGGTCAGAACACATGTCCAGAAAAGAATTGAGAAGACCCTTAGCTTTCACTTACAGCTGTGAAAGTGAAATGATCTTTAAGCAGGAAGTGAAGGCTAAGGCAGAGTGGTAAACAGCCTGGCCAAGTGTTGAAGGAGTGGTCCAACAGAGAGCCAATCTACAAAGACTGGGAGAGATTTTATTTTGTCCAGGCATTTAAAGAAATCTCTGTTAAAACATTAACTAGGGGAGTGAATGTGGCTCAAGCAGTTGGGCACTCGCCTTCCACATGGGAGGCCCTGGGTTCGGTTCCTGGTGCCTCCTAAAGAAGACGAGCTGATGCAATGAGCTAACACAACAAAGAGACACAATGAGGAGATACAACGAGGAGATGCAACAAGGAGACACAATGAGCAAGGAGCCGATGTGGCTCAAGTGGTTCAGCACCCACCTCCCACATGGGAGGTCCCGGGTTCTGTTCCAAGTGCCTCCTAAAGAAGACAAGCAGACACAATGAGCAGACACAGTGAGCACACAATGAGCAGACACAGCAAGCAGACACAGAAAGCAGACAATGAGTGCAAACAGTGAGCAGACAGATGAGGGAGCCATCCTGGGGAGGGGGAGAAAAAAATAAATCTTAGAAAGAAATTAACTGACCACAGACTAAAGGAACAGAATCCAGAGGGCACACATGACAAAGAATAGTCTTTATAAAATCATTTGTAAAGATGAAACCAAAAAAACCCCCTACAACCCAGAACAAGCAAAACAAACAAACAAACAAACCCAACACAAACACACACACAAAAACAAAATAATAAAAAAATCCTGGTGAGGGGGAGGAATCTGACTTCCAGAGTTACACATTATAATATTAAAAATATCTAGTTTTCAACAAAAATTACAAAGCATGCAAATAAACAGAGAAAGTGTGGCCCATTCATAGGAGAACTTAACAGAAACTGTCACAAAGGAAGCACAGACAATGGACTTACTAGAAAAATACTTTAAATCAACTGCCTTAAATATGATCAAATTGCTAATGGAAAAATGGACAAATAATTAAAGGAAACCAGGAGAACAAGTTCTCAACAAAATAGAGAATATTAATAAAAAGATGGAAATTATAAAAAGGAACCAAACAAATTCTAGAGTTGAAAAGTACAATAACTAAATGAAAGAATTCACTGGAGCAAATTTGAGCAGGAAGATGAAACAATTAGTGAACTTGAAGATAGTCAATTGAAATTATCTAGTCTGAGCAGCAGAAAGTAAAGAGAATGAAGAAAAATGAACAGAGCTTAAGAGATTTGTGGGACACCATTAATTGAACCAATATATACATGTGGAAATTCCATAAGGAGAGGAGAGGGAGAAAGGGGAAGAAAAAACATAGATTATTTGAAGAAATAATGGCCAAAAGCTTTCAAAATTTGATAATAAACATGACTATACACATTCAAAAATCTCATTGCACTCCAAGAAGGATAAGCACAAAAAGATCCACATTAAGATGCATTATAATCAAACTGTTCAACGACAAAGACAAAGACAGAATCTCCAACGCAGCAAGAGAGAGGTGACTCATGTATAAGGGAGCCTCAATAAGAATAACAGTGACTTCACATCAGAAACCATGGAAGCCAGAAGGCAGTGAGAATATATATTGAAAATGCTAAAAGAATAAAGTAACTAAGAATTTTACATCTGGTAAAAATATCTTTCAAAAATGAAGCAGAACTTAAGACATTCTCAGATAAACAAAAGCAGAGGGAGTTCATTGCTAGTGGACAGCTCCTACAGGAAATGCCAAAGGGAGTTCTTCAGGGCATTAATCCAGGACACTAGACACTAACTCAAAGGCATACAAAGAAATAAAGATAACTACATAGATAAATACAAAATCCAGTATTATTATATTTTTGGTGTGTAACTTCTATTTTCCCCCTATATGATTTAAAAAACAAAGGCATAAAACAATGATATATGTATTAGTCACCCAAAAGGGTGCTGATGCAAAGTGCCAGAAATCTTTTGGCATTTATAAAGGATATTTATTTGGGGGAGAAGCTTATAGTCACAAGGCCATAAAGCATAAGTTACTTCCCTCACCAAAGTCTATTGCCATGTATTGGAGCAAGATGACTTCCAATCTCTGCGAGGGTTCAGACTTCCTCTTCCTCCTAAGGCCCCATGATCCAACTCCTTCCATTCTCAGCTGTAGGCTAGCATAAGGCTTGTCTCTCTTTCTGGGGCTCATCTCTCTCCAGGCTCAGCTGCTCTGGTCTCTTCACAAGGTCAGCTGTAGACTATCAGGCTCATCTCTCTTCCTGGGGCCTCTGCTGTGTCTAATGAGCTATCTCTCTTCCTCTGTGTTCTTCTTCTCTGTGTGTTTACTTCTGTGTGAGCATCTGTTTTATCCCCAAGGGAGCTGGGACTCGATGCTAATGACATAGTTGGAGCAAAGCCCTAATATTAACATAATTTAATCAGACATCTCAGCTGAATCTAATACAATCAAAATGTTATCATGCCAGAGGAACAGAGCAGTTTACAAACATAATCTGTATTTCTTTTTGGAATTCATAAATAATACCAAACTGCCACAATATACATCTATATTATTGGGCATGCAATATATTAAGGTGTACTCTGTGACAACAACATCATAAAGGAGGAGGGGCAGAGCTGTACAGATGCAGAGTTTTTGTAAACCATTAAATTTCAGGGTATTGATTCAAAATAGATTGTTATAAGAGGGTTGTTTGTAACACCAGGGTAACCACTAAGGAAATAGCTAATAAATATACAGAAAAGAAAATATAAGAGGAATCAAAATGATACACTACAAAAAATCATTTAAACAATAAAGAGGGAAGTAATGGAGGAAATGAAGAACACAAAATATATGATATAGAGACAAAACAAAATGGCAGAAGCAATCCTTCCTTATCATTAATTACTTCTAATGTAAAAGGATTAAACCCTCCAATTACAAGGCAGAGAATGGCAGAATTGATAACAAAAACCATGATCCAACTATATGATATCTACAAGAGATTCAACTTAGATCCAAATTAAAAATAGTTTGAAAGTGAAAGGATGGAAAAATATTTTACATGCAAATAATGACTAAAAGATAGCTGAAGTGGTTACTAATATCAGATGAAAACAGTTGCCACAGGGAAGCAGGCATGGCTTAGTGGTTGAGTGCCTGCTTCCTATGTATGTAGACCCAGGTTCAATCCCCAGTACCTCCTTAAAAAAAAGTTGTCACAAACTGTTACAAAAGACAGAAGAAGGCATTATATATTGATAAAAGGGTCAATTCATCAAGAAGATATAACAATTATTAACATATATGCACCTAAGAACAGAGCCACAAAATATATGAAGCAAAAATGGACAGAACTGAAGGGAGAAATAGGTAGTTCTACAATGATAGGTGGAGACTTAAATACCCCACTTTCAATAATGGATAGAACAACTAGACAGAAGTTCAATAAGAAAATAGAGGACTAGAACAACATTACAAACCTATTAGACCCATATACAGCACTCCACTCCAACACAGCAGAATATACAATTTTTCCTCAAAAACATATAGAACATTCTTCAGGATAGACCATATGTCAGGCCACAAAATAAATCCCAATAAATTTTAAAAGGTTGAAATCATAAGCTTCTCACAACAGAAATGCAACTGATATTATTACTCTCAGTCCTCCTAAACTCAAATATAGTTTATTGTATGCAATGTCTGTCTCCCTTATTTCATTTACTGCACTACACTCTGATTACCTTATTCACAAGTATGTGGAAATTAAACATACTCTTAAATAACTCATGGTAAAAAAAATCACAAGGGAAATTAAAAAATACTTTGAGATGAATGAAAACAAACAACATACAAAAATTTATCAGATGCAGCAAAAGCAGTACTCAGAGGGAAATTTTTAAAAATTTTCAATAAGCTTTAGATTACATAAATGTTATATAAAAAATATAGGGGATTCCCATACGCCTCACGCCCTCCCATCCCTCACTTTCCCACATTAACATCTTTCACGAGTGTGGTACATTTGCTACAATTGATGAACACATATTGAAGCATTGCTACTAACTTTGGACTATAGTTTAGAGAGGGGGAAATTTATAGATGGAAATTCCTACATTACAAAAGAAGATCTCAAATTGATAACCTAACTGTACACATTAGGGATTTAGAAAAATAAGAGCATACTAAATCCAAAGCTAGCAGATGAAAGGAAATAATAAAGATTACAGCAGATGTATATGAAATAAATACTAGAGAAACAATAGAGAAAAGCAGCAAAACCAAAAGTCAGCTTTTTTGAACTATCAACACAATTAACAAACCGCTAGCAAGATTGACTAAAATTAAGAAAGAAGACTCAAATTAATAAAATGAGAAATGACAGTGGGGACATTACTACTGACTTTAGTGAAATTAAAGGTTTATAAGAGAATACTAGGACTAACTGTAAGCCAACAAAATAGATAATCTAGATGAAATGAACAAATCTCTGGAAAGACAAATTCCTAGAAAACTATCAAAACTGGCTCAATAAGAAATAGAAAATCTAAATGGACCTATAAACAATTAAACAGACTGCATCAGTAATCAAAAACCTACCAACAGAGGCCTGAATCTCAGCAGAGTCACAACACCTACTCTCCAGTTCATTGGACTCACCTAGGACAACTAACAAGGAGATGATGGTGGATAATGCCCATCCCAAGGAATAGAGAGTGTCTGAAACTTCAAGCAAGACGGTTCCATCCATCTGCCCCATGGAATCTAAGCTCCTTGTCAATTAGAAACAGAACAAGCATCACCATCTCAAAATTCTCAAGATTGGGGCATCAACAATGGACTAAAGTAGACCTATTATTATTCTATTATAGACTTAGTATTCTAGCAATGGAAGAATTTTTATCAATGATATAAAGGCAGTGGCCACCAGAGGTTCTGAGGGGAGGATGAGGGAAGAATAAGTGTAATATGGGGGCATTTTTGGGACATTGGAATTGTCCTGCATGACATTGCAATGATGGACATAGGCCATTATATATTATGTCATCATCTACAAAATTGTGCGGGACAGAGTATAAACTGTAATATAAACTATACTCCACAGTGAGTAGCAATGCTTCATATGTGTTCATCAATTATAACAAATGTACCACACTAATGAAGGATGTTGTTAATGGGGGAAAGTGTGAGAGGGGGAGAGGATGGGGCATATGGTACATATTTAATATACCAAATTAATAGAATTAAGGAAAAAATAATCCACATGGTCCTCTCAATTGATGCAGAAAAAGCATTTGAAAAAATCTGTGACAAAAAAACGTTTAATAAACTGAAAATAAAGGGGTGCTCCCTCAACCTGATGAAATGGCATTTATGAAAAATGCACAGCTAATATCATAGTCAGTGTGAAAGACTGAAAGCTTTTCCCCATAAGGTTAGAAACATGACAAGAATAGCCACTTTGGCCACTTCTATGCAACATTGTAACTGGAAGATCTAGTCAGAGAAATTAAAAACAAAAAAAATCACACATAAACGAAATAAAAAAGCTTACAAATTGGAAAGAAGAAGATAAACTATCCTTATTTCCAGACAACATGGTCTTTTATATAGAAAATCCTAAAAATCCACATAACAGCTGTCAGAGCTAATAAACGAATTCAGTAAAGTTGCAGGATAAAAGATCAACAAGCAAAGTTAGTTGTATTTCTAAACACTAGCAATGAATTATCTGGAAAAGAAATTAAGAAAAACAACTTCATTTACAGTAGCTTCCAAAAGAATAAAACGCCTAGGACTAAATTTAACCAAGGACGTGAAAGTTTTGTATGTGGAAAACAACAAAACACTGCTGAAAGAAATGAAAGAAGACCTAAATAAATGGCAAGACACCCTGTGTTCATGAATTGGACCACTTAATATTGTTAAGATGTCAATACTACCCAAAGTGATCTACAGATTCAGTGTAATCCCTATCAAAATGCCAGCGGTCTTTTCTGCAGAAATGAAAAAGCTGAACTTCAATTTCATATAGAACTTAAAGAGGCTCTGAACAGCAAAACGCATCTTGAAAAAGAAAAATAAAGATGGAGGCCTCACGCTTTCCAGTATCAAAACTTACTACAAAGCCACAGTAATCAAAACAGTGTGGTACTGGCTTAAAGATAGACCTATAGATTAATGGAATAGAAGTGAGAGTCCGGAAATGAATCTACATATCCTGGGTCAATTGATTTTCAACAAAGGTGTCAATACCATTGAATGGAGAAAGAATAGTCTCTGACAAATAGTACTGAGAAAACAGGATATCCAGATGCAAAAGAATGAAGTTGGACCCCTACCTCTTACTCTATACAAAAACTGACTCAAATTGGATTAATGACCTAAAAATATGAATCCAAACCATAAAAATCTTAGAAAAAACATAGAGGGAAACCTTCATGACCTTGGATTTGGCAATAAACCCCAAACAATCTTGTCTAGAAATGCTCATTACCTCCGCCCCAGCAAATAATCTTCTTAAATGCAGGCACAACTGAAGTTGTTGACTCTGAATGATCTCAGACCTTTAGCATTCAAGGTTGAGAGGAGGCAGCAGTTTGTCAGACACCACTGTAAGCCCACATGGTCCCTTGGCAGATAGACAGACAGACAAACAGCTGCATAGAGGTGATTTAGATTGAGCACCTTGCACGAAACTGGGTAGACATGCTAATCAGATGGGTGTGCAGAGATATTTACCTGGGCCAAGGCAGAAGACAAGCATGAGAGACTGGAGCAGCCACATCATGCCCTCAGCAGTGGAGACCGGCCCTGGAGGCATCAAGGCATGCAACTTCTTTACAGTTCTGTATATACTGAAAGTGCCTCCTACTTCCTCTCAGACAGTAAGACCTCCCCTTCCCTCCTTCTAGCCTCTCCTCTCCCACCCTAACAAGCTGTGATGGTTAGGCTAATGTGACAACTTGTCCAGGTAATGGTTCCCAGATGTCTGGTCAGGCAACTGGGCTAATTGTAATACAAAGTGCATTTCATATACTTAAATCACCAGTGAGTTGATTGCATAGATGGCTGATTACATTTACAATCAAAAGGGGCAGTGATTTCAGCATTCAGAGAGAAAATTGCCATCTCTACTTCAGACAGCAGCATCTCCTTGGAATTCATCAAGGATCTTCATCAGTGCCCCTGGTTTGTAGCCTGCCTTGTGAAATTTGGACTTGTGCATCCCCACAGTCATACAAGGGAATTTTATAAAATCTCATACTATTTACAGATATCTCCTGTTGGTTCTGTTTCCCTAGAGAACCCTAACGAATAAACAAGCCTAACTTTGTTTTGTGATTATTTTGTTTATTTTTTTCTGAGTAAAGTGCAAAAATCTTAGGTGTGCAATGTGTGTCAGAATTTTCATTTTTATCAATTTCTTTTATACTGATTTTTAAAATATGTGTTCACATATTTCTTCCTGTTTTAACTTTTTATTTTGAAATACATTCAAACGTACAGAAAAATTTACAGACCCCATACAGAGAACTCCAACATACTTACCCTCCCAGATACCCAGAGCCACTAAAATTTAACTTTTTTGTCTATCTATCGATCGATTGATCTATCTATCTATCTATCTATCTATATATCTATTCATTATCTATTATCCATCATCTATCCATAATCTACCATCAATCCATTTTCTGAACATTTGAATATAGGCTGTATATATCATTCTCCTTTTTTTTTTTTTTAAAGATTTTATTTATTTATTCATTTATCCCCCCCTTGCTGCTTGTGCTCGCTGGGTCAGCTAACCATGCCGTGCAGGCGGGCTTGCCTTCACCAGGAGGCCCCGGGAACCGAACCCGGGGCCTCCCATATGGTAAACGGGAGCCCTACTGATTGAGCCACAGCTGCTTCCCATATCATGCTCCTTGAACTGCCCTAAAAACAAGGATATTCACTTATGTAATCACCTTAAGTGAAAATCTCAAATTCAGGCAATTTAATGTTACTATAAAGCTTATAGTCTATATTCCAGTTTTTTCATATGTCTCAATAATGTCCCTTTGAGCCTTTCCCCTTCCCTTGCTCAATCCTGGTTCCCATATTTAATTTAATTCTCATTGTCTCTTTAGTTTCTCTCTTTTTTTTTTTTTTTCTTTTAATTGTGGAAACATTTATATAATACAAACTTTCCAATCTCAATCACTTCTAAGCATATCATTCAATGGAATAATCCCATTCACAATATTGTGGTTACCCTCACTATCTTCCATTATGAAAACTTTCCCATCTCCCCAAACAGAAACCTTATACCCATTATGCATTAAATCCCTACTTCCCCTGTCCCCTGGCCCTTGCAATTTGTATTTCTGTCTCTATGAGCGCATATATCCCCTGATGTTTCTTTGTAATTGCAATGGGGCTTAAATTTAACATACTAAATGTTTTCTTTGTAATTGCAATGGGGCTTAAATTTAACATACTAAATCTATAACAATCTTGTTTGTTTTGATACCAAATTAACTTCAATATTATATGCAAACTATGTCCTATACCCCTCTGTCTCCCCACCTTTATAGAGCTCTTATCACAAATATAGTGCTTATTACAAATGACATGTTTATACAGTATGAGTCCAAACCCCGTTTGGCTTTTTTGGAGTTTGTTGAGATATTAGATGTGTGTATTCATGTCTTTCTTTAAAGTTGGGAAGTTTTAAACCATTTTTTTCCTTGCTTATTTTCTCTGCCCCTTTCACTCTTTCCTCTCCTTCTGGGACTCCCACATTGTGTATATTGGTATGGCTGATGGTGTCCCATGGTTCCTCAGGCTCTGTTCACTTTTCTTCATTCTTTCTGCTCCTTAGAGTGAATGGTTTCATTGTCTTATCTTCAAGTTATTGATTCTTTCCTCTGCCAGCTCCAGTCTGCTGTTGAATGCCTGTTGGGAATTTTAAAAAAATTTACTGTGGTCTTCAGCTCTATTTGGTTTCTTTTCAGAATTTCCATCTTTCTATTGATCTGTTTGTGTTCATCTAACATTTTCCTGATTTCCTATAGTTCTTTGTCCATGTTTTCCTTTAGTTTTCTAAAAAACATTTTATTTACTTTATTTTTTCTTTATTTATCCCCCCCCCCCTTCCCCCACATGGTTCTGTCATCTGTCTGCTCATTGTTTACTCGCCTTCTCCAGTAGGCACCAGGAACCGGACCGGGGACCTCCCACATGAGAGGCGAGTGCCCAACGGCCTGAGCCACATCCACTCCTGGCGGGCTGCAGCATCTGCTGGCTTGTGGCCTCTGCTTGTTGTGACAGGGGCAGAGTCTAGCTCATTGTGGTGGGAAGCGGCCTCTAAGCTCGTCTTCTTTTAGGAGGCACGGGGACCCAAACCCAGGACCTCCCATGTGGTAGGCGGGCACCCATCCGCTTCCTTCCTTTAGCTTTTTGAGCAAATTTAGGACCATTTCTTAAAAGTGTTTGGTATGCCCCAGGTCTGGTCCTCCTTGTTTATGGTTTCTAATACTTTGTTCTTCTAATTTGTCTGTGCCATCACTTCCTGTTGCTTGGTATGTTTTGTAACCTTTTGTTGAAGCCTGAATTTTGATATTTTAATGTGATATCATTGAAATTTTGACTCTGCAGCATCTGTTCCTTAAGCTTGTATGCAACTAGTGTCATGACTGAGTTTTCCTTGAATGCCAGGAGCTAACAAAACAAAACAAAAAAAGAGAAGGATCTGCAGAAAAAATCTTTGCAGTGTTTTCAGATTTACCTATACAGGTGCTCTCCTTCAGGGCTAATTCATAAAATGGGTTGTAAGAGAAGAGCTGCAGGCCAAAGTGTAGGGGCCTCCCTGCTCCATTCTGTGCATGCTTCTTGTCTGCAGCATGCATACGTAGTCCTAATAATTCCCCCATTAACATGGTTCTGAATGTTCCCTCTTCCCTAGGAAACAGTTTCCTCATGTTTTGAGCACTGCACTGTATGTCCTACTACCCAAAATCCCTTTCCCCAGGCGCGATTTGACTACTTCCCACAGCACCGTTCTGTAGGAGAGCTCTCTAAGCTGCAATCTGCTCGCAAGGCAAGTTACTGGACAGTGAGTCCCTCAGACCACCAATAGACAGAGAGGCCAGGCATACATGCTCCAGCGTGAGCATGAGGGCCCCACTGTGTCTGGGACCAGGGATCTGCACTGGGAGCACAGGCCAGTACCACACCAAGCCAGTGAGGGCTGGGGGAGGGGGCAGCCAGGGTGCCATGAGATCCTACTGCTTTGAAGAAGACTTTTCCTTGATTTGGTGCTTGCCTTGTTACTGCCATACTTAAACTGTTTTCCCCTAAGCCCCTCACTCCACCATCTTGATTGGGGTGGGCTCCACATATTTCTTAAGTTACTAAAATTTAATGATGTCATGCCAGATCTTGGTGGATAAATAGCATTCTCCACTGAGGAGCCAGTGCTCCTTGGAGAAATGACTGATTCTTCATATGAGACAATCTCATATATTTTTCTTTTCTTTTTAGAAATTAACAATAATTAACCACGTCATTAGGGTGACTCAGGGCTGAGTCCCTGCCTCCTTGGTGGGCTATATAAATGGACACTCCCACAGAAGAAGAGACACGGGAATGGAGAGAGCTCCATAGACATGGCAGAGGAGAGAACTTGGATCCTGGGGCCCTGGAGAGAGCTGAGTCATTCTCCTGATAGTTTGCAGCTGAAGAAACAGCACAAATGCTGCTGGCTTCTTGGTGGCCTGGGCAGGTTTGAACCTCAGCTGTGTTCAAGATTGAAATCCAGGTAGCTGAAGTTGCCCATCAACAGCCGTAGTGACACACAACTGATTTTTGAGTGTTAATCTTCTACCCTGCAACTTTGCTGAATATTTTTATTAGCTCTATTCGTTTTCTTGTGGATTCTCTAAGATTTTCCATATAAAGGATTATGTCATCTATGAATAGAGGTATTTTTACTTTTTCTTTTCTAATTTTGGTGTCTTTTGTCTCTTTTTCTTGCCTGATTTCTCTGGCTAGAAGTGGCAAAAATGGGCATCCTTTTCTTGTTCCTGATCTTAGGGGGAAAGCTTTCAGTCTTTCACCATTGAATAAGTTAGCTGTGGGTTTTTCATATATGCCCTTTATCACACTGAGGAAGTTTCCTTCTATTCCTAGTTTTCTGATAATACATTTTGCTTGACTCATTTTGCTGACTAGGATGTCCAATACAATGTAGAATGGTAACAGTGATCTCCAGTACTGACTTTAATGGAAATGTTTCTAATATTTCTGTTAAATGTTTAGTACATGTACTATATCAAGGTACAAAAATTTAACCTAAGCTGATCATTTGCCTATTTTCTGTGTATTCTCTTTCCTCCCTTTTGTGCTCTTGTCTGTTTGTCAGAGTTCTGGAAACCTGAAAACTGCATTTATCTTTTCCTTTGCCTGATAGCTTCTGGTTAGGTTTTATTCATGGGAGATACTGTGAAAACTGGAAGGTGAGAGGAAGGGAGAAATGATGTTATGGCCTGGAGGCTCATGAGGGCTTCCCCCAGGAAGGGACATTTGAACTGACCCCAGAAGGATGAGTGGAAATTTACTAGGGGCAGGTGTGTACTGGAGATAGTGGGGGTTGGGGGTGGTAGTGGTAAAGCATTTCAGGAGGAGGGAGAGTCCCAGGGCGAATGTGTAGATTAAATGAAATGAAATGTGCCAGAATCTCAGAGGGCACTGGATAAACACCACCAAAATTTTTGTGAATATTAAACTGGTATATAAATGAAATAAATGTTGTTGGTATCTTCTCAAATGGTAGCTGTGTCTGCTTACAGAGTTTCCACACAAGTGCTCTGAAATTCTTTGGGTAGCAGTTCAATTTCAGTTTCACAAGAAGAGGTTGAAGGCTGTAGCTGGGGGAGCTGGAGACCAAGCACTTCTGCAAAGAGTGGTTCAGAACAGAGCATCTGGGGCCTCTTTGATAAGCAGGGAGTAAAGGGAGTGGTTTCCTTTCAGAACTAGTAGCTTCCATTTGCTAAACACAACATCTATTAGTAAGTCTCTTCCCCCTCAGAGCTTTGTAAAATATCCTGAGGCCCTGCACCCATGGTTCTGAGGCACCCACAGCCCCCTTCTCCTCATTTAAAAGCCCAGTTCTTTTACCCTTTTCCTCAAAGTGGCCCTGTGGGTTATCCAGATGATCTCTACTCTCCCGTTCTCTAGACCCAGATTCTGAAAGTTGTTTCCAGTGCCCTTTTTGTCCCGATATTCCGACCCCCAATCTGAGTTCAGTTCAACAAATATTTATTGAGCTCTTAGACATTGGCTCCTGTGACAGAACGCTATGAATGAAAGATGAATAAGTCCCTGTGTTGGAGGGACTTACAGTCTTGTGAGGGAGATGGGCCCCCAAGCCTGTGATTTAAGTGCTCAATTTCCTTCTCTCCAGGAGGATTAAGGCAGAGCTTCCTTCTCTATCACTAGCCATATGCCTCTGCTCCGCTCTGGTTTCCCACTGTTCCCGGCATTGTTCCTCCCTGTCCGTAGCCCCTCAGCCCTCTCGGGGCTGCAGTCTCATACCAGACTTCCTTTCCCTCTTTCCTCCATCTTCCTATCCTCCATCTATTGGTCTTCTTGTGTCTACTCAAGAAGTAGAAGTCTGGGTTTTCAGACTGCACAGAGCCTTTATTGTGCCAACTATTTCCTTTACTGTGGTTTCTTTTCTTGAAAAACAGAACACAGCAAAACACAAAAACAGTATATGTGTTATCAAATAATATTTATTGTGTTGACCTGCTGAAATGGAGCCTATAGTCCCATTTCTTAGTTACAAGATAAAATATATGGGCAATACTTTATTAAAGGAAATTTATAAAGACATGAAATAAAAGGTGACTTGTAGAGAGGATATGATATCCTGTTACAAACATGACACTTGGCTTCTGAAACAGGTTCAGTGACGTTCACTACTAGTGAACGTAATCTTCACGTACATAGTAATTAACTCATTTAATAATCATTTTTGAGGATGTGAAGTTTACAAGCACTGGGGACACAGCAAAGTCCCTGACCCCAAAACAACTCATTGACCAGTTGAGGAGATAGTTAATAGTTACTGCATTTACTAAATGCAATAGGAGTGTAAATAGGGAGCTATATATTTAGCTTTGGGTGGGTGGTCTTGGGAAGCTACACAGAAGGGTGCTTGATCTGGGCCTTGAAGTACAAAAGAACTGGAGTCGAGGGAGAGGAGGACATTCTAGACAGAGGATACAATATGGGCAAAAGCTTTGGTGGGAAAGGATTTAGTGGGTTCATGGACCCGTGATAGCTCCTTGTGCCAGGAGCTGAGGGAGCAGGCAGGAGAGGGGCCTGGGACTCTGATGGATCCTATTGCTTGGGAATATGGTCCTACAGGAAAAAATTTTCAGTAGGGGATTGACGTGATAAGACCCGTGTTTTCAAGAGACCGCTCTTTGAATGCTAGCAGCCCAGGTAATATATGATAAAGAAATGACCCAAGGAAGTAGGCATGGAGAGAAAAAGTATATTTGATACTAGTTTGGGGGGATGTGGTTGAGAGGAACCCTACAGAGGAGCTGGAATTCATAGGACCTAATGACTAATTGGATGACAGTTAGGAAAGGGGAGGAGTCAAGGATAAACCCAGTTTCTGCCTCGGTAGCTGCTGACTGGTGAGGCAGTGTAGAATAGCAAGTGTGCACAGCTCCTGGAGTTGGAAGGTCTGAGGTTGAATACTGGCATTTCCGTTTTACTTAGAGGAGTTACTTAGCCTTTCTGTGACTCAGTTTCTTAATATATAAAGTGGAGGATATTGTATCTACTTCAGAGAGTGGATGAGTTATTTAATATTTGTGGGGTTTAAGTGAGTTGGTACATGTGAAACATTAGTACATAATAAGCACTCAATAAATGCTAGCTATTACTATTATGGGGGGCCATTAACTAGCATGGGGAAACGGTAGGAAAGCAAGTTGTGGAGGAGCAGGGAGAGACCTAGGAGTTCAATTTTGGACACATTGAGTTTGAGGTGACTTCCAATATCCACACAGAAATGACCTATCAACAGTTGGAAAAACAGGATATAAACGAAATCGTTGAAACTTTATTTTTAAAATTCCCTGACAGATAAGTTATGCAACTATTTGCCTACAATAAGATCTCACGAGAAAAATCTTTATATCTTATTTGCAAAGATATGGCCATTTTCAGGTCACAGAGTTAGGGCAGCCAAAACCTGGAGATTTATTTAGGGGCTGTTCGGAACCATCTGGGCAATGAGTTGTGACTTGACCAGCAAAAGGTAATAATTATTGTCCAAAGATGGGTTAGTTCTGTTCCTTTTTGAGTTCTCAAAGTAAATATCTCAAAGTCTGCATATCTCTAGAAAATGTACGTATCATTATTTTATTTTGTTTCCTCAAATCAGAGCTCAGGACTCTTACTAATGGCCCTTTGTCAAATGTATTAACACTTTAATATGTTTTGAACAACCATGATGGGTTCTTCACACTTGGACAGGGGCCCTTTAAAATCGAAGTGTACACATCAAAAATAGTATAGCAAGGGAAGCAGTTAGGCACCTGCCTACCACATGGGAGGTCCCAGGTTCGGTCCCAGTGCCTCCTAAAGAAGATGAACAGGCACTGTCTCTCACCACAACCAGCTAGACTCTGCCCCCACTGCAACAAGCAGATGCCAAAGCCCGCAGACACCGCAGCCCACAGGGAGCGGATGCGGCTCAGGCCATTGGGCACTTGCCTCTTATGCGGGAGGCCCCGGGTTCAGTTCCGGTGCCTCCTGTGGAAGGCAAGCAGACAGATGAGAGAACCATCTGGGGGAGGGAGGGTAAATAAAAAAATAAAGTAAATGAAATAAATCTTTTAAAAAAATACTATAGTAGAATTCCCCAAATTCATACCTCTTCTTCTGCTCCTATTATTTCTGTGATATTAATAGTGGACATTTACACTGTATTTCTCTCATTTTGTAACAACTTATCAGGAATTCTTATGACGTGGATCTATTGTTTGCTATGAAACCATCTTTACCTACAATGCAGACAGAGAGCTTTATCCAAGCGTATGTAATGGACGTTTCCAACAGAAAACTGAATGGTTACCCAGATAACAACAGGATTAATATATGAATAGATTACCTTGAGTTGATTTTAGTGCCTTTAAAATATTATTATATGCAATCTTCATTCAAAAAACATTTGTGACCTACCTGTTATGTGTCAAGCAAAGTGCCAGGTGTGTGCTAGATACCTGGGGCAAAGTGCTGGGTGCTGGGAATCTACAGCAGGTAAAGGGAGGCAGCATGGCAAGGCTCAGGTGCAGAGTCCTTGGTGACAAGAAGTCTTGAGTTCAAAGTCTACCTTATCAACATCCTGGCTTTGCTAAGTAAGGTATTTATCCCCTTAATCTTGATATAGACTAGGAGAATTAATTTCTACCTTCCAAGGCTGTTATGAGTATTGACAATAATGTATAAAGCATCTAGTGTAGTATTTGACATACAAAGTAAGTCCTAAATTAATTTTTACAGGCTCTTTACTATCAATGAGCTCTTCATTTCAATTTTATTGTTATTCAGACTGTTGTTTCAGTCTAGTTGGGAAGACAGGTATAGAATAAGGAAATCAAAGTATAGTGCAGTAAATGAAATAAGGGGACAGACATTACATATAATTAACTATATCTGACTTTAGGATGACTGAGAATTAGAAGGTTGGTATACAACATTAATTTAGCATAATAACAGTTGCATTTCTGTTGCAAGAAGCTTATTTTGTAAATTCAGATTAGCATCTCCTGAAGGTTTCAGGTCTATAAGAGCAGTTTATATAGTGATAAGGTAGCATTGATCGAGAGCCATAAAATGTGCAGGCATATTCTTATAGTAATACCTCCTTTACTCCTCACACCAACCCTACAAGACAGAACTATTAATGAATGCTATTTTACAAAAGGGAAAGCTGAGGCACAGAAAGATTAAAGTAACTTGTCCAACATCATGTAACTAACAAACCAGAATTCAGATCCAGGCATGCTAACATCAGCGCCCGTGTTTGTGCATGCTTCCTCACAGCCTTTAGCTTCACTTTACAACCAGTGGGTATTGTCACTTATTATTTTGGAGAAAATGCTACAAATCAAGGGAAATTTAGGGAAAGTCAAACAGAAGAAATGCAGTGGATCTGGAAGAAAATATAGCCCCACCATTTCTTTTCTACAGGCGGAATCTAAGAGGTGTTCTTTGTAGACACAGCCCAAATGACAGAAGCTCCTTTCTACCTACACCCAGTTTCCAGAGATGGCCTGGCCAAGCTATTCTCTTGTGGTCTGTATAATTTAGAATGTTTTATGGATTTTTAAAAAAAATCATATTTTAAACCTGCCTCGCTTTCTTCTTTTGATGGGCATTATCTGCAACACTTCTCATTTTCTAAGTTTCCCCCTAAAGAAGCACTGAGAGGTTAAATGACTTGTCTGAAGCCCAGGTGACTCGTAGGCAGAAAAATTGTCCTGACTTACTGGCACCATTCCTTTAGAGGGCCCTGCTCCTGAGATTTCAGTTTTGTTTCCCATTTTAAAAACTGGTACAAGAACCTGCTTCATTGAAAGAATACTTTGATTTTATGGTCCTGGTGGGCACAGTCTAATTCATCTGGAAAACTGGGCCCAGGGAGCAGTGTGAGTAGCTTAGGGCTTCATAAACCAGAAGTTCCATAAGAAAGGAGCAGTGGGAAACAAGAACAGGCTGGTCAGCCCCAAGCCCTCAAGGTCAACTTTAGAATTCCTAAGCATTGGTTTGACTTTAAGTTTGCTCTCTTGGAAGACCAAAGGAACTCTTTCCTACTCTTGTCTGTGATTCACTTCGTGTGTGTGTGGGGTGTGTGTGTGCACTACACACTGGGGCATTAGGGCACTAGGGGTGAGCACACCAGAGGGAGGCAGGGGCAAGTTAGATAACAAGGATGTTCAGAAATGGTCCTTCAATTCATGTACAGGATGAGGAGTGATTTTATATTCAGAGAAATGCAGCCTGTTTGGTGTCACTTTGGAACTTTTCTATCCTTTATGTCCAAGTCTCTTTATTCCTTCCTTCATGTTCCTCCCCAGGGTGACTGCCTTTCACCTCCTAACGCTGGGTTTGTTGCTTCAGCTAACCTCTTAGTTGGCTGTCTCACTCTGGAAGTTTTCTCCTCCAATATATACACTGGGAGCAGCCTCTGAAGTCTGTGCCCTGATATTTAACGCTTGCTATAATTGGACTCTATTATGCTTACTGGCTTCCATCTATTTCTATTTCCAATAAGTACCTTCTATTTGAGTTGGCTGGTCACTTTTAATTCTATTCAACAACATTTCTTGCTCACACACACAAGGTACCAGGTGCCGTGTTAGATGGTGGTAGATGCTGGGGCGAATGAAGCCATGAAAACATCATGGATCTTGCCATCTAGCAATTTACAATGTAGTGAGGGAATCAAATAATTACCCACACAGTAAGGCAGAATGAAATGGGTTAGAGCAATGTAAGGAATGAAAACCAAACAAAACAGGAGTGCAAACAGAACCATGATTAATTTTGACTGTTGATACCAGGAAACACTTCATAGAGGAGATGACATTTGAGCTGGGCATTGAAGGATGCATAAATGGATGGAGGTGAGGGGTGCACATTCCAGCAGAGAAATTATGCCACACGTAGACAAGGGACCGTGAGCACTCATGGTGTAGCTGGGTAAGGCCACATATGCCATGGGTACCCTGCACACAGCACACGGACCCAGGCCTCTGCTAGTTTCTTAGCTTCTCTCAAATGGATGCCCTCCACCTTCCTCATCCATCCTTTAGGGCCAATTGTCAGCCCTGCCTCCCCTGTGAGTTTTTTTTTTTTTTTTTTTTTTGCCTGCTCTAGCTCACGCCCCTCCTTGCAGCATGGAGTTCAGGATTTATTTGTAGTGTCTGTGCTGGATTTGCTTCCTCAGCTAGACTGAAAGCACCTTGTTAAAGTATAAGCATCTTATACTTTAGGGCCTTGCAGCCCCTAGCACAGTGACAGTGGTAGTCAGTGCTAGATGGTTCCACGGACCCATTCACTGGGACTGACACCTTCATTCTGCCTAAATGCTGCTTATTTCTGCCCTCCAGCCTGGGACTGTAACAGGGATTTAGGATTCAGCTGGTTATGTTTGCTAACACCCAGGGAACAATTCCTGGGATGATCACATGAATGCCCTGCTCAGCTGCGGGTGACTCCTCTCCAGTGCTGGCAGTGGGGAGGTAATGCCTCCTGCATGACCTGGCTGGCTGTGTGTTTGTGGGGCGTATGGGGGTAGGAGCGTTCAACCTTAGCTTGACTCACGCTTTTTGGGCTGAGCCTCAGGGATGGGGATGAACTCTGGTAGTTTCATCATCTTCCAGGTTCCCTCTGGAGAATGACTCTGCCTCCTTCAAGGTCTCTTGTTTTGATAGTTGGGTTATACCCAGTGCCCCTGAAGAGCCAGAAGTGCCCAGCAGTGCTGGTCAATTCCCTGTGAACTATAGGGGTCCGGGTCTGGCTGCTGCTTCTTGCTGGGGCTGTTTGGAAGAAAACCTTGGCCAGAAAGAAAACCCTCTGAAGCTTTTGAAGTAGAGCCCAAAGAAAAGTGCCCCAGCCATCTAGTCCCTATAGAAAGAGACACTTTCTAACCCTTGATTTGTAGAGTGTTCCTGTACAGCTGGGATACACAATTCCGACAGCTTCCCAAACAGCACCATCATATAGGGTTGGGTTGGTTGAGCCAGTTGGACCTTGCACAAAAGTTCCCTGGCAAAGGGGTGGGTGGGGGCTGCATTTCATACTGCTCACCAAACCGTGCACTCAGGTGAGGGGCTGCATCTGCCTCAAGGAATGGGTGCCTTTTCCTGATTTGCTCAAGGTGCTGTGTGTCATCGTGGTGACCAGATGCCATGGACCCTCACATACATTGAGTGTGTGCAGAACTTCCCAGCTGGCATGCCACAGCATATTGCAGGTGTGCAGTATACTGGCCACTTCCGTCTGTGGGGTTGCAAGGCAAGACTGTCACCTCCAATCATGTGAAGCCTCCAGCCATGTGCAGCCTCCAGACATGAGCACTCTTCATCGTTTACCCCAGTGTGCCATAACTATATTATTACTTTCTACATGTGCTGTTAAGGGAAGAAGGTCGGGAAACACAGCCCTCACCTCACACCAGGGATCCCTTGTGCTTGGCCCCTGTAGAAGCTATTTCATGACCATCTTCCCTTAACAGCACCCAGAAGGGAGCCATTTCAGAATGGGGCACGCATCCATTTGTCTATCTAGGCACAAGCTGTGCCTAGCAACAGAGGGTTTCCCACTTGGGTTGTGGGGATTTGCAATCTTCTGGTAAGATTTGGGCAGAGAGAGTCTACCCAGGGCACCTGCCAGTGGCAGTGGTTGTAACTCAGTCTCTGGAGGAGAACGCTGCCTGAGAGCCTAGATCACAGTTTCATAGCTTGAAGTCCCAAGAGGCTTGTTGTCACGTGTGCTTGTCTTCCCCATCTGTGCAGGAATGAGATGTGAGGACATGTTAACTGAAAGGTGCTGCTGGGAAAGGAAGCAAAGAAAATGGCCCAGCAGGATGCCTTAGATTTCCCTTGTGCTGGGGACATCTGGGGAAACAGGACTTTGTCCTCTGTGGAGTCCCACACCACTGCTCTAGCTACTCCATTTGGGAGCCCTTGGGCAATCAGAACGTCTTAGCTCAGAAAAGAGCAGCAGGAAGAAACGGAGAATATTGGGCATTGATTTTGATTATAGGTTTGAGGCAAAATCCAGGCTCAAGGTTCCTGCCTTCCATGCTCCTAGTGGAGCCCTTGTTCCTTCTGAACTCCAATAACTCCACCTTTGCCTATACGCAGTGGTGAGTCACAGGTTCACCACTACAAACGGCTGTATAGGTTGTGCACTGTAAAACTGAAGCTGAGGGAGCACAGGGGAACCGAAATTCAGCCTAGGTTTCCCTTGTCAATATGTGCACCTGGGATAGGGCTGTGTCTGCCCAAAGAGAGGCTCATTTCTAAATTTCAGACTATGAGCCAGCAGCAACCCTGAGTGTCAAATAGACCTGAGTTCTCACACTATACTTCAGAGGCCTAGGGGTTCCTGCTCTTGAAGGGAGAGATCAGCATCTTACACAGGCCAATTTATGGATGGACATGGACCTGGGGTACAGAGCTCTGTGCATGAATGGAAGGATCTACTTCTGGGCAGCTACTCCTGAGAAGTACTGAGAAGAGTACCAGGCAACAAGTTGCCCCCTGGTTAGATAGATGGAGTGCACTGACTGGCTGGAAAAGATAAAATAGCAAGGATAAAAAGCCAAAAAGGAGTTACCTTATCAGAGTACTGCACCGTGGAATAAATCATGTTCACTGGCTCTTCCTTGGAAGGGAGCACCTACAAAACACCCATCTTCCTCTAAGTGCGAGAGCCCAAATCTTATGAGTCCCCCTTCCCACTTTTGCCCTTGCCCATCACCAAACCCTCTGACCCCACTTTTTTACCAGGCAGCCTCCCCACCCAGTCTCAGTTCTGGTTCCAATCATCTTTGGAGGGGATCAGGATCAGGAGAGGGGCCAGGGAGGGAGTGGGTAGCACCTGGGCAAGGCCTTAGGGCAAAAACCTCAGGAGCCGAGAGCAGGGGTCTGTGCGGTTCCGGCTGAGTCTTGCTCAGTTGAGATCTTAGCTACTCTTGGGCTCTATGGACTCTGTCCTATCAGTCCAGGTGATACATTGTAGAAACCCAATCCAGGGTGAGGTGGGGGTGGGAGGGCAGATAGAAGGCAGGTAGGAGGAGGGAGTACAGGACAAAATGACTCTGAGTCTGAGGAAAGCAGATTGCTGCTGTTACAGGAAGCCAAGTTTGAGGGGTCAGTTCTGGGCCCACTGGGCACCCTTTACAAAGTACTCACACATCAGTGGCCATGAAACAGCCCTCACCTCACACCAGGGCTCCCTTGTGTTGGCCCCTGTAAGAGCTGTTTCAGTCCTAGTCATACTTTCATCTAACCTGGAGCCGGAGCCCCAGGTGGGACCATCAGGGCTTCACACCTGGAGGCTGTCACTGGGTGACAGTTGGCCTCATTTCCGTTCTAAGAGAGGGGTTCAGGGCATTTCTCTGACTTAGTATTTTCTGTTTGGACCATCCAGACTCTTGGCCATGGCTGTTGACCAAGCAACAGCAAGCAGAGCACAGTGGCTGCCCTTGACACACTCTCCTGAGGTGGGAGGTCCATGAGTAGCATCAGCTCACTTTGGGCTGGGAGATTTCATCATAGATTCTTGTCTCTGCTGGACGGGCATCTCTGGAAGCTGTGATGTACTCATACACTATTTTCTTTGAGACAGCATCTGTGTCACAAGAAAGCCAGAACCACAATGTGTGAAAGGGGGATGCGTTTTTAGACATAAAGGATCTAAGAGGTTAAATGATTCCCAAGCTTTCTTGACTCTGAATCCAGAACTTTTTTCCAACATACTATGCTGCAGCAATCTGTCCCTATCTCCTACCATGTCCCCACTCAAGGCAGACTGGCTTTGATCTCATCTAGATTGGGTCCTAGTACTGTTCCCATATGTCAGCCTGGTGCCCACATCCAGGGGCCTTATTCCTTTTGATATGATCCTTGGACTGCCTCTCCCTTTTCTAGGGATTGTATGTGGTAGAGGAGGCACGTGGCTCAGGCCTCACCCAGAATTTAGTGGGAATTGTCTTCTGCTCTGGAGTCCAGAATAGCTTCTGGGTGGGATCCCAGTGCATTTGTGTCTCTGGCATTAGCATTGACTGCCTTGAACAGCTTGTCAACTCTTTATGTGAGTGTCTTAGTTTCTCAACAAAATTGATTATATCTAGTTATACATTGTGTTGTATTCTTCTGGTGCATACCTTACAGTTACCATCTCAAGGCGGAGCATATAGGGAATGCTCCACACACATTTGTTGCTTGATGGACCAATTCATACAGTCAATAAACATTTATTATTTCTTTCTGTGTTCTGATCTCTATGTGATGCTTCAGAGAAGCAAATACAGGAGAGATAAGGAGAGATAAGAATTTATGGTATGGTAGAGGCTTTCATCATTATGTACTCCTTTTCTTTGCTACTGACATGGGACATTTGAAGTGCAAGTCGAAAAGTGCTGGCTAGAATTTTGGGCATTCATATTCCAGGGCATCTTAACATATCCACAAATAACAGGTTCAGTGAGCTGAGCAATATCACAGGGCTCAAGTGCTTTAGAATTTAGTCCTGCCTTTGGCCCTAGAAGAGGTTGGTAATCCTCCCTTATTTCATTTGTAGGTGCAAAGGATAGCCTTTCTTTTTCCCAGGGAGGCTGTGAGGGACTGAGGAAAGGTGTCTCTCTGAGGGACCTGCATGTCATCCATGGCCTAAGCAGGCTTTGTGATTTCTCCCCATCATGAGGCCATTTGAGTTCATGTCACAAACGCTCTTGCCCTAAAATGCCTCTTTCTGTACCATGCCCAGACCCTTCGAGTATAAGTATAGTAGCTGACATTTATTGAGTACTTACTATGTTCTAGGCACTGAGCCAAGTATTTTAAATGTGTAATCCATATAACCCATTTAATCAATATAATCCATTTAATCCATTTAATAAGTATATGTAGCAAGCCTTTTTATTATGCATATTTTACAACTGAAAAAACTGAGCCAGTGATAAAAATAACTGGCCTGAGAACCCACAACTGATAGTCAAACTGGAACCTTCACCCTAGACCAAATGCAAAGTACATGCTTAGTCTTAACTACTAAACTGTGACCACCCCATCCCTCCCAACTGTTATCCAGGGAACAGTTGAGAACTTACCAGAGCTCTTATTGAAGGTATCCAAGAAGGTACCTGACGAATTAGAAACAAAGGAGAGTCAAAAACATGGAAGCAGAGGAAGAGCCTTTCTATATCCATGCTTTTAATTGGGATTGGTAGGAAAAGAAAAGCTTGGGTGGACATGGGGGTAGGGGACATAGGAGGTTGTAATGATCTCCCAGGGGCCCAAGACCAGGTTTACCAAATTGAGAATGGTACAATTACAGAAGGATTCAAGGCATCTTGAGGGATCTAGTGACAATCATGGAATGCAAAATTATTACATAAGCCTCAGTGGCTCTCCAAAGGTCATAGTCAGAATATGTTAGAATTGGAAGTGACCCTGAAGACCACCCTCTAGTCCAAATCGCACACTGAGCCTGAGAGGTGAACACACATGTCTAATGAAGCACAGCTTGTTCAAGGCAGGGCTAAAACAGAACCCAAATTCTGGGCCTGCCACCCTGGTGATCCTGGGAACAAACTCTGGAGACTATTCAGGGTAATGTCATGCAAGGAGGTGGCCATCATTCTGGGAGGTGATGAGGTGGTGAGTTGGTGGGGTGGGGATTGCATAAGGGCTGATTTCCTGGAACAAAGGACCTCTCTACACCACCTTAGATAAATGACTTCAGTCCCAGGAAGAAGGAAAGGGCATTTCCACATTTTACCTTCTGAGAAAATCCTACCTTGTCTTTTCTTGTAAAAACGAAACAAAAGCACTGAAGATAGAATGAGAACCATCAGTAAGAGCACAGCCAGGACACTCAGCAACCCAGGGTGGCGAATACGGTGGCCCATTGCCAGGTCTGGAAATAGAAGATACAGTGCATCTTGACTCCCCAGAAAGTAGACCCAAGAGGCTGGGCAGGCTTGTCCACATTCAGGGCACTATAAAAATTGGGTGCCCTCCAGGGCAGTGCCAAAGCTCCTAGGGAAGGTGCAATTTCTGATCTCAAAAGTCAGGAATAGAAACTCTGAATCAGAGTTGAGCAGGGCTGTGCCAGAACACCCTGAAATGCCTGGCATCTCTCAGCAGGCTTTGGGCTCTTTCCCAATGGGCCTCCTAAGCATGTGGCACAAGGGTGGCACATTTCCCCCAGAAAATGAGGCCCAAGTTCAAGACTTACAGCTCTTCAGAGTGATTTCTGAGGCCCTGAGAGACCTGGACAGAGCTGGTTACCTGCACAGAGCTGCCTGGAAGAGATGAAGTCAGAGTTGTTGCTGACAGGGTTCCAGGCCGTGCAAGTATAAGTTAACTCTTGGTCCTCAGGGCTCTGGAAGATTCTAAGGAGCTTACTCTCTTCTCCCAGGGGACTCCAACTGTATGTCACATCCTTTTCTTCCTTTTCTGTAGAGCATGTAAGTGTGACATTACAGGTGTTGTTTACAGATGTCATTAAACTCTGTGTAATTTTTGGCTTCCCAAGCCGACCTGTGAGGAAATGACAAGCCAACTGTGAGCCAGAATTGACTTATAACAGCTTGCCAGAGCTGACTTAAATTTTCAAGAAATTTACTAGATAGTTTTTAAATACAACAGCATTAAAAATTAAATTACCGAAACATCATTAAATAAGTGATTTTTAAAATGGAGGTAATAAATACTCAAAACTCATCACTTTAATTATTTTTTTGGCATTTTACTTTTATGTATACCGTTTAAATTTTTAAATTTCTATTAGATAATACATTTTTATTAGAGAAATTATAGGTTTACAAAGAAATCTTACATAAAATACAGAATTCTATATACCACTCTATTTTTAGCACCTTGCATTAGTATGGTATGTTTGTTATAATTGATGAAAAAATTATGATAATTGTACTCTTAACTATGGTCCATGGTTTACATTAGGGTTCACGGTGTTGTACAATCCTATGTTTTTAAAAAACTTTTTATTCTAGTAACATATATACAACCTAAAACTTCTCCTTTTAGTCACATTCAAATATGTATGCTCTTGTGGTTATTTACATCCGTTAGCTCTATGCTTTGTAATGGTATACTAGGAGGTATGTTTCCTCAACTTTGCATGGCATAATATAAGCTATTGTAAGAGTATTTACACCACAGAAATTGGCAAATGCTACAAACGTGCTTGATTTGCTGTTTTATTGATTGTCACTCTAGACTTAAGAAAACAATGGAGAAAATGTAACTAATGCAGATAAAATTTAAGTGAGTCATGTCTGTAGCCATTACATTATGAATAGCAAATGCACAAAAATGAAGAAACATTCTTCCAGTATTAAAAAACATTATCCAATTTAGCAAAGAAGTCACGCAAGTCATTGATGAATGAGTGACATTCTTATATATACATCTTTGATCAATCACTTTTTTCTTATAGTTAACTTAAATGAAAATCTCAACCAACATTCTTATTAGCACTACACTTTCATCAATTGCAACCATGGGAATATAAGTCTTAGACAAAAATCAATGAAAGTCTTCTGTGAGAATTGATTGGTTATATGGAATATACAGTAAAAAGTGTATATTTTATTATCATTAATGAAATGATTAGCTATAACAGTGACTGGTACAGATATGGATTAGTGAAAATGAGCCAAATTGTGTATATTTGTGTGTGGACATAGATATGTATATATGTTTTTCTCTAGCAACTTGCTTTATAAGAATGACTATATCATTGTTTCATATTCATGTATTTTTAGAAAGACTCTCTTTTCTTTTTGGTGGGTATTGAGATGGGGGATAGTAATGAAGAATAGGGTTTCCATCTCATTTTTCTCAGCTAGAACAGAGATGTTTCCTGCATAAAGTTGCTGGGCAGGACTCAGAGTCATGGCTGACAGACTTTCACCCCCTCAAGCCAAAAAGTGTGGAAGCCATCAGGGACCTGGCTTGGAATCCAGACTCCACTACTTTTTTTTTCTTTTTCTTTTTTTTCTTCTTCATTTTAGTTTCTTATTCTTTCCACTACCTTTTAACTGTAGAATGCTGAAGAAAATATACACCTTCACTGAGCTTCGGTTTCCTCTTTAATAACACGAGGAAACAATTTCTTCTTGTTAGGGTTTTTGTCAGGATTAAATGAGTTATCATATATAAAGAACCACTTAATATCTATCTATCTATCTATCTATCTATCTATCTATCTATCTATCTATCTACCTATCTATCATCTATCTATCATCTATGCTTGTATGTACATCAATTATCTAAGGAAATAGATGGGAAAAAAGCTTGTAACAGTGATCGCCTCTGAAAAGGGAGAATTCGTTTTCACTGTATAACTTTTTTGCTCTGTTTATGCATATGTTGTTTAAGTAGATATCTAATTTATATATATATTTTAATTAAGTAGTAGACTGCCAGGCACATAAATGGTGTTCAATGAATGTTAGTTCCCTTCTCTTTATCTTCTCAGGTAACCATTCATAAGATACAGATTTTGTTGTATGAACAGTATGCCTCTCTTTAATAATTTACTGTAGTCTTCTCTAATTGCAGGTGGTATAGCACCTCCTAAAGGTTAAACTAAATATTTAAGGGGAAGAAAGCAAATATCTTACAATTGAATACCTTCTTTACTTTATCAGCCAAAGTCCTTGAATGAGTCAAGTGTTTTCTAAGTGTCCACACTTGGGTATAGTGATTTGACTAAGACACTCAAGCCCAACTCAGAGCCTTCTTCCTCTAGGAAGTGCTTCATAACTAGAATTTCTAAAGGGGCTAATGATTTAAAAATTAATAATGACTACTAGTTACTGAACATTTATTTTAAGGCATGCACTGTACTAGGCTTCTCAGCTAATATTACCTCATTTAATCCCAACCTATTATGACCATCTCCATTGTATGGATGAGGGACCTTAGGCCCAGAGAGATTATACAACTTGTCCAAGGTCACACAGCTGCCAGGCTAAAGGCCTGATTTGAGTGCTAGTGTTGTTAACACCCTGCCTTCCATCCAGATACAACCTGATTCCAATACCCTATATAATTGAGCACTTATAGTTGCCAGGCACTGTTTTAGGATCTAGAAGTATTATGATTCATTTATTCTTTCTTTCATTCAACAAATATTTTTAGAGCACCCACTATGTGTCTATCAATGCAAGTGCTAGAGATAAAATGATGAACTGAATATACAAAGTCTTTGCTCTTATAGAACTTGCATTTTAGTGGATGAAATCTATGCCTGAATTGTATCTATAATGACATAAATTAACCACAGTTATCTGTTTTTCTGCTCTGGGGGAGATGGGCAGTGAGATCCTGAGACATGGCCCAAATGCTCTCTATGATAGAGACTAGTGCTATCCAAAAGATATATAATGTGAGTTACATTTTTCACTTGAAATGTTCTAATAGCCACGTTAAAAAAAATGAAAAGAAAGAAGGATCACTAATTTCAATAATATATTTTATTAAACCCAATATATCCAAAATATTATTCAAAAATATAATCAATTTACAAATTATTAATAATGTATTTTATATTCTTTTTCATGTGTGTTAAGACTTTGAAATCTAGTGCATATTTTACACTTAGAGCACATCTCAGTTTGGACTAGCCATATTTCAGCTTCTCAGAGCCGCATGTGGCTAGTGGATACCATATTGAACAGTACAGCTCTAGACTAGTGCTCATCAAACACTAGCACACATAGGAGTACTACAGAGAGAGTGTTAAGACGGATTGCTGGGATTTATTCCCAATGGTAAGGGTGGAGCCTGAGAATTTGCATTTCCAACAAGCTCCCAGTTGACGCTGGCACAGTGGGTCGCACAGTGGGTCTACAGACCACACTTTAAATAGCATTGCATAACACACCACTCACATCTCCCAGTGAATTGTGGCAATTATAGTGACCTTTAAAAAGCACTTGGCATTTGCTACTAGACATATGCAAAATAAAACCAAAATGAGATATCCCTACACACCTATCAGAATGACCTCACTAACATAGTGAAAACACCGAATACTGGAGAGGATGCAGAGAAACTGGACCACTCACACATTGCTGGTGAGAATGCAAAATGGTACAGCCACTCTAGAAAATATTTGGCAGTTCCATTTAAAACTAATAATGACTTACCATAGGACTGCATTCTTGGGCATTTATCACAGAGAAATGAACATTTATTTCATGCAGAAACTTGTACATGAATATTCATAACGGTTTTATTTGTAGTAGCCCCAAAATTGGACACAACAAAAATTTCCCTGAATATATAAATGGTTAAAAGAACTGTAGGACATCCATACCATGAGATACTATTTAGCAATAAAAAAGGAACAAATTATTGATACACACAATGACCTGGATGAATCTGAAGGGAATTATGTTGGATATCTCAATCTCAAAAGGATACATAGTGCATGATTACATTTAGATTCATTTAGATACCATTTGTGAAATAACAATATAAAGGTGGAGAACAGATTAGCGGCTGCTAGAGGTTAGGGATGGTGGGGGGTGGGATGGGTGTGGCTATAAAGAGGCAGCGTGAGGGAATTTTTTGTTGATGGTTTAGTGAAGAATCTTGATTGTGGTAGTGGTGACAGCCACACATGTGCTTAAATTGCATAGTGCTATACACACACACAAATGAGTACATGTGAAATCTAAGTAAGCTCTGTGGATTGTACCAGTGTCAATCAAAATGGTTTTGATACTGTACTATAAATACGCAAGACATTTACATTGAAAGAGGCTAGGTGAAAGGTGCACAGGACTTCCATGTACATTTATTTGTACCTTCATGTGAATCTATAATTATTTCAAAACAAAAAGCTTTTAAAAGCATTTTGCATATGTCATCTCACTTGATCCTCACACCAACTCTGGGAAATGGGTAATGCAATTATTCCCATTTTACAGAAAAGGAAAACAAGGCCCAGGGAACAATTTGCTATAGAAAGATGACATATCTAAAAACTGGAAAATCCAGGACTAAAATAATGCCACATTCTCTTTATAAATCAGTATGATATAAAAAAGATTTGGGAACCCAACATTAGAAAACTGGTGCTCTTTAAATAGCAAATTTGCAAAGTGAAAAACAAAAACAAGCTCTCTGTATTCCCACAACTTACGGTAGACTCGGAGGTCATAGCTCTTGGTGATGGTAGTGGGAATGGAGGCAGAGGTCTGTATATTTATGTTTGCTTGGTAGACTCCTGCATCTTCTATTCTCAGATTGCTGATCACCAGGTTGTAGTTATTGGCTGAAACATTTAATCGACCAGAATAATTCTGGTGGGTCACGGTAACTGTGAGTGCTCTTCCTGAGTCTTTTGGTACTACAAAGGCAACAGATGTTTTGGAAGTCCAAGCAATGTTAATAACTTGCTGTGGTTCTTGGATACTTACAGGGAAAGTGATTGACTCTCCCAGAATCCCATTTACAATGAAGAAGTCAGAATCTTTTCCAGTTGCTTCCAGCCCTAAAGACACAAATAGAAAACTGTAGCCATCCAACTGTTACACTTTTATTTATATATATATATTTATTTATTTATTTTTCAGGAAACTTTGAGCTCTTAAGGGAACAGATTTTATGGCAGTGGGAAGAAAAACTCATACAGATGTGGTTACCAGTGAAAGAAAAACAAAGGAAAGAAGGTATTGGAAGGAAAAAATTATGAGAGAGATTGAAGCACATAGAAAAGGGAGACCCAAAGAGGCACTGATCAGAAGGGAGAAAGAAATGTAGGACTGATTAAAAAGTTAAATGTACCTTTTTAGAGTTCCCTATCTTTCCAGCCTTGAAAGTGCCCGAGCTTTTTTTTTTTTTTTTGGCATTCTACTCTAGATATGTTTAATATGTTGTGATTACTAAATTTTCTGAAAGATTCTCATTCAAAAACTAAATTTGCTAGTGAATTTCAATGGCTCAAATTTAACTGAAAACATGCTTTCCTAGACTCACAGACTCTGAGAGCGGGATGGGCTTTAAGAGATAAAGACAAACATTTATGAGGTACAAGATATTAAGTGTCTTTCCCAAGATCATACTGCCAAGTGGTGGAAGACCTGGTACCAGAACCTGGGATGTTTGGGCTGCTGGACTCCCAGGTAATTGCCTTTTCTTCTACTGCAGCCTTTGCAGAAAAGCAAGTTATGGTTGTGTTTCTATACCTGGAACATATAGGAAAAGAATGCTTTGAAGGTTCTGGAGTAAATATTCCCCAAGTTGGTGATTCTTTTGGAGTCTTTTTGTTCAGTTATATCTCCAGTCCCTAGAAAAGTACCTGATACTTAATGAGTGCTTAATAAATATTTGTGGAATGAATTAATAAGTGGAATTTCTTATGTATTGCCTAGACCCTCTTGGAACAATTTCTGAAGTAAGCAAAGTTTATTTTTTCATTTGTATGTTTATCCATGAATGCATATATTTATTCAGGGTCAGCTTTGTGCCGGATACTATAGCAAGTATTTATTAATTTAATTTATAATATAATATAATATAATATAATATAATATAATATAATATAATATAATATTGCACATCAACTGTTTTAATCATGATGCAAGGAGCTAGGGATACAATGGTGAATAAAAACAGATATAGTTCCTGCTCTCTGGAGCTTACAGTTAAAGGAGGAGATCAATGTTGAATAGATAACCACAGAAATAAATGGTTAGATACAAAATATTTAAGTATGGTGCTTTGAGAGAGAATAACAGGGATACTTGGTATATTTTGGAAGTCTACAGAACACTTCCCAGTGAAAGGATGAATTTGAGTTAATCAGGCAAAGACTGGGGAGATGGTTTTCCAGATAGAGAGAACAGTATATGCAGAGGTCCTGAGGTGAGAGGGTGCATAGCACTTCATAACAGTCTATGAAAGCATAGGCTATGTCTGCCTTGCTCATTGCTATATCACTGGTGTCTAGCATAGTGTTTGGTCCAGAGAAGAATCTTGAATATTGAATCAATGACTGAAATAGAGTGAGTTTATTGCAGCAATACACTTGAGAATTGATGAAGGCCATAACTAAATCCTAAATAATAGAACCAAAGAAGACAATGAACTCAAAACATTTAAGAGGTAAAATGATTAGGACTTGGTGAATGTCCAGTGGGTATGTACATGTATATTCAGAAATGTTAAGGAAGAGGTAAGACTCAATGTTAATTTCCTAATTTCTAATTTGGGATATTGGGAATATGAAAGTATGGCAAACTGAGATCAAGAATCAAGGAGGAACAAAAAGAAGTGAGAAAAGAAAAATAAAGAAAAACAAATACAAACAAAGAAACAATAAAAAGAATCAAGGTGGAAGAGCAGGTTAGTGGGAAAGATGAGCTGAATTTGAAACACATTAAGTTTGAAGTACTTGTAGGACATCTATATGTCCACCATGTGATTAGTCAAATGAGTTTAAAGCTTGGAGGAGAAAAATGGCTGAAGAAATTGACTTGGCAATCAATAACATAAAGAATGATCAAGACTTCTGTTGATAATATATAGACTGGTAAGAGCAGTGAACCAAGAATGGAACATTGGGAAACACCACCTTTAAAAAGAGGGACATCAGGACACATATCCTTGAAGAAATAATAAAAGGGAGAATGAGCAGATATAAAGAGAGCAAAGGGATTGTGATATCCAAAAATTCAGAAGGGTAGAGATTTTCAAGAAGGAGGAAGGTTGTGCCATGTACAGCAGAAAGGTGCCAAAAATAATACCTGAGAAAATATGCATTTGATATTTGGACTTCTTTTTTTTCTGGTTATATGGCTGGCTAGGTTATCTGAACCAAACCATCCCTCTGAAAACAATTTAAATGCATGATAAAATACGAAAAAACAATCTTCATATAATCATCAAAGAACTAACAATGCAGTGAAGATTTCCTAGGCTAAAATCTATGTGAAAGTGAGAACCCACTGGGACCCAAAGTGCTATGCCCTTACAGTAAGAAATTATCCTCCACATCAGGGTTCTGAAAAGAAAGTCACCTTGAGGCTGAACAGAACTAAGGAAGGTGTGATGGTTAGGTTAATGTGTCAACTCAGCCAGGTAATGTTGCCCAGTTGTTTGGTTAAGCAAGCACTAGGCTAATTATAAAATAAGGGCATTTTATGGATTTTAATCATCAGTGAGTTGACTATACAGATTGCTGATTTACATCTATAATCAACTAAGGAGATTGCCATCACCAATGAGTGACATCTCATCCAATCAGTTGAAGGCCTTAAAAGGGGAGCTGATTTCAGCATTCAGAGAAAGAATTACCATCTCTACTTCAGACAGACAGCATCTACTGGGAACTCATCAAGGACCTTCATCAGAGTCCCTGATTTGCATCCTGCCTTGCAGAATTTGGGCTTGTGCATCCCCACAGTTATGTGAGAGAATTTTATAAAATCTCATACTATTTACAGATATCTCCTGTCCATTCTGTTTCCCTAGAGAACCCTGACTAATACAGAGGGAAAGCATCTATATTTGAGAAGTGGTAATCTAAGCCATACTGTCATTATGAATTTGTAGTCTAAATTCATAACATCTGTTTTTTAAAAAACTCAAGACATTACAGAATTCCCACAAATAACTTTCATGGTAGCTCACAGTGAAAATTAACCAAACACAAAGAAACAAGGCACCACAAAAAAGAATCAACAGAAGGAACAGATAGTAGAAACAGATCTGTGAAGGCTTTAGAAACTGAAATTATCAGACAACTATGTAAACAGCTATATGTAATATATTTAAAGAAAAATATTTCAAAATATACCCATGCTCCAGAAGACCACAAAAATTACCTACAGATTTATAACATTTCTAGATATCAAAAAATTTTAAAAATTGAAATTAAAAAGTCATTGGATGGATTTAGCAGCTATTTAGAAATAGCTGAAGAGAGAATTAGTAAACTAGAAGGTGGAGGAGAAAAATTATTCAAAATCAATTAGGAGAGATAGAGCTGGGAAATATAAAATAATTTAAGAAATGTGGATGATAGAATGAGTAGGAAAACAAACATCTAATTGGAGTTCCAAGAAAAGAGAAGAGAAAGAATGGGGCAGAGGCAATATATGAAAAGAAATGACTTAAATTTTTCTATAACTGATGATAGAAATCAATTCCCAGATTTGAGAAACTCCAATTAATCTCAAGTAGGATAAGTACAATTTTCCACACCGAACTACACCAGAGTGAAACTATAGAACACCAAGGACAAAACAATATTTTAAAGCATTCAGGGAAAGAACACAGATTGATTTCAAATAAGCTACAGATGGACTGACAGCTGACTTTTCAGTTGTAACCATGGAAGGTAGACAATGGTAAGATATATCATCAATGTGCTAAAAGAAAATAAACGCAAACCTAGAATTCAAAACCCCCAAAATACCTTTCAAAAATGAGGATGAAATAAAGATATTTTCAACAAACAAAGTCAGAAAGGTTGCCATCAGCAGGCATGTGCTAAAGTAAATTCTAAAAAATATACCTCAAGCAGAAGGAAAGAATTCTTTCAGTAGGATCATTTGAGATGAAGAGCAAAGAAAGTTGTAAATATGTGGGAAAAAGTAAATTAACATTGGTGGTATAAAAATGCTTTCTGGGGTATGGATGTAGCTCAGTGGTTGAGTGCCTGCTTCCCATGTATGAGGTCCTGGATTCAATACCTGGTACCTCCTTAAAAAAAAAAAAAATGCTTTCTAGGGTTTAAAAAAAAAAAAAACTAGAGAGAATTAAAATACTCAAGGGCAATAATAAATAAGTTAGGAGGTAAATAGTTGGATTTCAAATATTCTAAGATCCTTGTTTAAAAAACCTAAGTATAAGCTACTTAAAACATAAAGATGCAAAAAGTTTGAGAATAAAAAATGGTAAAAGATATTCCATGCAAACACTAACCAAAACAATATATTTAATATATTAATTCATATAAAAATATATTAATATGGCTGGTATATTCATATTAAATTAAATTAACTTTAAGGCAAAAAGCATCACTGGAGATAATGAGGAACAGTTCATATTGATAAAAGTTTTAATCCGCCCAGAAAAGATAAGAAGCCTTATAAGTATCCTATTTAATAACATAGCCTCAAAATATTTAAAGAAAAATTTACAGATGTACAGGGAAAATAGATAAATCCATAATCACAGTGACAAATTTTAATACATTTTCAATAATTGATAAAACAAGCAGACACACACACTCCTAAAATTCCCAAAATGGAGATTTGTAAAACAATTGTACATTTGACACAATGGACATAAATAGAACGCCATACACAACAATTGTAGAATATATTTTTTCCAAAAAATCTCTATGTAATGGTTTCTTAATGGCAACAAATTACAAAGTTAGCTATTATGTAAATTATTTTTATGATCACAATGCAATTATGCTAGAAACTAATAACAAAAGATAACTAGAAATAAAAATGACTGAAAAATTAATGAGCTGAGCATCTGTTTCAAAGAGTTAGAAAAAGAACAGAAAAAAAGCAAAGGGAAGGAAATAATAAAGAGCAGAACTGAATAAATTGGAAAACAAACATGCAGTAGAGATGACCAACAAAGCTAAAAGGTATTTCTTTGAAAGAGTTAATAAAATTAAGTAACACCTAATCAGACTGATCAAGAAAAAGGAGTGAAGGCACAAATGGTAATTTTAGGAAAGAGAAATAATGCTGAAAACATCAAAAACGTAAATAGAGGAAGTTCAAAGCAATTTTATAGAAATAAATTTTAAAATTCGATATAATGTACATATTTTTAAAAAAATATATAACTTCTAGAATAAATAAAATCCCAAAAACTCCTACAGCAAATAATAAATTTGAATCAGTAATAACATTTGTCTCAGACAGAAAACTCCAGGCTCAATTAGTTTTACCAGCAAGTTCTAAAAAATATTAAAAAACTGTATAACTCCAATTTCACACAAACTCTGCCAGAGAATTTCTCAATTTATTTTATGAGATTACTGTAACCTTAATAACAAATCCCAAAAAAGTACACTACAGGACAGGAAAATCTCACTTATGAAGATAGATGCAAAATCCTAAACAAAATATATCAATCCAAATCCAGAAATATATGAAAAAATTGCATCATAACAGTGCTGGTGTATCATATTGATAAAATATTTAATTAATCCAAAAGAGGTAAGATGTTTTAATGAGTATGCATTTAATAACAAAGCCTCAAAATATTTAAAGCAAAAATTTACAGAACTACGGGGCAAATAGGTAAATCCACAATTACAGTGACAAATTTTAACTTATTTTCAATAATTGCTAAAACATGCAGACAAACAATTTTTCAGCTTAAAACACATCCTTCTCTGCAAACTACATTGCTCCTTTGACAGCTGGTCCCTGTTAGTCTCTGTCAATAGATGGAGCTAGAGGGAGACTGCAAGCCTGGAGGAAACAGAAGGGACACTTCCTATTTGCTTTCTTATGTCTGTCAGTGTCACTCCAGAAGTGTACTTTTCTCCCAGCAGAGAGCTTATTCTAGTAGCAACAGTTTGTAGTTTGCAGTCTTCCAGCGCTCCCAGAACCAGCCTCCTTGCACCTCTTTAGAAACCCCTCCAAGTTCCTCAGAAGCCTGGTCCCAGCTCGACAGGGCCCCTCCTCTGAGCTCCTCAGGCACCAGGACCAGCTCTGTGAGGGCCCTCCTCTAAGCTCCTAAGTTTTAATAGTTTTAATGTTTTCTAGGTTCTCCAGTACCTAGTTTTCAATTCTTTACAAATGATCTCTCTCCTGATTAGATCCCAACTGATCCAATGTCCAAAATGAGTTTGTCCCAGGAATTCAAGACTGTTTTAAAATCAGAAAACCTACTTCTTAACCTGATGGTGTTGTCTCACTGTGGCAACCCTTGCCCTTCAGCCCATTAAGTAATGAAAGAGCCCCAGGGACTGTTAAGACAGATCTGTTTTCTTTCAGACCAACTGAGATTTTCCTCAGGAGGAACTCCCCAGGCAAAGCCTGACAACTTAGTTGGGGTGTGCTCAGCACGAAAGAGGATGTAATAGGGCCCCAGGTGGGTAGGGGAGGCAAGGGACACTTGTCCACAAACATGGATTAAGCACCACTTAAGTGCCAGATGCTGTGTTGGGGACATGAGGATGCATAAGACTGTGGCTGCAGCCCCAGAGGAGTTCACAGCCTAGAGAAGAAGATGATGCATATACAAGTGAAAAATCACACAATCTGATGAAAAGCCAGGCCCTAGCCTCTAACCACCACTGCACACTTTGGATTCAGGTTAGGTGTTACGAGATGGGTGGAACAGGAGCTCTGTGTATTTGTGATTCTGGTAGGTTTTCTCATCAAAGTCCAGGAAATGTGTGGGCAATTTGCTAAGGCTGAGTACTTTCCTAGTATTAGGCAGTCACACGCAGGGGTAATGCACAGAGCATTTTTGAAACACCTTTCATCTCCCACAGCAAGTTCACCACGGAAGTGATGCTGGGGGAGCTAAGGGCAATGTAGGGGGTGGTAAGTAGGCGAAGCTGAGGGAAATCCTGCTACTGGTGTTGCTGAGGAGCCTGTGCTTGCTGAGAAAAGGCAAAAAGCATGCACAGGCACGAGGTGAGGGCTCTGCCACATTCAAATAGTCTAGCTGAGGTCTACGCTTATCTTCTCGTGTTTGCAGGGGAAAGATAGTGGGGCGGGAGACGTAGGTGCTCATACTTCCACTTACGAGCTAAGCAACCTTTAGAAAATCTTCAAACTTTACTGAGTCACAATTTCTTCGTGCATAAAATGGAAATAATAAAGATATTTGCCCATTCTCTTTAATGAGAATCAAATGATGTACTGTGAGTGCAAGTGTTAGCCATCAAGGCAAAAGAAATGTTAGTTATTTCTGAGGTTGATGCTGCTGAGGGTGAGGACCATCCTCTTCATCCTCCTCCTTATCATCCTAAAATTGACTCATACCCTTTAGGGTTTTCCTAGTCCATCCCTTAAGATGATTCCAAGGCCATGGTAGAGCACATGTAAAGAGCCAAATGTAAAGCTTAATTCAAGCGAAGCCTGGAGGGATGGTTTTACATATTCTTGGTGAACTTTATTCTGCTCATAAAGGGCTTCAGATTTTTTAAAAAGAATCTCCATATCAATCAATCAATCCCTGTATTTCTTTTTCTCAATGCTGAAGGGATTCAAACATTATATTTGCACTGGAAAGGACCTTAGGAAATGCCAATTTCAGAGAGAACTTGTGGCACAGAAATGTCTTGAGGACTTACCATGAAATGCACTGTTATGTCTATGAGAAGCATAGGTTTCCTCCTCTTTTTAGGAATTTAATATCTGGTTAGGGAAATAAGATGTGCACATTCACATATTGACTGTCTTTTTCAATATAAGATAGTAAATGGTAAATTCCAGTTAATAGTAGAGACAGCAATTGGAGTAGGAGTTCACATAATGGAGAGGTTACTGTGAACTGCAGTGGTTAGAGAAAACTTGAAAAAAGTAGAATTTGAGGAGCATATTCGAGGGTGAATAGGATTTTACTGGATGGAAAGGGAAAGGAAAGGTATCTCAGTCCCTAATAAATGTTTAGAAGTAGGAGAATTTGTGATGTAGATTAGATGAGTATAGAATTACATAACAGAATAGAGAGCAATAAGGGTGGGGCATAAATTGGGTTTAGATTTGGGGCAGTCTCGTGTTTGAGGTTTATTCCATAGGCAGAGGTAAGTTAATAAAGTTTTTGAGGATGAAGATTAAAATGATGTTTTAATAATATGGTACTGATGTGTAGGAAGAATAAGAGAAGTTAAGGATAGAGAGATCATTTACAAGGCTCTTATAGCAGTGTGGGCATGAATCAGCGGGTGACAATAGCAATGGGCAGGAAGGGCTGAATTTGAGAGATAACATAAAGGAAGGTGTGGTAGTTTGGAGCTGTATGTACCCAAGAAAAAGTTCTTAAACCTAATCCAGGGGAGTGGATGTGGCTCAAGTGGTGAGCTCCCACCTGCCACATAGGAGGTCCCAGGTTCAGTTCCTGGTGCCTTCTGGAAAGAAAAAAAAACCAAACAAGCAAAAACAAATGAAAAAACCAACTCAGTGACTCCGATGTGGCTCAGTGGTTGAGCACTAGCTTCCCACATACAAGGTCCCAGGTTCATACCCCGTCCCCGTCCCCGGTACCTCAAAAAAACAAAACAAACAAACAAAAAAAAACAAAAAACCTAATCTATTCCTGTGGGTGTGAACCCATTGTAAGCGGCCAACTTCCATCAGGATGGGTCTTAATCCCATTACTGGAGTCCTTTATAGGAGAATGGAATTCAGACAGCAAGAGAGAAAGCCACAGAGAGAGCAACCAGAAGCTGAACGTCAATGGAACCTGGAAAAGAAGGAGAGACCAGGAGATGCCACCATTTGCCTTGCCGTGTGACAAGCTAAGGACCAAGGATCACCAGCAGCTAGCCCCAGAGCGCCACAATCTTTGGGGAGAAAACATTGCCTTGATGATGTCTCGATTTGTATTTTTTTCCCCTAACCTCAAAACCATGAGCCATTAAATGCCCATTGTTTAAGCCATGCCTTTGCATGACATTTGTTTGAGCAGCCTAGGAAATTAAAACAGAAGGCAAGGAAGGAGGCATCTAATAGAATTTGAATGTTCAATACTATCTTTTGAGTGCCTAATTTGTATCAGACACTGTTCTGATTAAAATTTTTTTACTGGAAAACTGATAGAATAGAAATAAGCCAAAAGGGAAAGACAAATTTCAAGTTAGAAATGTTGAATTTGAGGTGATGGTGGACAATCTAAGTAGTCAATTGGAAGGGTGAAAGATAAGTAGAGAGAATGGAGCTTGAAGTATTGTTTGGTGGATGTGGCAAAATCTGCCATTCAATAGCTATTCTTTCTTTCCTTCTTAGTAATAAAATCTAGAATCACTAATTTTTAGCAGGGCATATGGTCAGTTGTATGGAAAGACTACATTGCCCAGCTTTCTGCTAGCAAAGTCTTGTCGTATGTCTAAGTTCAGGCCAATGGAATGTAAGTAGAAGTGCTATATGTTGTTAGAAAGAGGAAGTTTGCTTTCTTCATCTCTTACCTACATCTTTCAGGTTGGAATGCCATGACCGCTGGATCTCAGACAGACATTTTTTACTACGAGGAGGAAGCCAAGTACTGAGAACAGTGGAACAGGGAGGTAGAATAAGTCTGGCTCCCTGATGACCTTTGAACTCTTCCAGGTTCAAAGGAACTGTGAACCTGTGAATGGCCAGTTCCAGACTTTTTTACATGAGTGAGAAATAAAGTTCTTTCTTGTTTAAGTCATCCTTGTTCTGAGTCCCTGTTACTTGTTACCAAGCTGGTATTCATGTGATTTAAGAATCATCCAAAGAGAAGAGGTAATTAAAGGAGAGAGGGTTACTCTGGAAGAGCAGAGCAAAGTACAATGCCCACCTTGTGAGAAGTGCTCATATTTATAGAAGAGGCTCTGTCAAGATAAACCAAATAGAACAGGTGGTAACAGGCACAAGAGAGGCACCAGTAGTGGACAATATCATGGAACGCAGGAGAAGATAGTCTCAAGAAGGGGGTTATCACTGATGTCTAAAGGTTCATAGTGTTTGAGTGTGGTAAAGGTTGAAAATGGTCCTGGAATTTGTCTTTTAGGAAGTTATTGGTGACCTTTGAGAATGCAGTACAAGTAAACTGATTTCAGTAGAGGCCAGAGAATAGGGAATTGAGGAAAGAGTAAGGAAGCGCAGGAGAAATTTGACAGTGAAAGAAAGGTGATACAATAGAATAGTAGCTACAGGGTCAAACAAATTTCGTTATTTTAATTTGTTTTAAGACAGAAGAGATTGATGGGGCAGGAGTGATAGGGAGGGAGAGCAGAGAGATTTCTCTGATACACCTTCCTGTGGGTTAGGTGTTCTTACTCATTGGCTCTCTTGAATTCTGTGTCTTCTCATCATAATACTTGCCACATTGCAGGGAAGTCATGAACCCACTTCTGTCTTTCTGAGCACTGTGAACTCTTTAGGTCCAGGGACCTTACCTTCAAATCCCCAGCACCTAGCACAGTACAGGATGCATATGTCTGATATGGAATAAAAAGTGGAAAGAAAAGTGGGAGCAGAGGAAGGTATAGGTTTTCAAACAGAGAAGGTTAATTTGAAGTGAAAGAAAAAAAGGAAAGGATGAGTGAGAAGACAAAGGTATTTGGAGATGGTGTTGTTAGTGAAGATAGGGGGGTAGAAGTGAGGCTGCTTGGTAAGGTGGAAGTGGCACAGGTTAGAGATAGGTGGGCCTGTGTTCAAGTTCTAACCCTGATCCTACTTATCTTACATTACTATAAGATGGGATATACTAATGTCTGCCTCACAGAATTTTTGTGCTTATTATATATAGTGGGCATTTTGGAATAGAGAGGGTACAATGGAAGAAGCTCATGCCTAATGGCCTTCATCTCTTCAGTAATGCAGGCGGTGAGACCATCTGCTGAGAATGAGGAAGCAAGAGTGAGACTGAATACAAAGTATAAACATGAGGCACACAGGTTTTGAATCCAGGTAAATTTGAATTTGGCCATGTTATCTTGAACAAATTGTTGAAACTTTCTGAAACTCAGGTTCCTTATCTCTAAAATGTGGATAATTATGAAATGCAATTCTGAAGATAGAGCACTTAATACACTGCCTGGCACATAGAGATAGCAATTGTTATTATTATCTTTATAAATATAAAAAGGTTTGGAAAATGCTACTATTAGGAACACCACAGGAAGTCAACAAGAGATGGAGGAAATTGATCAAGGGGTTACAGGCCTTGGGTGCCCAGCAAAGAAGAGGTGACTTGCATTTATAACATTTCCGAGTGTGATTTCCTGACTTCCATATGCCAGACCACAGAGTGGGCAGGGTAGGGAAAAAGCTACACCTCCAGAAGATAAATAAAGGTTAAAAAGAATTGGGAACTCGGGTGTGGCTTGGATGAGAAAAATCTATTTACTGTGACCCTTGCATAGCTATTAACCCAGAATTCAAGGGGCAGGATAATACCAGCTTGGATAGAGAACTGTGAGCAGAGCTTTTCATTGGAGGTGGCCCTTCCCTCTTGTTTTGAGCTGGGGTATCTATCCTGACTCTGTGAATAGATTGGTAACCCTTGTGTTCACTGGATGATCCCACAAGTACTGGTGGATTTACAAATGTACGTTTCATGATTAAGCAACTGCCAACAATCACTAACTGGAGGAAAAGAAAGCTATTTGAAAAATAATCATTAAGTTTATCTGGGTTAGAAAGATTGATGGGTAGGAGGCACATAACTGGCTATAGAGAAATTCTTCAGGGCTAGAGGAGAGAAACTTACTGAAAAAGTGTTAAGTGGAACTAAAGAGATTAAAAAACATATATCCTGGCTATTTGTTTTTAATTAGAGAAGTTGTAGGTTTACAGAACAATCATGCATAAAATACAGGATTCCTATATACCACCATATTACTAACACCTTGCATTGGTGTGGTAAATTTGTAACAACTGATGAAATCACATTTTTTATAACACTTGGGTTGCTTCTATCTTTTGGCAATTGTGAATGATGCTGCTATGAACATCAGTGTGCAAATATCTGTTTGAGTCCCTGGTTTAAATTCTTTTCTGCACATACCTTGAAGTGGGATTGCCAGGTCACATGGTATTTTCATAGTTAACTTTCTGAGGAACTGCCAAACGGCCATGCACAGTGCCTGCATCATTTTACATTCCCCCCAGGAATGAATAAGTGTTCCTATTTCTCTGTTTTCTCAACATTTGTAATTAAAAAAAAAAAAAAAAAAAAAGTAGCCAGTCTAGTGGGTGTGAAATTGTATTCTCGTTGTAGTTTTTTTTTTTTTTTTTTTTTTTTTTAAAGATTTTATTTATTTATTCATTTATCCCCCCCTTGCTGCTTGTGCTCGCTGGGTCAGCTAACCACGCCATGCAGGCGGGCTTGCCTTCACCAGGAGGCCCCGGGAACCGAACCCGGGGCCTCCCATATGGTAAACGGGAGCCCTACTGATTGAGCCACAGCCGCTTCCCTCTCATTGTAGTTTTGATTTGCATTTCCCTAATGGATAATAATGTTGAGCATTTTTTTCATGTGTTTTTTGGCCATTTGTATACCTTTTTGGAAAAATGTCTATTCAAGTCTTTTACTCATTTTTAAATTGGATTGCTTGACTTTTTGTTGTTAAAGGATTTCTTTATAAATTCTGGATATTAAACCCTTGTCAGATATGTGGTTTCCAAATATGTTTTCCCATTGTGTAGGTTGTCATTTTAATTTCATGATAAAGTCCTTTGAGGTACAAGGTTTTTAATTTTGATGAAGCCCCATTTATCTATTTTTCCTTTTGTTCCTTGTGCTTTGGGTATAAAATCTAAGAAACTATTGCCTAACACAATGTCCTGAAGATGCTTCCGTATGTTTTCTTGTAGGAGTTTTAAAGTTCTGGTTATTATGTTGAGGTTTGTACATGGTGTGAAGTAGGAGGTCCACCTTCATTCTTTTGCTATTGAAGATCCATATTTCTCAGCTCGATTTGTTGAAGAAATTATTCTTTCTTAATTGAGTGGTCTTTGTCCCTTGTCAAAACCCAGGTGGCCATAAATGTAAGGGTTGATTTCTGAGCTCACAATTCAATTACATTTGTCTTTATGTCTATCCTTGTGCCAGTACCATGCTATTTTTTATTACTGTGCCTTTGTAATAAGTTTTAGTATTGGGAATTGTGAGTCTTCCAACTTTGTTCTTCTTTTTCATAATGGCTTTAGCTATTTGGAGGTCCTTACCCTTCCATATAAATTTGATGATAGGCTTTTCCATTTCTGCAATGAATGTTGTCGAAATTTTGATTGCGATTGCATTGAATCTGTAAATCACTTTGGGTAGAATTGACATGTTAACAATGTTTCGTCTTCCAATCTATGAACAAAGAATGTCCTTCCATTTACTTAGCTCTTCTTTGATTTATTTTAGCAAAGTTTTGTAGTCTTCTATGTACAAGTCCTTTACATTCTAGATTAGATTTATTCTTAGATATTTGATTCTTTTAGTTGCTATTGTAAATGGAATTTTCTTCTTGATTTCTTCTAGCAATTGCTCATTCCTAGAATATAGAAAACTACTGATTTGGGGATGTTATCTTGTACCCTGTCACTTTGCTGAATTCATTTCTTAGCTATAGAAAATTTGTTATGGATTTTTCAGGATTTTCTGTATATAGGATCATGTCATCTGCAAATAGGGAAAATTTAACTTCTTTCTTTCCAGTTTGCCTTTCATGTCTTTTTATTGCTTATTTTTTCTCATTTGCTTCTTTTTTTTCTTTCTTCCTTTCTTTTTTCCTTTCTTCTTTCTTTCCTTCTTTTTCTTTCTTTCTTTCTCTCTCTCTTTCTCTCTCTCTCTTTCTTTCTTTCTTTCTTCATTCTCATTTTCTTTATTTTCTCAACAACTATTGGATGCTTATTGAACATTTGTTAAGGAATGAATAAAGATGAATGGATACTTTTTTACTATTGACCCACCTGTATTTCTTCCAGCAAAAACAAGAAAACAAGATAGAAGAATCCAGGCAAGAGAAAAGGTGAGGGCCAGAGAGAACTCTTTATTGGTATCTGAGTCTTTGTATGGTAGGTCAAGGGTGCAAACTGATTAAGGAGAAGGAGCAGTTGGTTAACTGTAACTTCTTTCCACTCCAATATTCTTAGAAGCTTGCAAAGAAAATGCTTATAGATGGTCAGAGTTGGGGCCCACACCATGGTTAGTAAAAATGTCCTGAACTAAAGATAAAAAAAAAAAAAAAAAATGGTCAAAGGAGGCTTCTGGTCAACCAAGATGGCAGCATAAGATGTTCCAGGGTACTGTTCTCCCACAGAATCTTTGACAAACTAGCAAAACATGGCAGAGACATCTTCCTCAAAACTCTGGAAAACAGTTAAAGGGTTGCAGTAACTGGGCAAGTGCTGAATCAAGAAGAGGCAGCTTTAAAAATGGTAGGAGGGGGCGCATATGGCTCAAATGGTTGGGCATCCGTCTGCCATATGGAGGGACCTGGGTTCGATCCCCGGGACCTCCCGGTAAAATTTTAAAAAAATAAAAAAAATAAAAAATAAAAATGGTAGGAGACAGATATTTGCACAACAATATTCATAGTGACGTTATTCACAATTGCCAAAATATGGAGGCAACCGAAGTGTCTATAAACAGATGAATGGATAAACAAAATGTGGTATATACATTCAATGGAATATTATTCAGCAATGAAAAGGAATGAAATTCTGATACATGTGACAATACGGATGAACCTTGAAGTCATCATGTTGAGTGAAATAAGTCAGGCACAAAAACCAAATATTACATGACCTCAGTTATGTGCAATAACTAGAATAAGCAAAATCATAGAGCCAGAAATGATAATACAGGCTAGCAGGGACAGGGTAGGGGTAAAGCATGGGGAGTTAATGCTTAATTGGTACAGAATTTCTGTTTGGGCTGATGGAAAAGTTTTGGTAATGGATGATCATGTTGGTAGCACAACATTGTAAGTGTAATTAGCAGCTCTGAATTATATATTTGAATGTGGTTAAAAGGGAATTTTTAGGTTGGATGTATGTTACTAGAATAAAACATTTTTTTAAAACCCTGTACAACACAAACATAGAACCCTAATGTAAACTATGGGCTACAGTTAAGAGTACAATTATAATAATGTCCTCCCATTATTTGTAAAAAGGTTCCACACCAATGCAAAGTGTTAATAATAGGGAGTACTGTGAGTATGAGGGCAGGTATATGGGAACACAGTATTTCCTGCCTAATTTTTCTATAAACCTACAATTTCTCAAATACAAGAAAATGAAAAAAAAAGAAACATGGTCTAGTCAAGGTTCTGATGCCAAATTAATAAATGACCAAAAATAAGTCACTTACCTGTTATGTCTCAGGTCCTAGTTGGTAAATGAAATAAAAAGATCTTCCCTACCACCTCAAGGAATTATGATAGTTAGAATAATGAGACTGCTCTAAAGTGTGTATACTAATGGAGAAGAATCAAGAGACCCCAAGGGGAGTCCTGCCTCGAGGAGCATTCTCTGCCCACCCCCAATAAGAGGCATTGACTTAGTGATTAAGAGCCAGTCGTCCTGGACCTGGATCCTGGCTCTGTCAGTTACTAGCAACCTCTCTGTGCCTCAGTTTCCTCAACTTTAAAATGAAGCTAATAGCACTTACCTCATAGCAGTGTTATGAGAGTTAAATGACTTAGTATTTGTAAACTTCTTAGAACAGTGCTTGGCAAATATTATTATATGTATTTATTATGTAAAACAAATAAGCATTTTTATAAAGATTAAAATAACACTGCAGGCAAGTCAGAATGGAAAAAGAAAGATTGGGATATTAGGACTATTAGGGAGATGTTAGAAAAGTCAACATGTAGCTATTAATGAGAGTGGATTGGGGAAGATTGTGTTGTTGCTTAACAGCCACCACCCACTCCACTTGCATCTTTAGGAGCCTTCAAATAAGCATTTCTAGTTCTTTTTTTTTTTTTTTTTTGGCACTAGCCAACCTTCCCCTCCACTCCTCCCATCCACTGTTTCGCAGCGTCAGTACGTGCTTTATTTAAGTAGGCACATGTGGGCACTGCATGCTATAGGACTTAAGGTCATCTCAGCTTTCTGAACTCAAGGGCATGATTCTCCCCTGGGTGGCTGGAGTCATAAGACCCAAAGAGGAAAATCTGCTTTGCTACTTCCTATGATTGGTGTGTGCTATGCGCCACGTATGCTAATTAAGACATAGGCTTCTGCTTTCACTTCTCGGATCAATCCGTGATAGGATAGGAGCAACTTTCTCATAACCACCTCTATAAAGCAGAAGGCAAAATAAAACTTGAATAAACTCCAGAACAGCATCTTGGTCACAGGGAATCCCAATGACATAGATTAGAAATAATACACAATAAGTATCCTAGGAACCCAGGTAGGGGGTAGCATTGATGGCCCAGCGAGAATCCTAAGGGTCCGTGAGCAGCTGCAGAGAGCTCTGCTAACCAGAGGATGGTTGTGGATTGAGAAAAGAATTAATCAAGATCATCACAGACCTTTGCCAAGCAAGCACTTCAAAGGAATCTTCTAGAGGAGCAGAAGAAAGGGGAGCCTTGGTCTAATTCTTTTCAGGGAGGTTAAGAATGGCACTGATGATGGTTACTCAGGGTCTCTATGATACTTCAAAAGTGTGGTCAACTTAACCTATTCAGGGAAGTAAATCAGACATATGAAGGAGAGTTTGATGCACAGAAAAAGTCTGAGGCTGAGAGAATCACCGGTCATCTCCATTTCTTTCTCTAAAATCAATCTTGTTTCTGGTCTGTGAATTTTCTGTCTTCCTAGAAACAATAAATTACTGTGGCATCTTTGGCCAAAGGTAAATATTAATTACTTTCATAAAGTACAGAAATATTTGTTCATTCAACAAACTCTACTGAAAATCTTCCTGCTCCCACGAGGCACTGGCTGGGGTATGTGTGGGAAACACAACAAGGAAAACCACAAACTGTGGGTCTCCATTTTAGCTTTAGTTATTGAGTGGCTGATTCAAAATAGTATTCTCTCTCTTCTTGAGTTTTAATACCTTTTTCAAAACCATCATAAGGATTAGACTGTGCAAATATTTATAAAATTGCCATTTGATACAACTGTATGGTTCAGCCAATGTACAGGGTAAACCCTACACTAAATCTTTGCTGCTCCAATTAAGGATTGAGGAAGGGGAGGAAGCAGGAGTAGAACATCTCTGATTATTGCAGGCCTGGGAGGTTGGCCAGAAGTGGATGCACCTTGTGGCCCAAAGGAGAATTGGTTAAAGCCAGTCATACAGAGTGAAGTGGAGAGCAAAGAGTAAGCAAGGGGTTGGGCAGCCAGAAGTTTTGTGTCACTCTCCATACAGATGGAAAGTTCTTGGTTATTAGGTTTTAAGAAAAAGGAACCTATGACCCCCATACAATAGTAAACTATTTCTCCCTGGACCTTTAACTTTTATCTTTATTGAGATTTAGGTTGACTTGAATCAGTTTCTTCAAAACAGACAAATGAGTATACACACACATTCTCAAAACAGAGATGGAATAGAAGCTATCCATTTTTTAAAATCACTGCTTCCCTCCATTAGTAAACAATAGAAAGTTTAGTATAACAAAAGAAATGTGGGTACCTAGACAGCTCCATCGACAGCCCCCGAACTGATTGCTCATACCTTTCTTTTTCAGGGTCCACAGAGATGAGCCTAGTTACTCCCAAACTTGCAGATTCATTCCTCTCCAAGGCCTAAGTTAAGAAAGGCTTTAACAGGAAAACTAGAACCTAAATGGCCTAGCACTGACCTTTGGAATCCTGTTGTGAAGGCATTCTTGATGCTTCACCTGTCACCCTATTATCTCCATGGCTGCTTCAACAGATGGCAATGATGAGATATTTCTCAAATCCCTCCCACCAGAGTCCCATGTTATCACAAAGATGCAGCTTCCTAGCCTTTATTTGGAAACTGGCCTTTTGAGTTGTTGTCTTAATATCCAGTTTTCCCTAAATTTAATATATCTCCATTTCTACAACTGGGCTTCTGCTTTTCGGCCCATTCTGAATGTTTGTGGTAGTAATCTGCTCAAATCTTTCCAGAACAGAGACCTTGTCTTATTCCTGAAGGTCCCTCTGTACTAGGACTTCAGACAAAGGGCAGGCTGACTCTTTCCAGGATCCTTCCCCAGATGTGAAATCCTGTCTTTAACCCCCAGGATGATGGTTGGGGTCTAATTATCCATGGACAGATATACAGATGGGCCTATTCTCTTCCTGGACTTTTAAGAGGCACTTCTGGAATGTCCCATGACTGCATTCTACATCCAACAGGACATCAAGCTGTATTAGACCCTCGTTTGTTTTGAAGAAGCTAATTCAAGTTAGTCCAATTCATACTGTAATGAATGGTCTTGATCTCTGGTAACTGGTGTGGAGATGGTTATTTCCTCGGATATCCGGCTACGCTGTCCTACCTAAGATTCTACTGTTGGCAAGGGCCTTCCCAACAGCCACATCCCTCTGTGGGTGGGTGTACATACAGAGCCAGCCTCTGCCTGAACAATCCTGCCTTGCTGAGAATAAATAAATCTCAACTCTTCACTGAAAAATTGCAAAATGTAATAGCCATTAATAGTGGGGATAGTATTTTGCTCCATTTCATCAGCAAAGTGGATGTAGGCAGCATTGCTCAGTGGTTAAGTCTATGGACACTGGAAAAGTTCAAATCCTATGTCCTACACTTTTTTTCCCCATATTAAATCAATTGTATTGACTATGGTTTTACAACATATGAAATAACTATCCAGTCAGTTCCTACCAGACTGTTACTCTTCCCTTTAGGGACACATTTACCCCCCAAATAAACCAATAAAGACTGATAATTGATAATGGGTAGATAGATTTTCTGCATTTGCTTCTCGACCTGGGGTTGGAGGCTGGGGTGTGGGGAGAAGGGATAGCTGTTTTCACAAGAAACAAGCAACAAGCTAGTTTAGTTTATAGAGTTGACAATCAAAGCTTACCAAACAATGTGCAGTATAAACTAAAATCTTCTGAAAGTAATCTGAATTTAAAACATGCTTGTGTTTTTCTAAAGCTCAGTCATTTTTTATCGACAGAAATTAGGATGCTTATCAACAGACCTGGGGAAAAAATCCAGGCCCTCGAAATTCCCCTTGCATTTTCAAGTGGGTAATTCATTTTTCTGCTCTTGATCCTAAGCCATGGTTCCTGTGGATGCCCAGCTGTTGCTGGCTGAACTCTCCCACAAAGGTGACCCCACAGAAGTGAACTGATGTTTGCAGAGCACTCTTGAAAAATCAAAAGGGACATTAGTTTTCTTTATAGGGACTCTTCAGACTGGAGATGAAAATGTTTCTTCCTGCACATTTTGGCTAAATGACCCCCATCTTTCTGTGTCTCAATGTTTTCATCTGTAAAATGGGGATAATACTAGTACTCATGGCATAGAATATTGTGAGGATTGAGCAAAATAATAAATGCAAACTACTTAGAGTAATGCCAGACATGTAGTGATGGATCCAAAAATTATCACTATTATTGATGGGAGATAGGAGAAGGGAGCAAGAAGAGGGGTCGAAGAAACTGGAGCAAAGAAGGACTGGAGAAAAGAAGGATGTAAAAGGGTGTGAGAGAAAACCTGTAGAGGGAAAGGGATATGGAACAAAAGTGGTGGGCTCTTTTGTCCTTCACTCCAGAGGATGAGTGGTTAGTAGGATATTGGAGGACAGTCAGAGTCACGATGTTGCCAAAGCCATGATTAAGAAAGTTGAGATCAGAGCATGAGACTGTGAGTCTTGATTCTTAGAGAAAATATTTCCAACACAGGGCATTCATGAGTTTGCACTCCGAGTTCTCTTATTTCTTGATTTCAGGGAAGAACGGGGATTTCTAATTTCATTTCTCCACTGCTTCTTGGTTGCTTCAGCCGCCCACAATCAGTGTTGACACCGAAACCCAATGCTGACTCTAAGGGGCCATCTACACCAGGAAGGGCAGCAGGAGGAATTTGGGGTAGATTTCTACGCTTAGGAAATGTTTGTAGAATAATCTTTAAGAGGTGAACAGATCCACTCAGTCAAGATGAATGCTGTGTGCAAACACTTCTGGCTTTACTGTAAAAACAAGTCCCCATTCTCCCATTTCATGTGCTCCTGACAAAACAAATATCTCATCCCTGATTTCCTGTTCCAGAGTTCCGACAGCCCACACCTAAGCTAAAACCCCCAGCACCCTTTCCCTTGCTCATGTTCCTTGCACCATCCTAAACAGAGGAGACCTGCCCAGGCTCTCTGCAATAAAACCCTTGCACTTTCTAATTCCATGTTTCAAACAAGTATGAAAAACAGCAGCAGGATTAGCTAATATTTGTAGAGCACTTAAAATGTTCCAGCTATTGTGTCAAGTGCTGTAAATGCACTATCATTTTGATTCTTAAAGCAGCACTGCTGGACAGGTGCTAATAGTTTCCCTATTTTGAAGTTGAAGACAAAGGTTCAGAGAGGTTATATAACTTGCCCAAAGTCACAAAACTAATGGACAAATATTTACTATTTTACTAGCTGATTTGACCACTTTGATTTCAGATTCAGTAGAGGAGACAAGTATATACCAGAGCTGCCATTTACATTAGTATGTGTTCGCCCTTTGAAGAGCATCAAGGATTTGAAAACTTAATGAGGAGCTCAGATGGAGCAAAAAAGCCTCTCGGCTTGGACTGAGAACCGATGTCCATTTCCAACTTTACCAATTTCTTGTTGTGAAACTTCAAGTGAATCGCCTAACCTCTGAATTTTAGTTTACTTTTATTTTGCATAATGGGATTAATAATATTATCTTGCCTATTTCAATGGTTTTAGTATGGATCATATAAGAATATAGACATTAAAAATGGTGGAATACTTTACAAATTAAGTTTTATTAAATGTCTCCTTAACCAGCCCTTCTCTGGAAGATTGGAGACATCCCTAGATTTCCACTTGTGTTCTAGTCAACTCTTTTCGCCCACTAGCATTTTCTATCTGCCATGCCAGTGTGACCAACATTAGCTCCCAAATCTAGGTCTGTCAAGTGATTGCAATTTCCATGAAGTTCAAATTAAAGGTGCCAGAGATTTAAGTGATCAAAGGAACCAGAGAGACCAAGGTATACATTAATTCTACGTTTTAAGGAAATCCTAACCCACTAGGTTCCCTGGGTTCTAACTCATGCCAGGAATTTATTAATACATTTCCAGGGTTGGTAAAAGCTACTAGAAACACAAGATTTAGAAATGCCAAATATAGTTAATTTTTATGTAAAAGCACAATTGTTTGGATTTAATGAGATAATATATGTGAAGTGACAAAGCACTTTCAGACCTATGTTAATGTTTCATAGTTTTCTTTGTAATAACAATCAATATTTGTTTTGTCCTTTATAGTTTACCATTAAGCCATAAGTGAGAAAAACAGGGTTTTTAGTTCAAGTTCCCCACCTTTTATTTTTGAGACCTAATTTATTATAAAATAAGGATATTTATTTTTTAGAGATTTTGAGAGATAAAAGCAGAGTAATTGCTCTGAACATGCTTTGAAAATAAAGGAAGCTTACAGAGATGAGGTTTTTACGATGATGAACTGTGCATCACTCTAAACTTACAGAGCAATGAAACGTAATTCAGAGGGCATATCTCTGTCAAAACTCATATAACACTTTCTACTGTCAAAGAGAAATTGCTTTTAAATTATTCAAAGTTTTGAATTATCTATGCTTTTTCTGGACTTTGTGGCTGGGTCTACCAAGAGCTGACTCTCCTGAGCAAAAGGATTTGTCTCAAACCTTTAAAGATTGTGCAAGGAAAAATTCAGAAATATCAACTTTAAAGCTGAAAGCCATTTAGGTTTGGATCTGAAGTCTCTCCCCAGTCAGCTGTTTCGCTTTTCAGTATAGAATATACTGAGGTAGGGTGTTTCTGTTAAAACTACATATTAAAAGGGTACTTCAATGACTTACTTAAGAGCAATTTCTAAAGCTTTGTGGAAAACTAGGAGGGAGTTAGCAAAGATCAGAACTCACAGGTTTGCAGGCAAAGGAGCAAGATCCATAGGCTGTGCTGAGCCATATTCTTCCAGGGTCTAATCTTCTGTGGGCAAGAATAGCACTCTTTTAGCTTCAAGTCAGTTTCACTTGAGTTTTCTTGTTCCTTTTTATGGCCACATTTCAGAAAGGAAGTGCGAGCTATCTGATTTAGGAAACAGTCTTTATGACACTAGTTTTTTCCTATTATATAACATGCAGTGTCTAGCATTAATTAATTAATTAATTCAACAAATATTTGAGTGCCTACTATGTGCCAGGCTCTATTCTGTGTGCTAGGAATTTAAAGATCAACAAAGCAATTGATCTCCCTCTTTTCATGGAGCTTTTACTTCTGTTGGAGAGAGTAACGATTAAACAGGCAATTCCAACATATGTGTTGCAATAGGGGAAGTATGGGGAACTAGGAGAATAGCAGGGGCTTCTAACCCAGGATGAGGAGGGGTTCGAGAAAGCTTCAACTGAAGGAACTAAAAAATCAAGTTGAAAAAGACCTGAAGAGTATTCTTAGGTGAAAAATAGTGGGGGATGGGGAAGAGGAAGAATGTTTTTTGTTTTTTTTTTTTAAGAAAAAAATTATATTCAATTACAGTGGTACCTCAGTACTCATTGTTAATTGGTTTCAGGAGGCACGAGAAGTACCAAAAATGAAGAGTATCAAACAAATTTTTCCCATAAGGAATAATGTAAATAAATTTAATGCATTCCCAAACCAAAAACAATGCACATTTTTAAGGCAATAAAAAAGAAAAAAGTGTTGTATATCATTACTTTACATGAGAAATAAACCTAAAAATTAATAAATACTTAGGTTAAATTAAATAAAGACTTCACTTTACCCGTGCTGAGAAGAGTCCATGGCCTAATGGGGTGGTGGGAGTTGAGTGGTGAGGAGGAGAGGTCACGCGGAGTGTTGGTTGGAAGGAGAGCTCCCTCCACTAGAACATTAGGCACTTGCACTTCAGGTGTTCTTTCTCTTTTCTGCCTTTTTTCAACTTGCTCCACAGGCTCTGACACATTCTTTGTCACCTTCACTGAAAACTTATCCGATAAGGACTGCCTCTCTCTTCTTTTCAGAATTCCTTGAAAGTGTGAAATTGGTCATTCAATAAACTCACATTGCTGCTGGTCAGAGCTTTGTCCGGATGGTACTTCTCCACAAAGTTTTGAACTCCTGCCCATTTTGCACACATTTCTTTTATCAAGGAACTGCGGACATCCTCCCTTATCTCCTCCTCACCTGAAGAAATCTCCTCAGCCCCCTCTTATTGCTACTCCTTCCGTAGTTCCTGCAGCTCCTCAGTGCTGAACTCTTCACCATGCTCCTCCACCAACTCCTCAACATCAGCATCGACCTCCAGACCCATGGCCTGGCCCAAAGATACACTGTCCTGCACACCTGTCCCTCTGCACCTGCAGGCTTGGGGTCAGCCTCAGACCCCAAGTCTCTCTGAGTCACAGTTGGACAAAAATTCTGACCTGGTAATGCCTTCTCTTCTTTTGTGATGTAGGTTTTACTTGGCATTTTTTCCCCCAAAAAACTCTGGTCTCATCACAGTTAAAAACTTGGTGGGGAATAAAACCCTCAGCTTCTACGTAGTCTTCAAATTCACTAACGAATTCATCAGCAGCCTTTTTATTAGCACTGGCTGCCTCGCCATGCCTCACGACCCTATGGAGGCTGGTCCTCTTTTTAAGATTATCAAACCAGCCGTGGCTGGCCTTAAAAACGTCAACACTCTCATCACTCGGTTCCGGTTTGTTTTTCAAAAGATCGGCATGCAAAGCTTTTGCTTTTTCACATATCATGGCTTCTGATACACTGTTGCCCGCTAACTGCTTCTCGTTTACCCAAATTAATAACAGCTTTTCAACTTCCTCGAGTTTGTTACTTCAACTTTGTTACTGCTTTAACTCCTTTCACAACATCAGCCTTTTTTTTTTTTTTTTACTGGGAGATACCGGGGATCGAACCCCAGTCTCTCCATATGGTAGAAGGACCCCGAACCTCTTGAGCCACATCCGTTTCCCAGCCTTTTTTTAAATCATTTCTTTATTCTTCATGATGGTGGATACCCTTGTTCTAGGCAGACCGTATTCCCTAGCAAGATCAGTAATGCGAATACCCCTATCATATTTACCAATTCTTTCTTTTTTTTTTGCTCAATGGTGGTGCGAAGTAATTTTCTTTTCTGTTCGGTGCTATCACTGCTTATTTTCTTAGGACCAATGATGAGGAAAAAAACACAAAAATACACAAAGTGACCACAGAAGCTAAGATAAGAACGCAATGGGATGTGCACAGGGCAAGAGCTACCACGTGACTAACGCGTGACCCTTCCTTTCGGCTGGAAAGGGTAGCGAGTCACAAGGCAACCAACACCAAAAAGTTCTAGCTTGCATGTCAAGTACCAGACAAACTACGGGTACTCGGACAAAATTTTCACGTCAAAATGAATGGAGTACCAAATGCGACAAGTTTCAAAGCAGTCCGGTACCAAGGTATGACTGTAACCAACTGCACATGAAAAATAACTGTATATAATCAACCCTGGTCTCAGTCTTGTTTTACTTTAAAACTGTTAAAATACCTTTTCTTTTTTTTTTTTCAAGTTATTATTATTATTATTATTATTATTATTTTTTGCTTTTTTTCTTCTCCTCTTCTTCATTTATTCTTGTTTTCTTGTAATGCCTGCAACTTACTCAGTTCTTCATTCCTTTCATCACTATCTTCACTGCTTGTGCTGCTAACATCCAAAACTATGTCCCTTTTGGGGTCTACTCTGAGAAAATTACGGCATTCAAAACTCAGATGACCAGGGTAGCCACATTGTTTTGCATCCTGCTCTGGCACTGTCCTTGTTGCAACCTGGGATTGCCATGATCCTGGCAGAAGGGTCGCTGGCAGAGGGGCCACTGGAGCCCTCGGCTTTCCAGAGCGCGCTGGCTTCCCGCTGGTCGTGAGCGCAAAGCACAGCAGAGGCGGCCCCTCCCTCCCGCGAAACCTCCATGAGTCCGTTAAGGCCCTTTGAAGAATGTTTTGATACACAACCGGAGCTAAATAAATGGTAGTAGTTAATATTATAATTAAGATTACACATTATTAAAGACACAATGCGGGTTTGATAGAGTTGAGAGAGATTTTGAGACTATCTAGTGTATTTTGCATAGGGGGGTCCTATCTTTGTCTTTCAGCTTCAGGTTGCCAGCCAACTAGTAGATATTAGTCAATAAAGTACTGGCTTTTGAGACCTCTTCTCTTGATAAGGATGCAGAAGAATATGAAAGAGCTTCAATTCCATGGTAACACCAAAAAAAAAAAACTGGAGAAATAAAATAATATTCTATGGGGATAGCAGAGAATGGCATATGCAAGAAATCTTTGATTGACTGAATTCCTAAGAGAAGTGTGCCCTTTATACATGAGCAGAGAGATAGTAGCTGATTCTAAAATTTATATGTTTCCAAAGGACTTAGAATAGGAAAATCACTTTGAAAAGAAAACCAAGTTGGAGCTAAAACTACCTGATTTCAAGAATTATAAATTTAGAGTCAAACAGTGTAGCACTGGATTAAAGATAGACACATAATCAATGGAATAGAAATCCAGCCCACAAATATTTGGACAACTGCATTTTCAGAAAGGTACAAAGACAATGAAGGGCAGAAAGGATAGCCTTTCCAACAAATGGTACTAGAAAAATTGAATGTCTATATGCAAAACAAACAGAAAATCAACTTTGATCCATCTCATGCCACATGTAAAAGTTCACTCAAAATGTATCATAGACCTAAATGTAAAACCTAAATTTATGAAACTTCCAGAAGAAAAAATAGAAAATATTTGCAGGTTTGGTTAGCCAACAATTTTTAAGATACAACACCAAAAACACAATTCATGAAATAATTGATAAATTAGACCTCACCAAAATTAAGAACTTATGCTTTTTGAAAGACACTATTAAAAGAATGAAAAGATAAGCCACATATATCTGATAAAGGACTTGAATACAGAATATATAAAAATCTCTTGAAACTCAACAATAAGAAAAAATAATAATAAAATAAATGGGCAAGAGTTTTGAATAGGCACTTCACCAAAGAAGATATAAGGTTTGCAAATAAACACATGAAAAGATGCTCAAAATCATTAGTTATTAGAGAAACACAAACTAAAACCATAATGATATACCACTACATACCTACGAAAATACCTGAAAGTAAAAAGACTGACCATACCAAATGTTGGCAGGGATATGGAGGAATTGCCAGCAGGAATTCCTGCTGGTGGAAATGTAAAATGGCATCATCACTTCAGAAAATAATTTCACAATTTCTTAAAGTTAAACTACACCCACCATTTGATTCACCTATTGCATACATAAGTATTTACTAAAGAGAAATGAAAGCATAAGTTTATACCAAGACTTGTACACAGTTGTTCATTAAAACTTTGTAATAAACAACAACAAAAAAAAACCACTAGAAACAATTCAAATGTATATATTAACACATGAATGGATAAACAAATTGTGTTATTTCTATAACCATGAAATACTAATCAGCAATAAAAAGGAATGAACTGTGGACACACATAACAACATGGATGAATATCAACATAATTATGCTGAGTTAAAGAAGTCAGATGCAAAATGTTCTATTTACGAAAAATTCTCGGAAACGCAAACGTATATTTAAGAATAGAAAACAGATCATCAGTTGCTTGGTTGGAGGCAGGAAAGGGTAGGGGGATAGAATTACAAAGGGCACAAGGAAACTTTTGGAAGTGATGAATATGCTCATATTGATTGTGGTAACAGGTAACACATACATTTGTCAAAACATAGTATACGTATATTTCAGCCAAAAGCCTTTGGAGTCACCTATGCCTGTTCTCTTAAGTAGAGAGAAAACTTGGGTACCTGAAACTCAGTTTATACCATGTGGTTTAATTTTTGCTGCAAGTATACGGATTTGACTGAATCTCCACAAATATCGTACTCCCAACATTAATGTTAGACATTTTAAGCAATTGGTTTCATCTTTCCTTTGGAAAGTGGTGAATGGTACATTCTCTCCTCTCTGTCAGATTGCTTCTGGATCAAGTTCATATTCAAGTGCTATTATCATTGCTGTCACGTGACTTTGTTATAGAGATTAAATTTCCATGGTGACACTAGAGTGAGCCTGTGCATGACTCCAAGGCCCCAAACTTATATCAAATAGGTAAGACACTTGGAGTCTTATCCTGGTACCACCAAGTCTCAAACATAATGCCTAATTCTCACTTTGATTCTTCTTATGTGTGCTTTGTGCAAATAAGCACATAGTAGTATGTGGTTTTCATGAGAAAATGCACAATGGTGAAATGAATAATAACATACCGTTTGAGTAACATCAATGATCTGGAAAAATGTCCATCAGAGGGCAACTGGTGGTAAAAGATCGGGCTTTGATAACAATAAGAAAAACAAAATTATTTATTGAGTGCCAAGTTTGTTTCCAGAGCTACATTAAACACTTCCATATGAGAAACATTTGAAGGAATTGGGGATGATTACCCTGGAAAAGAGACAAGTTGGTGAGGGGGCTGGGATTAAGGCAGTATGATGATTGTGTTTGAAACACTGTCATTTGGACAATGGAGGGAAGGTGTCTCCATAAGGCAGAGCTAGTCACCATGGATGTTGTTCCAGTGAAGCAGACTGCAGTTCAAGTAAGGATTTCCACCCCCTAACAATTGTATCATCCCACAACAAAGAGAGGCGTTCAGGCTAAAAATGGATGAACCCCTGGTATGGAGGTAATGGGAATTTCTGCATTATGTGGTTGGATTTTGCATGTCCCCAAACAAAAGTTTAAATTCTGCATTTCCTTCTTAAGAAATCCTCCCAGTTACCTAGTGTGTAGGGTGATGAACTTAGTAGTTGTTTATCTAATAGATTTTGTTTTTCTAGCTAGCTCAAAGTACAAGCAGCAGTAGTATTTGGGTAACCTAACATGATAAATATCAGTGGGGGGAAGGGATAAACTCTGCCCCAATTCTGATGCTCGTGGTATACACACTTCATGAAAAGGAACCAGTTGCTTCCGATATCAACACGTGGAAACTTAATTTGGGGTCATGAAAAACAAAGAAGCTTGTGTTTAACTGTTGATCAGAAAGAACAAGAAACATCAGCTGGGGCTCACTAGCACTCTCTCCAGTTACTTATAAAACTATGAGGAGAACAGCGCCCCCTCCCCTCCCTCCCACGTGCACACACGCTCCTTAGGTTATATGCTCAGAGTCAACTAGTGGCATTTAATACATATCTTCAATACCCAGGGAGAGGTTCAGGTCTAAAACTATTTTTTTCTTCTTCCTTCCTCTTCTCCCTCTTTTCCTTTCTTAAAAATATTTTTTAAAAAAAGATTAGAAGTGGCTTACAAAAAAGACATAAAAATTATATTTTATATTAGTGCCTCCATTCAGAGTACCTTTCTTTCTCAAATATTTTTATTATGAGACAAAATTTGTTAAATAACTTGTATCTAATGATTCTTTTTATTATCTTGCCAAATTTAAGTAGTACAAAAATTGTAGACCTTATTAATTTCATTCAAGTCCTGTACAGAATAAAATGTAGCCAATTGAAAATCAGAGATCCTTTGCACAAGTCAAGCTAGGTCTTCAACTTCCAAGTGGGAGGCAATAGCTTGTGGCAGGTCAGTGCTTCTGATGCAACAAATAAAAAATGCCAAATGAATTACGAAGTCTAATTTTTAAAAGCACCAGAGGGCTGCAGAAATAATAGGACATGACCTAAAATTCCAGAGAAGCACAACATTTCTGAGGTAAGCTGATGTTCACCAGCCATTTCTTCCCTTGGGGGCATTTGCTGATTCTAGACATGAGCTGAATATTGGACTTGGTCCAGGCAGCAGCAGAAAAGAGCAAAGATTTTATTGATTGCTGTGCAAGTCTACAGGGAAAATTAGAAACCTGAGAAGGTCTCAAACACATGGCTGATTTTCCCAACAGGACATTTGGTGAGTTCCCAGAGTACATGGGAAGCTGGGGAACAAGACTGACATCTTATTAAAGCAACTTGAAGTCCCCCATGAGTGAAAGACTCCCATGGTGGTCTTTCCTTTAATTCATTTGCCAGATTTTGAAGTGTGGAATGGAAGGTGGAAGAACTGCTGTAGGGAACTCTGAAAAGAAGAGCTACTTCTCCCATAGTCTTTCAGATCTAAGGAGATGGATGCCTGACAGTCTCTTAATCAAAGACCCATGAGGCCCACACCCAATGAACAGGGTGGATGCAGGCATAGATTATTTTACTTAAATTGTCTCTGATTACACTGAGGTGATCAGCCTCACAATCTATCTGCCCAACAGAAAAAAAGAGAGAACCCTCTTGGTGGAAGATAATATAATGTGAAGCCTCTCTGACCTTTTATATAAAATGTACAACATTAAAGTAAAATAACAAACAAACAAAACACCAGGATAGGATTGTGAGAAGACGGCAGAGTAGAAAGCTCCAGGAAACAGTTTCTCCACCAATACAATGATTAAACAGGCAGAAACGGTCTGAATCAACTATTTTGAAACCTCAGCTTGCAGGGAAGACCAGGAAGAAGAGGCTGGTAAATAATGGTAAATGCCAGTGAATTGCACTCTCTGGGCAGCAGTTTCTATCGCCCGTCCCCCAGCCTCTCAGCCAGCAGCAGTGAGGGACTCAACCCCTACCCCTGGTACAGTTTGCTGGTGCCAGGGTGAGATATAAAACCTAGTTCCCAAAGATCTGGGGGTGTGTAGTCAGATATCTGATCACTGCTTTTGATTAGCTACTTCAGATTGCTGGGGTGCCCAGCTGCCTCAGGCAAAAGCAGCAGAAAAGCCTACAGACCCTTCCTCAAAACTATGGAAAACAGTTGAAGGGCTGCATTTACCAGGCAAGTGCCAAAACAAGAAAATGAAACTTCAAAGAGACATAGGAGAAGCTTCTGGCACCCTTATCAGCCCTCCCTCACCCCCTCCTCAGGGCAGAGTGGAGCTGACCAGCCATCCCTTTGTGGGTCCCAGGCCTCATTCTGGCTGGGAAACACTATTTGGGAAACTCCTTTCCTGACTTCCAGGCAAAAGCAGCTTGAGACAGCAAAAGAGGTGTAAGAAACAATTGAGTTGGGCAACCTGGGGCAAAGGCTTACTTGCTTTAAGTCCTGGGGTAGAGGGCCTGGAAGAGGGAGAAGTTATGATTCCAGGGGAATAGGAAGCATTCAAATTCCTGTAAACAGGGGAACTCCTAAGGCCACAGACAAGCACAAGCCCAGACAAGATACAGACCCAGAAAAGGCAGGGAGGACACTGCATTTTACATTCACCTTGGGCTGACCTTCCTGATAGGAAGGCTGAACACTGAAGCAGAGTCATCGGCCAACACAAAACCTATTTTCAAAGACAGAAAGGTGTGGGGTGTTTTTGTTTTTTTGTTTTTTTTTTTCATAAATTTGTTTGGTTTTGTTAGCTCCTGGCACTCAAGAAACTCTCTGCCATATCACTAGATATAGATAGGTACAAACTCAAGAAAAAGAAATCTCAGGAACTAAATCCCAAAGTTAACATTTTAAAATATTAACATGTACAGTGTGCAACAAAAGATTACAAGACAGACAAACAGGAAATGATGACCATCAAAAAAAAAAGGATGAAAATCCAGAAAACATCAGTGAGGAAGAGACCAGACTGTGGATATACCAGACAAGGCTTAGAAAAAAAATGATTTTCAATATACTCAAGGAGATGAAAAAAAAATACAAGAAAGAACTAAAGGATGTGAGGAAAACAGTGAATGAACAATATGATAATATCAATAAAGAAACAGGAATTTTTAAAAGGACAAAAGAAAACTATTGGAGTTGAAGACTACAATAATGAAATGAAAATTTCCTAGGAGGGTTTCAACAGGAGATTGGACCTGGCAAATGAAAGAATCAGCGAACTTGAAGACAAAATAATTGAAATGAGTTAGGCTGAGGAACAGAAAGAAAAAAGAATTAGAAAAAATGAAAATGCATAAGAGACCTGTGGAACACCATCAAGTGTACCAATACATGCATTATGGGAGTATCAGAGGGAGAAGAAGGAGAGAAAGGAGCAGAAGGATTGTTCAAAGAAATAACAACAGAAAACTTCCCAAACTTGGCAAAAGACACGGAGATACAAGAAACCCATCAAATACCAAACAGGATAAACTTGAAGAGAAATATGCCCAGACACAAACTGTCAAATGCCAAGGCCAAGGAGAGAGTTCTGAAAGCTTCAAAAGAAAAGCAACTTCTTATGTACAAGGGAATCCAAATTAAATTAAACGTGATTTCTCATCAAAAACTATAGAGGCGAAGTAGAGTGGGCAAGGTGGTGGCAGAGTGAGGGGCTCACAGAGTCACTCATCCTACAGGACAGTTTGTAATCAGCCAGAGCAATCTAAATCACCTGTTTGGGGGGCCCAGAAAACCAGAAGAGCATCCTGCAACATCCTTGGAAGATCAGAAGGAGGAGATTGCCCATCTGCAGTGAAGATTCATGAGTAGAGCACTCCACGTAGTGGAGGCTGGTAACCACCCCCCACTGGCAGTCCAAGCCACCTTGGGAACTATTCCCTGGCTGGAGCTAGAAGCTCCATTTCCCCAAAGCAGGGGAGGAAAAGATGGCCAGGCACTGATTTCAGCTACTGATTAGTAAATTTGGCTGGCTAAAATCCAATCTTAAGAACAGTTGAAGTTTGAACCTGTTCAAGTCAGAAAGAGGCCGGTAACCACCATTTTAACTCCACCCCAGCATGAGGCAAAGTGGGGCTGATTGAAAATCACAGTGAAGGTAGAGACTGGCTTCTTTTCACCCAGGTCAGATTTCAGCCCTAGTCTAGGCATCAGCCCCACCTCCATTGGGAGGAAGCTGGAGGGACCTGCAGCAGCCTCTCTGGGAAACTGCAATTGCTTTTGGCCCTCATGGACTAGATTGGTGGGCAAACCTGTGGATACATCTCCACCTCCAATAGGATAGGAGGGTGGCAGTGTTTCCTTAACCTCTGTGAGCAACTGAGGCGATTTTGGCCTGCATGAACTAGTTTTGGTCACTTCTGTGGATCCATCCCCAAACAAGTCAGAAGGGACAATGCTCCCTCAGTCTCTCTGAGCAACTGCAGCCACTTTTGGCCTTCATGGACTAGATTTTTGGACACATCTGTGGCTCCATCCACTCCCTGACCAAGCAGGATAAGGGACAGAGCTCTCTCACCCTGTCCAGACAACTGCATTCACTTTTGGCCTGCATGGACTAGATTGCTGGGCACATTGGATGCTCCATTCTTGCCCCTGGCGAGGGAGGAGCAGGGTCAGTGCTTCATCAGTCTACCTGGGAAACTGTGGTCAATTTTGATTTGCATAGCTTAGTTTGCTGCCCACACCTGCAGCTCACCCCAGTCAGGGGAGAAAGATGTGTGGAGCTTCATCAGTCTCTCCAGGAAACTAAAGACATGCATGGCTTGGATTATTGCACACAGTTGGGGTTCCTTTCATGCCCCTAACAGGGGAGAAATGTGGGAGAAGTTTCATCGGTTCCTGAGGCAACTTAGGCAACTTCAGCCTCCATGGTCTACGGTACCAACTGCATCCTCAGATCCTACTCTGCAACCAGCAAGGGAGAAAGGGCAAGAAACAGATGAAAAAGCTAAAATTTTTCAGATTGGCTAAACATGAGCCACTATAAAGTTCCAAAGGAAGTTGCACCAAATGTCAAATAGGGGCTGTAGCACAAAGCCAATCAAATAGAAAACCCTGGACTAACAAAGAAAAGGGACCAAGAATAAATACATCTAGCAAATCAGATGCTAAGACACCAACAAAAAATTACAATCCATACCAAGAAACAGGAAGATATGGCCCAGTCAAAGGAACAAACTAAGCCTGCAGATGACATAAATGAGTTGAGACAACTAATCATAGATGTTCAAACAAATCTCCTTAATGAATTCGGTGAGATGGCTAAAGAGATTAAGGACATCTAGAAGACCCCTGGGTGAGCACAAGGAAGAATTTTAAGGCATACATGGAAAAATAGTATATCTTATGGAAATGAAAGGCACAATAAATGAAAATTAAAATACACTGGAGGCATATAACAGCAGATTTGAAGAGGCAGAAGAAAAGATCAATGAGCTAAAGATAGGGTCTCTGAAGGCAAACATACAAAAGAACAGATAAAGAAAAGAATGGAAAAAATTGAACAGGGTCTCATGATGGCAAAAGACATGCAAACATATGTGTCATGGCTGCCCCAGAAGGAGAAGAGGAGGAAAAAGGGGCAGAAGGGATATTTGAGGAAATAATGGTAGAAAACTTACCAACCCTACTGAAGGACATAGATTTCTGTGTCAAGAAGCACAACATTCTTCAATCCAAATAAATCTAAATAGACTTACTCCAAGACACATCCTAATCAGAATGTCAAATGCCAAAGATAAAGAATCCTGAGAGCAGCAAGAGAAAAGTGATCATCACATACAAGGGATTCCCAATAAGATTAAGTGCTGATTTCTCATTAGAAACCATGGAGGCAAGAAGGCAGTGGTATGATATATTTAATATACTGAAAGAGAAAAAATACCAGCCAGGAACCTTATATCCGGCAAAATTGTCTTTCAAAAATGAGGACGAGTTTAGAATATTCAATATTCACAGATAAGCAGAAAGCGAGAGAGTTTTTAGCCAAGAGACAGGCTTTGCAGGAAATACTAAAGGGAGTGCTACAGCCAGAAAAGAAAAGACAGGAAAGTCTTGGAAGAGAGTCTAGAAATGAAGATTATATCACTTAAAGTAACTAAAAATGTAAAAAAAAAAAAAAAAGTGGTGAAAAAAGCTAGAGTAGCTATACTTATATCAGATGAAATAGACTTATATATTTAATATATAATAAATTTATTATATTTTAATAAAAGGGACAATTCACCAGGAGGAATAACAATAATAAATGTATATGCACCTAACCAGGATGCCCCAAATTACATGAGACAAACACTGGCAAAACAGAAGGGACAAATAGATGTCTCTAATAATAGTTGGAGTCTTCAATACACCACTGTCATCATTGGATAGATCATCTGGGCAGAGGATCAATAAAGAAATGGAGAGCTTGAATAATATGATAAATGAACTAAATATGATAGATATATACAGAACACTGCACCCCAAAACAGCAAGATATACATTCTTCTCAAGTACTCATGGATCTTTCTTCAGGATAGACCATATGTAGGGTCACAAAGCAGATCTCAATAAATTTCGAAAGATCAAAATTATACAAAGCACTTTCTAATGACAGGAAGAAAAAGGGAAACTTCACAAATATATGGAGGTTAATCAACACACTGTTAAATAATCTGCAGGTCAAAGAATAAGTTGCAAGAGAAATCAGTACATATATCAAGATGAATGAAAATGAGAACACAACATATCAGAAACTATGGGATCAGCAAAAGCAGTGCTGAGTGGGAAATTTATAGCCCTTAATGCTTACATTAAAAAAGAAGAGGGAAGCAGCTGTGGCTCAATTGGTTGGGCTCCCGTTTACCATATGGGAGGCCCTGGGTTCGATTCCTGAGCCCTCCTGGCAAAGGCAAGCTGGCCCACACGGTGTGGTAAGCTGGCGCAGCAAGATGACCCAACAAAAGGGAGACAAGCAGACACAGAAAAACGCAAAAGCAAATAGACACAGCGAGCACAAGCAGCAAGGGGGGAATAAATAAATAAAAAATCTTTAAAAAAAAAAAAAAGAAGAAGAAGAAAGAGCGAAAAATCAATGCCCTAACTACACAGCTAGAGGACCTGGAAAAAGAACAGCAAAATATGCCCAAAGCAAGCAGAAGGAATGAAATAAGAAAGACCAGAGAGAAACAAATGAAATTGAGGACAAACAACAACAAAAAATGGAATTAACAAAACCAAAAGTTGGTTCTTCAAGAAGACCAATAAAATCAACAAACCCTTAACTAGACTGACAAAAAAAAAAAAAAAGAAAGAAGCTGCAAATTAATAAAATCAGAAATTTAAATGGGGACATTATTAATGACCTCACAGAGATAAAAGAGATCATAAGAGGATACTATGAAATATGAAAAACTATACACCAAAAACTAGACAATATTAATGAAATGGAAAAATTCCTAGGAACATACAAACAACCTACATTGATCCTAAAAGAAATAGAAGACCTCAACAAACCAATCACAAGCAAAGAGTTTGAAACTGTCATCAAACAACTTCCCAAAATGAAAAGCCCAGACCAGATGACTTCACAGGTGAATTCTACCAAACATTCAAAGAAGATTTAATACCAATCTTACTCAAACTCTTCTAAAACATTGAACAAGAAGGAATGCTACCAATATCATTCTATGAAGCTAATATAACCCTAAATCAAAGCCAGATAAAGATATTACAAAAAAAGAAAATTACAGACCCATTTCCCTTATGAATATGGATGCAAAAATCCTCAACAAAATACTCACTAATTGAATCCAACAACACACTAAAAGAATTATTCAACATGATCAAGTGGGTTTTATCCCAGGCATGCAAGGGTGGTTCAACACAAGAAAATCAATCAGCATAATACAACTCATTAATAAATCAAAGAATGAATAGATAAGCAAAATGTGGTATACACATACAATGGAATATTACTCAGCTGTAAGAAGGAATGAGGTATTGACACATGTGACAACATGGATGAATCTTGAAGACCTTATGTTGAGTGAAGTAAGCCAGTCACTAAAGGACAAATATTGCATGACCTCACTGATATGATCTAAGCATATTGAACAGAGTCACAGAACTAGAGTCTGGAAGATATGTTATCAGGTGACAGAAAGGAAGTAGAGTGAGGTGAGCCGGTACTCAATATGGACAAAACCCATGATTAGGTGGGAGAAGGTGGTTTGGCAGTGGAGGGGGGTGATGGTAGTGGAGGGGCATTAGTGGGGTTGATGGTGCTGGAATGTGAAGGTGAGAAGGATGAAGGGGTTGGAATGGACTATCCATGGAACTGAGGGGAAGAATGCAGGAAGGAATAGGTGAACTCTGGGGATTTGTAGGTCTGTGGCTGAAACTACAATGGTGGGAATGCTTTTTTTTAGGCAAATATAGCAGGGGAGAGTCACTGGTGCAGGGCGTTGGTGGTGGTGGGAAATGTGGGAAAGGGTGCACCTGGGGCATGCATCTATGGAATATGAATGTGTTCTTCTTGGCATAGAGTATTATCTCATTGGATGGAGACTTACAAAATAAACAAGAAAATATTAAACTCCCATCCTAGGGAGCCCTGCTACATTCTCAAATAGAGAGGCAAGAACATCTTGAGTACATAGGCAGCACCAAATAAAACAGACCAGTATGTCAAGCCCTCAATATTAACGCATGTAACTATAAACCTTATTCTTCAAAAATTGAGACTTAGTGGTTGCCATAGGTTCTGAGCAGAAGGGGAGGGAGGAATGGGAGGAACGTGAGCATTTTGGGGCACTGGAGTTGTTCTGTGTGATTTTGCAATGTTGGATACAGGCCAGTATACATTTTGTCAGAATGTATAAAAGTATCTGGTGCAAAAGAGAAACCGTAATATAAAAAACTGACCATGGTCAGTAGCAAAGCTTTGATTTTTGTTCTTTGATTGTAACAAATGTACCATACTCATGTAGGATGGTAGGGGAGGATGTGGGGGGGGGAGGGGAAGGAGTGGGGTGTATGGGAATCCCCTGTCTTTTCTAAGTGACTTTTCTGTAACCTAAAGCTTCTTGGAAAATAAAGTGGAAAAAAAAAAAAAAAAGACACTGGGGGAAGATACAAAAGAAATTGTCAATATACAAAAAAGATAACAGATCTTAAGTTGCTGAAAGGCACAATGCAAAAAAAAATTTTTTTTTTAATTTTTTTGTTTAATTTTAAAAATTTCATTATTGTTATTTTTTGTTAGCTTTGTTTTTGGACAGGTTTTTGGGGTGCAGAGTATTTGCAGTGGTGGTAAGGGAGGATCACTGGTCTGGGGTGTCAGTGGTGGAGGGATGTGTGTGTGGGGGTGCACCTGGGCCATGTCTCTTTGGAGTGTGAGTGTGTTCGTGTGCTCATGGGGTGTTGTCTCAGTGGGTGGAGACCCACAGAATAACTGGCGGAATATTGAATTCCCATTCTGGTGAGTCCTGCTACATTCTCTCATAGAGGGGCTAGAATCTCTGGAGAACATGGTCAATGCCTAGCAAAGGAGGGAGGACCAATGCATCAGGCCCTTGTTATTGATGCTTTTACTTATGAACCTTGTTCTTGTGAAATTGAAACTTGGCCTGGTAATATATATTGCCTGTGAGTTGCCTCTTGAGGGCTTCCTTGTTGCTTAAATGTAGTCTCTTTCTAAGCCAAACTCAGCATATAAATTCACTGCATTTTTCCCAACATGGGACATGACTCCTGGGGATGAGTCTCCCTGGCACCAAGGGAGTAATACCAAGTGCCAACTAATGATGCATTTGGAGAAAGACCTAGACCAAAAGAGGGAAATATTAAATATAAATGAGTTTTTAAAAACAATTTATTGAAGTATATCATTCATACATGTACATACATAAACAATAAGTGTTCAGTAAACATTGTGAACTTACAAAACAAACACGCATAACATCATACAGGGCTTGCACACCTTCTATATTTTTCTTTTTTTCTTTTTACCAGGAGGTCCCAGGGATCGAACCCTGGTCGCTCCATATGGGAGACAGATGCCCAACCATTTGAGCCACATCTGTCCCCCTGGTATATCTCTTAAGGTTGACCAAAGATACCTAGAGTTACAATCATTTCCCATACAGGATGGTCATATAATAAATCAGACTTAGGTTATCACCAGCAGTCTAAAAACCAGACCTAGGGAGAAAAACCAGGTCTGGGGACACATGCATGGTTTCTAATATAGCAAATGTTTAGCCTAAACTGATTATCACAAAATCAGGACAGCGAGAATATTCACAAGCAAATGAGTTTTTAAGTCTAAGAGATTTCAAAGTGAGTCAGGAGGTCATTCCAGAAGTTACACTTATGCATGTCTCAAAAGGATCTCACTATCTATCACAGTAAACAGTGCCTCAAGTAGGGGTGTTCATGGGGATTCTAGAGACATCTAGACACTAGAGGCAGGGCAGTCAGTCCCAGGAAATTGGCACCCTGTCAGTGGGCCTTACCTTGGAATATATGATAAATCTCCCCTAATGTATCAGAGTTAGACTCATTTATAATTTGCCTACACATGGTTCTTCTACTCCATTTATTTGAACCTATAATTAGCACTATACCCATTAAATATATGTCCCAGAGACTTAAATCTTCTGGCTGTTCATATGCTGGATGACTCCTGAATCTCAGGAGATTACAACCAAAAGCTACTCTCCAGTTCATCAGATTCACCCAGGATAACTAAAAAAAGAATGATGATGGACAATGCCCATAACAAGAAGCAGAGAGTATCTGCAACTGCAAGCAACACAGTTCCATCCATCTGTCCCATGGGATCTAAGCCCTCTCCCAATCATATGCAGAGTGGGCATCATCAAGATAGAGGAATGAACAAACATAAGGGGGGAATGCAACTATGGATTAAAGTAGATTATTATTCTAGTAATGGAAGAATTTGTAACATTGATATAAAGACAGTGGTCACTAAATGTTCTGAGGAGGGAAAGTGAAGAATAGGTGTAATGGGACATTTTTGAGACATTGGAATTGTTCTGCATGATATTGCAATGACAGATACAAACTATTATATATTTTGTCAAAACATAAAATTGTGCATTGCAAAGTGTGAAACATAATATTAACTATAGACCATGCTTAGTAGCAATGCCTCAGTATATGTTCATCAGTTGTAACAAATACACCACATTAATGAAAGATGTTGTTAATGGGGTGTAGCAGTTTGATATTGCTTATGAATTCCAAAAATAGATATTGGATTATGTTTGTCCCTCTGGGCATATTAGATTACATTGAATTCAGAGGTTTCACTTTTACTTGATTAAATAATGATTAAGGCTTTGATTGGGCCATGTCAGTAGGACATTGCATCCCCACCCCCTTGGTGGGTGGGGCCTCACAGAGAAAAGACATGGCAGAGAACAGAGTTTGGAGTTTTAATGCTGGATCCTGGGAAGTAAGCACACAGAGGAGCAAAGAGAAGGCTCTATTAGACACGGCAGAGGCCCCAGGAAGAGAGAAGACGTCAGCAGCCATCTTGCTCCAACATGTGGCAACAGACTTTGATGAGGGAAGTAACATATGCTTTATGGCCTGGTAATTGTGGGCTTCTATCCCAAATGAATACTCTTTTAAAAAGCCAACAGATTTCTGGTTATTTGCATCAGCACCCCTTTGGCTGACTAATACAATGGGGAAAAGTGTGGGAGGGGGTGGGGTATATGGAATCCCATATATATATATATTTTATTATTATTATTATTATTATTATTATTATTAAAGATTTATTTACTTTTATCCATTTGTACCCCCCTCCCCCCGGTTTTTGCTGTTTTTGTGTGTGTCCATTCTCTGGGAAATTCTGTGTCTGTTTCCTGCCCTCTCTTCTCATCCTTCTTCTTCTGTCTTCACCGGAATTCGATCCTGGGAAGCTCTGACGTGGGAGAGAGGTGTCCTACTGTCTATGCCACCTTAGATCCTGGTTTTTTGGCATGTCTCATCTTGGCTCTCCCTTGTGTCACTCTCCTGTTACATCATCATCTTGCTGTGTGGCTCAGCAGGGCCTGATGGTGCTCCTGCTGGTGGGGCCTGACGGAGCACCCACGCGCAGGGCCTGGGGGGCCCACCTGCTTACGGGGCCTGATGGCGCACCCGCACACGGGGCTTGGCGGCACACCTGCTCACAGGGCCTAGCAGCCCACGTGCCTTCTATATTTTTCTTTATTTTTACCAGGAGGTCCTGGGGATCGAACCCAGGTCCCTCCATATGGGAGACGGATGCCCAACCATTTGAGCCACATCCACCCCCCTCATATTTTCAATGTAACATTTATGTAATCTAAAATTCCTTTAAAAAGAAAGGAAAAAATTAAAAATAAATAAAAAATAAATAAATCAAAAAAGAAAAATCACATGATCTCAATTAATGCAGAAAAGGCATTTGACAAAATCTAGTATCCTTTCTTGATAAAAACAGCGTAAAAGATAGGAATTGAAGGAAAACTTTTCAACATAATAAAGGGCATATATGAAAAACCCACAGTTAACATTGTACTCAATCATGAATGACTAAAAGCTTTCCCATTGATATAGGGAACAAGACAAGGATGCCCAATGTCACCACTGTTGTTCAATATAGTGCTAGAGGTTCTAGCCAGAGCAATCAGGCAAAAAAAGATAAATAACAGTCATCCAAATTGGAAAGGAAGAGGTAAAATTTGCACCATTCACAGATGATATGATCCTATACCTAGAAAATCCTAAAAAATGTACAACAAAACTACTAGAGCTAATAGACAAATACTCCAGAGTGGCAGGATACAAGATTAATAAACAAAAATCAGTAGTGTTTCTATTCACTAGTAATGAGCAATCTGAGGAGGAAGTCAGGAAAAAATTCCATTTACAATAGTGACAAAAAGAATAAAATATTTAGGAATAAACTGAACCAAGGATGTAAAGCACTTGTATTCAGAAAACTACAATGATTTGCTGAAAGAAATCAAAGAAGACCTGAAGAAATGGAAGAACATTCCATGTTCATGGATTGGAAAACTAAATATTGTTAAGATGTCAATTCTACCCAAATTGATATACAAATTCAGTACAATCCTGATTTTTAAAATTCCAACAGTTTATTTCTTTTTAAAGAAATGGAAAACCCAATTATTAAATTTATTTGGAAGGGTAAGGAGCCCTGAATAGCCAGAAACATCTAAAAAGGAAGAATGAAGTTGGAAGACTCTTACTTCCAGATTTTAAGTAATTTTACCCACCTAAAGTGGTAAAAACAGCATGTACTGGCATAAAGATAGACACATAGACCAATGGAACTGAATTGATGGTTCAGAAACAGACCCTCATATCTATGGCCAAGTGATTTTTGACAAGGCTTTCAAACACCCCTTGCTGGGGCAGAACAGTCTATTCAACAAATGGTGCTGGAAGAACTGTATATCCATATCCAAAAGAAAGAAAAGGGACCCTTATCTCACACCTTATACAAAAATTAACACAAAAATGGATCAAAGGCCTAAATATAAAAGTGAGAACCATAAAACTCCAAGAAGAAAATGTAGGGAAACATCTTCAAGATCTTGTGGTAGGTGGTGGTTTCTTAAATCTTACACCAAAAGCATGAGCAATGAGAGAAAAAAAAATGGATAAGTGGGACCTCCTCAAACTTAAACACCTTTGTGCTTCAAAGGACTTCGTCAGGAAAGTGAAAAAGCAGCCCACTCAATGGGAGAAAATATTTGGAAACAACATATCCAATAAGCGTTTGCTTTTCATGCTATATAAAGAGATCATACGGATGTGAGGGCGATCTGGCTGCGACATCTGTTACCCCATTGATCGCCAGGGTTGATTCGGCTGATCCGGCTGGCTAGGCGGGTGTCCCCTTCCTCCCTCACCGCTCCATGTGCGTCCCTCCCGAAGCTGCGTGCTCGGTCGAAGAGGACGACCTTCCCCGCTAGAGGAGGACCGTTCTTCGGTCAAGGATATACGAGTAGCTGCGCTCCCCTGCTAGAACCTCCAAACAAGCTCTCAAGAGATCATACAACTCAATAATAAAAGAGTAAGCAATCCAATTATTAAAAAATGAGCAAAAGACTTAAATAGACATTTCTCCCAAGAGGAAATATGAATGGCCAAAATGCACATGAAAAGATTTCAATATCACTAACTATTAGGGAAATGCAAATCAAAACTACAATGAGATATCATCTCACACCTCATTAAGGGACGTTATTAAAAAAAAAAAAACAGAAAAGAATAAGTGCTGGAGAGGATGTGGAGAAATAAGAACACTCCTCTTCTCTGTTGGTGGCGATGTAGAATGGTGCAGCCTCTGTGGAAGACAGTTTGGTGGTTCCTCAGGAAGCTAAATATAGAACTGCTGTATGATCCAACAATCCTTCTACTAGGAATATATCCAGAAGAACTGAAAACAGTGACACAAACAGGAATTTCACACTGATGATCATATAGGCATTATTCACAATTGCCAAATATGGAAAAAACCCAAATGTCCATCAACCAATGAATGGATAAACAAAATGTGGTATATACATACAATGAAATTCTATGATGTTGAAAGAAGAAATGAAATTGGGACACATATGATAACATGGATGAATCTTGAGGACATTATGCTAAGCGAAATAAGCCAGACACAAAAGGACAAATATTATATGTTCTCACTAATATGTACTAAATATGAAGAATAAAGACAAGAAGCTAAAATCCAGACCAGAGGTTACTAGGAGATAAGGATGGGGACTGAGAAGGGGATGATGCTTAATGTATGTAGAATTTCAATTAGCTTGACTGTAAAAGCATGAAAATGGATAGAGTTGATGGTAACCCATTATAGTGAGTATAATTAACATGGCTGGTTTATAAATGGGATTGTGGCTGAAAGGGTACATCTAGGGATGTCAATGATAGCTGAAAGAAAGTTAGAGAATAATCTAGGGACTGAAAAACATAGTGGACCTGGAGGTGGATGAGGATTGTGACTAATAACACAAATACAAGAATGTTTTTCTATAAACTAGAATAAATGTATGTCACTATTACAGGTGGTAAGAATATGGTGATGCATGGGAAAATACAATTAATATAACTTATGGGCTATACTTAACAGCAATATTATAATATTCTTGCATCATTGTCAAAGAAGATACTATGTTAACACTCAGGGTCAATAATGGGGGTGTATGGGATTTTTTCTTTTGGACTAAATAAAATGTTCATAGGTTTACTGGGGTGATGACTGCAGAATTCTGTGATGAAAGTGAGAACTACTGAGTTTACACTTTGGATAGAGTATACAAGGCATAGGACTGTATAACACATGTGGTGGAAGATGGACTGTGGTTAACAGCACAAATATGAGAGTGTTCTCTCATGGACTACAACAAATGTACAATACTAATACATGGTGTTAATAATAGGGGGTGTATGGAAAAAATATACCAAGTGTATACTAAGGACCATAGTTAGTGTTAACAGTCTGATCATGTTCTTTCATAATTTGTAACAAATATTCCACAACAATGTAAAGTTTTGGTGGAGGGGTGATATATGTAAACTCTGCACATTGTGCATGATTGTTTTGTAAACTCACAACTTCTCTAATTAAAAAAAAATGAAGAAAAGAAAAACATATAGAGGCAAGGAGACACTGGGTTGAAATATTTATAGTACTCAGAGAAAACAATTGCCAACCAGAATTTTATATCCAGCAAGATATTCTTTCAAAAATGTGGGAGAGATTAAGACATTCCCAGATAACCAAAAGCAGAGGGAGTTCAATAACCCCTGGACCTTCCCTATAAGCAATGCTAAAGGGAGTTTTTCAAACTGAAAGGAAATGACACTAGACAGTGGGTCAAAACTGCATAAAGAATTAAAAACATATATATATTATTTTTAAAACTGCATAAAAGGAAGCGGATGTGGCTCAAGTGGTTGAGCCTCCGTCTGCCATATGGAAGGACCTGGGTTCGATCCCCAGGACCTCCTGGTAAAAAAAGAAAAAAAAGGCAAGCAGGGGAACCAGGCCCACGCAGCGAGCCAAGCCTGCTGAACCATGCAACAAGATGATGACCTAACAAAGGAGAGATGCAGGGGAGAGCCAAGGTGAAATGCGCCAGAAACCAGGAACTGAGGTGGTGCAGGTGACAGGGTGCCTTTCTCCCACATTGGAGGTCCCTAGGATCAAATCCCAGTGAAGCCTGGTGGAGAAAAATGAGAAGAAAAAGCAAGAAACAGACACAGAAGATCACCCAGAGAATGGACCCAGACAGCAAGCTGGGGGTGGGCAGGGGAGGACAGGACTCATAGAACTGTACACCAAAAAGAAAAAATAAGTCAATTAAAAAAAAAAAAACCTACATAAAGAAGTAAAGATCTCTGGTAAATGTAACCATTTGTGTAACATTATATATATATACATATATATATACATATTTACATAAACATTTTTACATAGATTTTCCAGGCCGCAGAGGCTCCACACCCCTAACCCCTACTATGTGGAAGGGATAACTGGATATAGATAGATATAGATACAGATACAGATACAGATACAGATACAGATACAGATACAGATACAGATACAGATACAGATATAGATATAGATATATCCAGAAAGAAATGAGAAGGGACTCAAAATGGTACAATATTTAAAAATCTGATAAATATTAAAGTAGGCATTGACAGAAGAATTGAGGGTCAGTAAAGTCATAAGATTTACAAAGACAAAATAGCAATATGACAGAAGAAATTTCTGCATTATCAGTAGTTACATTAATTGTAAATGGATTAAACTCTCCAGTCAAAAGGAATAGATTGGAAGAATGGATTAAAAAACATGACTAATTATATGCTATCTACAAATAGACTTACCTTAAATTGAAAGCCATAATAGATTGAAAGTATGGAAAAAATACATACCATGCAAATAGTAAATAAAAGAGAGCTTTGGTAGCTACACTAATATAAGACAAAATAGGCTATAAGTCAAAAACTGTGGAGGGACAAAGAAGGTCACTATATCCTGATAAAGGAGTTAATTCAACAAGAAGTCATAATGATTATAAATATATATACACCTAACAGCAGAGCCCCAAAATATATGAAGCAAAAATTGACACATCTGAAGGAGGAAATAGATGGTTCTACATTAACAGTAGGAGATTTAATACACCACTTTCAATAATGGGTAGGAAATCTAGACAGAAGATCAATAAGGAAATACAAGACTTGAATGATACTCTAAACCTACTAAACCTAACAGACATGCATAGAACACTTCACCCAACAGCAACAGAATATACAGTCTTCTTCAGTGCACATGGATAGAGAAAGTCTCAATAAATTTAAAAATATTGAAATCATACAATATATCTTCTCCAACCACAATGGAATGAAACTAGAAATTAATAACAGAGGAATAAATGGAAAATTCACAAATATGTAGAAATTCAGCAACATATACTTAAGCAATCAATAAGTCAAGGATGAAATTGGGAAATATCTTAGCCTGATGAAAATAAAACACAGCATACCAAAACAGCAAAGGCATTTCTGAGAGGGAAATTTATAGCTCTAAATGGTTACATTACAAAGGAAGAAAGAGCTTTCTCACAACTGGATGAACTAGAAAAAGAAGTACAAACTAAACCCAAAGCAAGCAGAATGAAGTAACAAAGATTAGAGCAGAGATAAGTGAAATAGAGAATAAAATAAAAAAATAACAGAGAATCAACAAAACCAAAAGTTGATTCTTTGAAAAGATCAATAAAATTGACAAATTTTTAGCTAGACTGACAAAGTAAAAGAAAGAGAACACAAATATAATCAGAAATGAAAAGGGAGCCATTACTACTGACTGCACAGAGATAAAAAGGTATATAAAAGGATACTATGAACAATTGTAGGCCAACAAATGTGATAACCTACGTGAAGTGGACAAATTCCTAGAAACACACAAACTACCTATATTGACTCAAGATGAAATAAAAAAGAAAAGCCCAGGATCAGATGGCTTCACAGGGGAATTTTACCAAACAGTCCAAGAACAATTAATAACAATCCTGCTCAAACTCTTTTAAAAAAATTGAAGAGGAGGGAATTCTCCCTAATTCATTCTATGAGGCCCAATCAAAAGCCCTAATGTGATCTTACCAAGTAATCTAATCAAAGGACTTTGAATTTAATGCAATCAAAGGGTATCACACCCAGAGGAATAGATCAGCATACAATCACCTTCATACCACATCCAGGAAAGATAACTCAAGAAAAGAAAATTACAGACCAATATCTCTTATGAATATAGATATAAAAATCCTCAACAAAATACTAGGAAACCGAATCCATCAGCACATTAAAAGAATTATACACCATGATCAAGCAGGATTTATCCCAGTTGTGCTAGAGTGATTCAACATAAGAAAATCAATTAATGTTCCTAATAGAATGAAGGAAAAAAGTCAATGTCCTTAGCAGAACTAAAGGGAAAACCACACGATCATCTCAATTGATGCAGAAAAGGCTTTTGACAAAATCCAGCACACGTCTTTTTAACAACAGAAATTTATTCTCTCACAGTTCAGGAGGCCAGAAGTCTGAAATCAAGGTCTTGGCAGGGCCATTCCTCCGCCAAAGGCCTTGGGGAGATTCCTTCCTTGCTTCTTCCAGCTTCTGTTGGCTCCTGCTGTCTTTGGCTTGTGGAAGCATCATTCCAATCTCAGTCTCTGTTTTCACATAGCCTTTTTCTCTGTTTCTTAAAAGAATGCTTTTTTGAATTTAGAGCCAACCCTGTTCCACTATATTCTTATCTCTATACTTACTTTAATTACATCTGTAAAGATCTTATTTCCAGATAAGGTCACATTCTGAGGTTCTGGGTGAACAGGAGTTTTGGAGGTGTTATTCATCCCACTACATTGCCTTGTGCCATTGTGACATCATGGCAGAATTAGAGCATGCAGTTTAGAGAGCTTGGTGAGTTTGAGGTGGGAAACATGGGTATTTTGAGCCTCATCTGCTAGATGTGAATATTAAAGGCCCAGAGAAGCTTCATGTCCTATTGTGATTGAGTGATTGAGTGAAGAAACAAATGAGTTTCTTGTCCTATGAAGGCCATTCTTTTATTCATTCATTCAACAAATATATTTATAGCACCTCAGTGCCTGCTCTCACAAAGCTCGTGGTTTGATGGGAAAATTAGCATGCCATCCTCCTCTTCATCATCATTGCCACCACTGGATGGGTAATAATACAGTGGAACCCACGAGAGAACACCCTACTCAGGAGGGCTTATGGAGAAAGCACTGTCCCAGCAAGACAAAATCCAGTACCCCTTCATGATTAAAAACAAAACAAAACAGAAAACTAGGAATAAAAGAGAACTTCCTCAACATGGTAAAGTTTGCTTTAATGTTTTGGTTTGCTAAAGGGGTGACAATGCAAAGTACCAGAAAATGTTTTGGGTTTTATAAAGGGGATTTATTTGAGGTAAAATATTATAGTTCCAAGACTGTGAAAAGTCCAACTCAAGGCACCGTAAGAGGTACTTCCTCACCAAAGTCAGCTGCTACGTATAGAAGCAAGATGGCATGCAATTTCTGCCTGGTCTCCTCTTCTCCTCTGGGTTTTCTCTCTGTGGCTCAGCTGCTCCACTTTCTTCCAGATTTCAACTACAAGCTGGTATAGGGCTTGTCTCTTAGGGCTTCCTATATCAGTCTCGGATGTTCCACGCTTTTCACAATTTGAGTTGGAAGCTATGAGGCAAATGGCTCATCTCTCCTCATGGCCCATCTGTTTGAGCCTTCTTCTTTCTGTCGTATGGCAGGATCAAAAATGACATAGCTCTCATTTTCTATGTCTGTCTCAGCCTTTCTCTGTGTTTCCATTTATATCAGACCCAGAAAGGGAGCAGAGACCCAACCAGAGTTACACCCCACTGATGTAGCTCAATCAAAAGCCTTAATGTGATCTTACCAAGTAATCTAATCAAAGGACTTTGAATTTAATGCAATCAAAGAGTATCACACCCAGAGGAATAGATCAGCTTACAATCATAATCTTTCTCTTTTGAGGATTCATAAAATAATCTCAAACTGCCACAGGCATATATGAAAAGTCCACAGATAACATTGTACTCAATGGTGAAAGACTTCCTTCTAAGATTAGGAACAAGGCAAGGATGTCTTCTGTCACCACTGTTATTCAACATTGTACTGGAAGTTCTAGTCAAAGCAATTAGACAGAAAAAAGAAAAGGCATCCAAATTGGAAAGGAAGACGTTAAACTTTTCTTATTTGCAATGACATGATTTTATATACAGAAAATCCCAAAATCCACAGCAAAGCTTCTAAAGCTAAGAAATGAACTCAGTAAAGTGGTGAGGTAGAAGATAAATACCCAAAACTCAGCAGTGTTTCTATATACTAGGAATGAACAATTGGAAGAAGAAATTTTTTAAAAATCCACATACAGTAGCAACTAAAAGAATCAAATATCTAAGAATAAATCTAACAAAGATGTAAAGGGCTTGTACACAGAAAACTACAAAACATTACTAAAAGAAAATAAAGAAGATCTAAATAAATGTGAGAATCTTCTGTGTTTATGGATTGCTAAGATGTCAATTCTCCCCAAAGTGACTTACAATCCCAGTGAAAATTCCAACAGCTTTCTTTGCAGAAATGGAAAAGCCAATCATCAAATTTATATGGAAGGGAAGAGGGCCCCCAAATAGGCAAAGTCATCTTGAAAAATAAGAACAAATTTGGAGGACCCACACTTCCTGATCTTAAAACTCATTGCAGGGAGCTGATGTGGCTCAGTGGTTAAGTGCTGGCTTCCCACATACAAGGTCCCGGGTTCAATCCCCAGCCCCAGTACCTAAAAACAAAACAAAACAAAAAACTTATTACAAAGCCACAGCAATCAAAAGAGCCTGATACTGGCACAAGGACAGCCATATAGATTAACCTTTACTTTTATAACCAACTGATTTTTGACAAGGGTGATAAGTTCACTCAATGTGGAAAAAATAGTCTCTTCAGCAAGTGGTGCTGGGAAAACTGGAGGCCCATCTGTGAAAAGTATGAAGGTGGACCCCTAAGATAACATCATATACAAAAATCAATGCAAAATGGATCAAAGACCTCAATATAATAACCAGAACCATAAAACTCCTACAAGAAAGCATAGGGAAGCACCTTCAGGACCTTGTGTTAGGCAATGGTTTCTTAAACTTTACACCCCAAGCACAAGCAACAAAAGACAAAATAGATGAATGGGACTTCATCAAAATTTAGAATTTTTGTGCGTCAAAGGATTTTATCATGAAATTAAAATGACAACCTACACAATGGGAGAAAATATTTGGAAGCCACATATCTGATAAGGGCTTAATACCCAGAATATAAAAAGAAATTCAACAATTCAACAACAAAAAGACAATCCAATTTACTTTGGTATTAGGGTAATGTTGGCATTGTAGAATGAATCCATTTCCTCTAAATTATCATTCTTGTTGACATATAATTTTTCAAACTATCCTCTTATGATACTCTTTATTTCTATAGGGTCAGTGGTGATATCCCCATCCTCATTTCTTATTTTGTGTATTTGCATCTTCTCTCTTTTTTTCTTTGTTAGTCTGACTAAGGGTTTGTCAATTTTATTGATCTTCTTGAAGAACCAGCTTTTGCTTTCACTAATTTTTTTTTTTAGTGTGTTCTTATTTTCTATTTCATTTAGTTCTGCTCTAATCTTTGTTATTTATGTCTTTCTACTTCCTTTGGGGTTAGTTTGTTGTTGTTTTTCCAATTCCCCCAGGTGTGCAGTTAGGCCTTCGATGTTAGCTCTTTCTTCTTTTTTGATAACTGCATTTATGGCTATGAATTTCCCTCTCAATACAGCTTTTGCTGCATCTCATAGGTTTTGATAAGTTGTGCTGTCATTTTTATTCATTTCAAGGTAGTTTCTAATTTCTTTTGAGATTTCCTCCTTGACCCACTGTTTGTCTAAGAGTGTGTTGTTTAACTTCCATATCTTTGTGCCTAATATGGTTCTCTGGCCTTTACTGATTTCCAATTTCATTCCACTGTGGTCATAGAAATTACTTTGTATAATCTCAATCTTTCTGAATTCATTAAGATTTTTTGTGTGGCCTAGCATGTGATCCGTCCTGGAGTATGATCATGTACACTCGAGAAGAATGTATATCCCACTGTATTTGGATGTAGTATATGTCTACTAGATCCAGATCCTCTAATGTATTAATCAAAGTCTTTGTTTCTTTATTGATTATTTGTTGAGATGTTCTGTCTAATGGTGATAATGATGTATTAAAGTCTCCCACTATAATTGTATAGGCATCTACCCCTCCACTTAGTTTCTCCAGTGTTTGTCTCATGTATTTTGAGGTGCCCCTGCCAGGTGCGTAAATGTTTATGATTGTTCTTTCTTCTTGAAAGATTACCCCCTTCACCCATATACAGTGTCTGTCTTTGTCTCCTACAATAATTTTGCATTTAAAGTCTATTTTGTCTGATATTAGCACAGCTACTCCTGCCCTCCTGTGGTTATTGTTTGCCTGTAAGATTGTTTTCCAGCCATTCACTTTCAGTCTCCCTGAATCTCCGGGTCCAAGGTGAGCCTCCTGCAGACAACATATAGATGGGTCATATTTCATTATCCATTCTGCCAGTCTGTGTCTCTTGACTGGTGAGTTTAATCCATTAACATTCAGTGTTATTACTCCCAAGGAATTACTTATATTAGCCATATTTTCTTTGTGTTTATGTATGCCATATGTTGTTTTTATTTCTCTTTTTGTCTTTTTAGTTGTTCTTACACTCTCCTCCAACTCTCTCTCTTTTCTGTTTTTTTCCTTTCAACCTGCAGAACTCCTTTTAGTATTTCTTGAAGGGCAGGTTTAGGGCAGGTTTCTTATTGGCATAGTCTCTTAATTTCTGTTTGTCTGTGAATATTTTGAACTCTCCAGCATTTTTGAATGCCAGCTTTGCTGGATAGAGAATTCTTGGCTGGAAGTTTTTTTCTTTTAGTACCTTAACTATGTCATACCACTACATTCTTGCCTCCATGGTTTCAGATGAGAAATCAGCACTTAATCTTATTGAGCTTCCCTTGTATGTGTTGGTTCTCTTTTCTCTTGCTGCTTTCAGTATTTTCTCTTTGTCTTGAGCATTGGTCAGTTTGACAAGTATATGTCTTGGAGTAGGCCTGTTGGTATTTACACTGTTTAGGGTACACTGTGCTTCCTGGGCTTGTATGTCCATCTCCCTCAATAGGGTTGGGAAGTTTTCAGCCGTTATTTCCTCTAACACTCCTTTTGGCCCCTTTCCTGGCTCTTCTCCCTCTGGGCTGCCTATAATGCATATGTTTGTGTGTTTTGTGTTGTCATTCAAGTCCCTAAGTTCCTGTTGGATTTTTTCTATCTTTTTATCTATCTGTTCTGCTATCTGTTTGATTTCAGATTGACTGTCTTCCACATCACTAATTCTTTCCTCTGCCTGTTCAAATATACTGTTATGTGCTTCCAGTGTCCTTTTGATTTCTTGGATTGTGCCATTCATTACCATCATATCCGTTATCTTTTTATGTATGTTTACAATTTCTTCCATATTTTCTCCCAGTGTCTTATTAATATCCTTAATCTCTTCCTTCACTTCATTAACTTGGTCCATGATATTTGTTTGGACAGCTTTGATTAGTTGTTCAATGTTCTGCACCCCTTTCTGGTTTTTAGTTTGTTCATTGGACTGGGCCATGTCTTCCTGTTTCTTAGTATGGTTGGTAATTTTTTGTTGCCCTCTGGTCATCTTTTTTATTCTTATGGTTTTATTCAGTTGATTAGCTTCTCTCTTTACTCTGGGGTTTTATTTAATTGCTGTTTTTGTGTGTGTGTTAACTTTTCTCTCTGACACTTTGTTCTTCTTATTCTATTTCATTGCTGTTGTCTATGTTCCCTTGGAGGAAAAAATTAGGGCCAGAGAAAGTGAAAGAGGTAAGAAAAGTAAAAGGATAATAGTAATAATAATAGTAATTGTTAGAAAAGGAACCGTTTAAGGCCTTGGAAGATGAATATTTAACTCATGTAAGCAGTGTAGAGTAATAGGAATAAAAAAAGTGGGGTACCAACAATGAAATGGGAACTCAAATAGAGAAAAATATATAGACTGAATTAAAAGGCCAGTATGATGAGGAGAGAGGGAAAGAGAAAAGAAAAGACAAAAAGAAAAAAGGTTAATAAAAGAAAGAAAGTAAGATAGATGAGGTAGAAATAAAAACCAGAACAATTGAGGACTAAGCAAAGAAGTGGAATGTAAGAACAACAACAGAAAGCAGAAGTTAGAATGATGAGGGAAGGAAAAGACAGTGTTGGTATACAAAATTGGTATACACAGAAAAGGGGACATCAAGGAAGAGTCCCAAGTAACCAAGACTCAAGCCAGCAGCACCTAGAGGAATTTAGCTCTTCATCTAGCCCCCTCCAGATTGATGCCTTGAAGCCTCCTACTCTGTGGGTTCCCAAAACAGTTCACTCAGGCAGGATCTTGTCCCCCTCAGCAATTTTTTGTGAGAGAAATCTGCCTATGTTCCTTTGAAAGAAAAAAAAAATTAGGACCAGAAAAAAGGAAAGACATAGGAAGACAAAAAGAATAATAGTAGTGGTAATAGGAAAAGGTAGGAGAGCAAATGTACAAGACCTAGGAAATTGAAAAATTAACACATGTAAGAAGCACAGAGGAATAAGATTAGGAAAGTGGAATAGAAACAAGAAACAGAATCGAGAAAAAAATATATAGAATGAATTAAAATGCCAGAATGGCAAGAAGAGGGGAAAAGAAAACAGAAAAGAGAGAAAGAAAAAAGTAAAAAAAAGAGAAAGTATACAGAGAAAAAGGGAGAGAGGGGGAAATACAAACAAGAAAAATTGGAGACCAAATAAAAGAGGTGGAATGAAAGAACAATAATGGAAAACAAAAGATATGAAAATGAAGGAGTGAAAAGAAATCACGTAGGTAGAATATATCAGTAACCGAAAGAATAAAAGAAAAAAAGAAAAGAAAAGGAAACAAGCAGAGAAAGAAAGGAATGGGATACAAAACAAGCAAGAAACAAGACAGCAGCAACTTGTTCTTTTGTTTTTTTGTTTTGTTTTGTTTTGTTTTTAAAAAAAGGAGACAGAAGATAAAAAGAAAACACAGAAAAACAGTCTTCTTTCTTAGACCCCTAAGATCTTCTCAGGCTGCTGGTGTTTCTCAATCCCTCATCCTGCAGCCTTCCCCCTGCAGGTTTTGAACTGGGTTTTAGTGAGTAAAACAAGGGAAATAAAAGAAAATGACCTTTTAAAAAATAATAATAATAATTAGAGATCCAAGAAAAGCTAATACAAAGAAAATGTCTATAAGTTCCCTGTTATAAAGCTTCAGCTGGATACCTGATAACCTGGTAGATCTCTTCTCAAGGAATAGCCAGGAATCAAACCATGGACCTCATATATGCTAGGCAGGAATTCTTCCACTGAACTATTTTGAGGCCTTGGGTTGGTTAGCCTTTCAGAAGGCTATCCTGCCCCTTTTCCCTTGGGCAGGTTAGATCCCCTGCAGTCAGCTGGAGCGGTGCTGATCGCCGCCTGTCTCTGCCTCATCACTGATGTAATTCCTCTCTTTACTTAGGTGGCTGGGCATGACTGCCAGCCTGAGACGATCCCTGTCTCCTCTCCCTGTCCATCCGGGTTCCTTCTGATATTCAAGGGGGGCCCAGCTGGCTAAACTCACCACAAAAAAGTTGTTCTCCACTCTCCCAGACCCTTCCTCCTCGGAGGGGATCTGCCATCACACTCCCGTTTGGAAAAGGGGACTAGGGTCTCCACCTAGTCTGTCCGCCCTGAGGGCCGGGTATGTGTGCCCCTTCCAGCCACCGAGGTAAGGAACCCTCAATTATTCCTGGCTTCCCTGTCTGCCCAGTATCCCACTGGATGACTCAGAGCACCTTCCCGTGGAGATAGATGTCTGCTCTACTCTCAGTTAGATACAATTCACCAGGAATTTTACCCTCGCTTAATATCCTGGGGGTGGGGGAGGGGAGCCCTGCCCGGCAGCTGGGAGGTTTAATAACTCACGATTACTTGATTTGGCTTCTTCACGTCTCTGATCCTCACTCTTCTGGGAGTTGCTAAGCAGTGTCCTGGTTTGCTGTGCCCCAAAGCAGGTCCTCACGGCAGCCTCTGGCTTTTTCTTTGTTGTTTTAGTGAGAGCTAAGATTTATATGTCTAACCCGTCAGCCATGTTCCACAATCCCGACAATCCAATTTAAAAATGGGCAAAAGACTGGACCAATTTACTGACTTTGTAGCTACAAGGTGCTTGGAAAAGCACTTGCTTAAAAGAAAGAGTAGAAGAAAAGATAATATACCACAACCAAATGAGATTTATTTTATATGTGCAAGGGTGATATAATAGGAGAAAATCAATCAATGTAATTAGCCACATTAACAGAAAAAAGGAGAAAAATGATATGATCATCTTAACTGATGCAAAAATGGGCAAAATTCAACACCCATTCATAATACAACTCTTATCAAACTAGAAATAGACAAGAACTTCTTTGATCTCATTCATAATAAAACAATATCAAATTAGAAATAAATGGGAACTTCCTTAATATGATAAAATTTTCTATAAAAAGCTGTAACAAAATTTCCCCTGATATCAAAATAAGATAAGCATGTTCACTGTTACTTCTATTATGAAAATGCTAGTTAGTGGAATAAAGCAATAAAAAGGAAAAGGAAAGATTAAAGAAGAAATAAAATTTTTTATTTGTTGTAGATGACATGATCACATACCCATAAAATTAAAAACAATCCCCTGAAAAAGCATTTGAATCAATAAGTAAAATTTGCAAGTTCATTAGATAGCAAATATGTTAAAAATTTGTTTTTCTAAATACCAGCAACAAAGAAAAAAGTAAATTTTAAAGTTAGCATTTACAAATAGTTTCAGAAAATATAAAATACTTAGGAACAAATCTAATGAAGGATATTGAAGACCTCTACACTGAAAATTACCATCACTGTAGAAATAAATTAAGGAAGATCTAAATAATGCTAGTATGTACCATATTTGTGGATAGGAAAACTCAATATTGTGATGTTAGTTCTTCTCAAATTACTCTATAGATTCAACAAAATCCTGATCAAATCCCAGGATAAAAATACATTATTTATTTATTTATTTATAGAAGTTGAGAAACTAATTCTAAAATTCATATGGAGATGAAAACGTACAAGAAAAGTCAAGATAATCTTTAAAAAGTAGAGCAAAACTGGAGGGCTTACATTATCATATATTATGATCTATTATTTAGCTATAGCAATTAAACAGCATGATAACTGTGCAAGGAGAGACAAACTGACCAATGGAACATGATTTTTAGAGAAGAAGAATCCATCATTATAGCACATCTTGAATTCCATCAGGCTATTTTACATGATCTCTCTAAGGATTCCGTGGTGAAGGAATGCAGATAGGATGATGTTACAATTGGTTTAAATTGCTACCTAAATTTAACAAAGTTACCACAAAAGTACTGAATTATAGACAGATACCAAGTAGGCTTTGTCCTATTACCATTTTCATTAATTCATTTTCATGAACTGAGAAAAAGACATATTTGTCTAAATTACTAATGACACACATTTCAGTGAGGTGATGAATATGATTGATGACAGAATTAAAATGATAAAAGTACTCAAGTGACTGATCCTATTAAGATGAAATTTAATGCAGTTAGATTTTCAAATTTAAGTCCAAAAAGTCAATTACATTATAAAAAATGGGATAGCACCTAATTAAATAGTTTAAATGAATAGAACCTATGTTTTTTCCATTAATTTGACAGCTTGTTACAAAAACATTGATGCAAAACTTCTGTTATATACATATAATTACATGATCTAGCAATTCTGAAAAGTAAGATTAAAGAGTGAGAACTTTCCCAACAAGATGTAAAGACATATGATTAAGTCATAATAATTAAAACAATGTGGTCTAGCAAGAAACAGACAAATAAGCCAGTAGAACGGAGCAGTAAGTCCAGAAACACATCCATGTATATAGGAAAGAGGTGACATTATTAGTGTGAGAGAGGAGAGATTGTTAAATAATTCTGGGCAAATTGGCTCTTTACATAGAAAAATAGAATCCTACCTATATAATTTCCAGGTGGACTAAGAATCTAAATAGGAAAGGCAGAATTTTAAAACTATTAGATGATGATGTTAAAGAATATCTTTATAACCTTGAGAGTAAGGAAACTTTTTTAAACCATGTTGTAGAAAGCACAAACAATAAAGTTTAAAACTGAAAGCTATGTCAAATTAAAGTTTCTGCTTAGGGAAAGACACCATACACAAAGTTAAGTAACCAACTAAGACTTAATATCCCAAATATACAGGAAAACCCTGCATATCAGCAGAGCAAAATAAGTTATAGAGTGGGAAAGTAAGTCAATAATATACATAGGCAATTCACAGAAGTGGAAAGTGGAATAGCGAATAAACATAGGAAGAGACGCCCTCTAATGTTCTGCCAGTGAGAGTATAAATTTTGGAGAACAATTTAGTACATTTAGAGGATTGAGTATTTGCATATTTTATGACACAGCAATTCCACCCTTGGTACTACCCAGAGACCACTTATAGGTACACAAAGAGACATGAAAAGACAGGTATGAAGTTCTTCATCATAGCAGTGTTTATTATGAGTTCGAAAAACCTACATATATATCAATGAGGAAATGGATAAATGAAATGCAGCATATCTGTAGGATCTAACACCATACAGCATTCAAAATAATTAAAGCTACATATATCAGCGTGGATAGATATAAAAAAACAAAATACTGAGCAACAAAAACAAAACAAAACTAAGAAGCAGATTGAGATGACTGTACATGAAACTTGAAAACAATTTGCAATATATACTTGTAAACACACAAATAAATAAATGCATGAACCAAAAGGGCATATATTAAATAGATGAGAATGGGTGTCTATGCAGGGTCAAGGGGGGTAGGAAGCAGAAAAAGGATAAGGGAAGATGAATAGAGGAAGGAGAAAACTATAAGAATAAAATAAAAATGAGATAAAAGAGGTGCAATGCATGGACCAATAATGATTATACACTATGAACTGAGGAATGTGGTTAATTGTATCAATCCATTTCTGTGGACCTGAAGTTCAACTTAAAAATCAAGAAGATTATATATTGCTTATATCATGGAAGATAACATTTCCACTCATTTCTGCATTGGCATATTTTATACATATTAAACACAGAGTTCAGTCTTAAGTAGCAAATTTTAAGACTGATGATGACAAACCGGATTGTTTTCAGAGGAGGGCAGTAAGGACAGTATGGGACATGTGTCATGTAAGGGACAGTTGAAGAAAAGAAGTCTTAGACAACATTGACTTTTAAAGGAGGAGACCTTAGAAATCATGTGATTCACTCTCCCACCACCCCATTTTAACTAGTGAAACTTTAAAATCTGGGGAGTCAAGTGACTCGTCCATTTTCACATACACAATGAAATAACAGCTATTCTCAGATATTTGAAGGATTGCCATGTGGAAGAGGAGTGAGGTATTTCAGAGAGAAGAACCAGGATAAAAATAGGCAAGTTTCAAGAGGAATGATTTTAATGTACAGCAACTGTCCACCTGGACCTCGCTAAACCTGCTGTTGGAGGGCTTCAGAAAAGTTCTGGAGGATGCTTTGCTAGGGAGTTAGAGAAAGTGTTGCAGTTTTAGGGAAAGGCCAATAAGTGATACTTCCTCTTCTCCTCCTGAGTTTAGAATCACCTTTGAGACAGACAAGAGTTATATAGGTAAAGATAAAAGTGTCAGCTCTATTATAGATAAAGTTGATTGACAAATGTGGCCTGAAGTGAGTTAATGCATGATTAGTGCTCAGGACAGTGCCTGGCACTTAAAAAGCACTCAATAAATGTTGGCTATTATCATTGTAATGATGGGAGGAGGGGCAGAAGAGGAGAAGGGGAAGAAAGAGGAGCGGAATAGTTACCCACCCCATTGCCATCACGGGTAGGCAACTCCCCCAGACCTCCCAACAGGAGACAGTCTGCTCTTGGGAGCAGGTATTAGCAGACAAGAGCACACATTTCCTGCAGACAGCCTGGGTCTAAGAGAACTCAGAAGGGGCTGAGTGGCGCTTGCTCAGTTCCTTTTCCCCAACTCACAACACAGTTTACACACTTCTCCCCCCATGAGGTGGAGTAAGTGAGGAGTGGGAAAGAAGCCAGAAGGCCACACCAGCTGAAGTGCTTCCATGTGAACAGGTTGCCTACATTGGGTTGGGGATTAGATCAACAGAACTCTAAAGTTCTTTCCAGTTCTGTAAGTATATGAAGCTACATTGCTTAAAATAAATACTCAGTTTTAGCCTGCCACTCTTTTGCTTAGTTTCTCCATCTTCCCTTCACCACTTTACTCAGACTTTCTTGGTTCTTCATTTTCCCAGTTGACCTAACCTCTTAGGTTTGATAATTCACCAGAAGGAGTACAGAACTCACTAAAAGATGTTATACTCATTGTCACAGTTTATTACAGCAAAAGGATACAGATTAAAATCAGCCAATGGAAGAGGTGCATGGAGCAGAGTCTGGGAGAGTTCCATACATGGAGTTTCCAGTTGTCCTCTCCCTGTAAAGTCATGGGCAGTGCTAATCTCTCTTGGAAACTATGCATAACAACACACATAGAATATTGCCAACCCGGGAAGCTCACCTGAGACTTGGCATCCAGAGTTCTTACTGGGGCTTGGTCATGTAGACATGGTTGACTGCCTGTGTGGCCGACCTTAGTTTCCAGACCCTCTGGAGGTCAAGCCAGTACCACATGATCCAAAGCCCTCACTATAACTCATATTGTTAGAATAGATTCTCTGGTGTGACCCAAGGCCCCCATGGAAAAAAAGATGGTCTTATTAGGCAGAACATTCCAAGTGTTTAGAGATTACCTCCTAGGAACTGAGGGTAAAGCCAGATCTCTTTTTGGGCAAAGTTAGTTCTTTACTGCATATGATTCCAAGAGGTCCTTCATGTACCATGGCAAGAAATTTGAAAAATAGCGTCCTTCACTTACCCTAACAAACTTTATTTAGTTTTACTTATTTCATCTCACCTCCTCATTTTCCAAATCATTTCACACAATCTCCACTTCTTTATAATTTGTTCTTTCTGAACTTTTTCCTTTGAAAGCTTCTGATACAGGTGACTGTTTTGTCCTCCTTAGAATCTCCTTTCCTGCCTTCTGTGACACCAAGTCATCTTACTGTCTTCATTGGTGGGTTTTAAATTCTCCTGCCTTTTACATGTGGGTATATCAATATCATTGGCCTACCTTTTTTCCCTACCTAGTATCAGCTTCAAAATGTGACTTCAATGAAGATAATAATGCTCATATTTTGGTTCTATTTTTTATTCTGAGCTGTAGTGTCCCATCTTTGGCTATTTCCTGGAAATTTTATACTTCTATTGTCACTTCAAACTTTTTACCTAAAATAAGCTTCTTCTCACTCCTGTCTGAGTTGAGGCCTGTGATCTTACTGGTGACCCCCTCATTACCTCTGTCATTAGGGCTAACTACAGTCTGGTTTTCCCACTGATTGTCCCACTTTAATTTACTAATAGCATCTCCTTTTATTTATTTATTTATTTTTTTAAGATTTATTTTTTATTTATCTATTACTCCCCACCCCCTCTTTGTTTGCACTTGCTGTATCTGTTCATCTTCCTTGTTTCTTTTAGGATGCACCGGGAGCCAAACCCGGGACCTCCAATCTGGGAGGGAGGCACCTAATCGCTTGAGCCACTTCCATTCCCTGCTTTGTTGTGTCTCTCATTATGTTTTTCTTCTTGTGTCTCTTGTTGCATCATCTTGTTGCGTCAGCTTGCTGTGCTTAACTATGGCATCAGCTTGCTGTCTTGCTCGTCTTCTATAGGAAGCACCAGGAACCTCCATTCCCTGCTTTGTTGTATCTCTCATTATGTTTTTCTTCTTGTGTCTCTTGTTGCATCAACTTGCTGCACCTGCCCATCACGCCAGCTCACTTTCTTCTTTAGGAGGCACTGGGAACCGAACCAGGGACCTCCCATGTGGTAGGCAGGAGTTCAATTGCTTGAGCCACATCTGCTTCCCATCCTTTTATTTTAAAATGGCCCCCGATAGCACAATAAATCATGAAGTTACCTACCTATCACAATATTTTAATTGCCTGTGTTCTTTATATCTCCTGTGGATTACAAACTCTAACACATAGAAGGACCTTAATAACTGTTCTTTGAATGAGTGAAGCATTAAATAGAACTAGGAGTCTTCTGTGAAATAAGCTTACTACAGTTAAACTTGATTAGAGTCGGACATAAATCCACACTGGGCCTCCTTGTCTCTAAGGGGAAGGGGCAACTCTCCATCCAACCTGTAAGTGTTGTGAGTGGCTGAGAATCCTTTTGGTTTTAATGAGCCCATGACTAAGTCCACATCCTTCAAATGCAAGAGATGTGATGATGGGGATGCCGGCCTGGGGTGGACCGCATTGCTTCATCACCCTCTTGTGGCTGTTGTGTGAAACACTTTGCAAAATCCTTTCTGATTATAACTATACCTCTAGGTTGGTGGTTTTATAGATCTCAACCCAGAATTCATTTGTGTTTGATGTAGGGTTTGGGCATCAGTATTTTAAAAAGCTACCCAGGTGATTCTCAGGTAATCTTGGGTATTTTGGCAGGTGTTGGGCCATGCTTATGTGATTGGGGGGCCACTATCAAAATAAGATTTTTGATAGATCTCCTTCTTGATATAAAGACATGTAATTAGTCTAATAAAAGCTGATGGGGAGGCATGGTAGCATTTCTCTAGAGCAGTGGTTCTCAACCAGGGGTGATTTTGCCCTCTCAGAGGATATTTGACAATGTCTAGAGACATTTTTGCTGGTCACAGGGTGTGTGTGAGATATGCCATTTTCATCTAGTGGGTAGAGGCCAGGGTTGTTCTAAGTATCCTACAATGCACAGAATGCCCCCACAACAAAGAATTATCCAGCCCCCAAATGCCAAAAGTACTGCTGTTGAGAATGCTGCTCTAGATCTTCATAAGGGGACTCTGGAGAGATTCAGGGAAGGGATTGTTCTGGCTGTGACAAAAATTAAACTCTCCTTTAAAATCCATTCTTTTCTCCACGCAGAGGGTGGCTCCTGATCTTTGATGAAGAGGGTACGGAGATAACCTTGCCCACTCCCTAGGAAACGGAGAACCTCACAGCTCATCAAATCAAATCAGCCCACCTTCAGCACTTTGTAACTCCAGCTGCAGAGACACAAGGCCATGAAACTAGTCGACGTTTCATGCTATGCCACGTTATGAATCCTCTAGGAAACACAAAATAAAAGTGCAATTTTCTTGATGGATTGGCTGTGATTTATTCATTTCAAGGGGACAGAAATATAAACTTCAGGAGGAGAACTACCTCATTATAATCTGTGGTTTCTCAGACAGCACACACCCTTCAACAGTCACGCCCCAGTTAGGTGATTGGAGTAAGTGTTCTAAGATGGCCTGGGACCACACCCAGTTGTATTGCAGAACATCAGCCCCGTAAAACTGAGAAAGGCTCTGTTCCTCCCGAGTTTTCCAGAATACAGACATGCTCTGTCAGAAGAAAACAACATTAGAGAAGAACCACGGGGAATCCAGATTCTAAAGTATCAGTTTTCTTTTTAAGCCCAAGGAAAAGGAAAGCTCCAGCTCATCCATACTGCTGTTTGGGGAAAACTGAAGAGTGAGAAGAGTATAATCTGAAGAGTTTCTCTGCTTTCCCAAGTGAATCCAGGCCTGGTGGTGCAGGACATATGTCAAATGGCATTCAAGGGAGGATGAGTGGCCCAAAAGCCTCCCTCTAGGATAGAGCCTCCCACCCCAGTGAGGTCTTGAGCCCATGGGTTCAGGGAATTTCGCGGGGATAGCCTCTTTCCCTCCTTGTTTCTGCCCTTCCATCAAGTAGAATTCAGCCACAAGAAAGACCCAAGTGTTGGGACCTGAGCAGCTAGACCCAACGTGAGTTGTAGTGAAGGAGTGAATGCTCATAACCCCAGCGTTCACAAATCCCTGTTAGCAGCTCTATAGTTTTTGAGAACAGGCAGCTAATGAGCTTAAAGTTATACAAGGATGGTGCAGTGGACATTTATAGGGTTTTTTGGCTGTCCAGCATCTGAACCTCCCTTCCTATGTTTGGGGCAATTCTGTAATAAGAAGCAGGGCCCACCAGCCACTATAAAGCAGAAAATGCCAGATATTCAATTACAAGCCTCCCTTGGGGTAGAACGTGGACATGTGACCTAGCATTGGCCAATCAGTCCCAGACTTTGAATTAGAAGCTAGAAATGAAAAGATGAAGGAGGGCCCCTGGAGGATTCATTCTGGCGACAGAAAGTACAACAGCCTCAGTAATATCGAGTTTCCAAGTCCAGCAGATGCAGTGAGGCAGTGGCGCCCAGTGTCTCGTGCTATGGGAGGGACCCAGCAGCAGCACTCCTGGATTGGATTTGTGAGTTGACCTAGCCACACCCTAGTCTCCCCTTTTTTTGCTGATCATTTTCAAAGCATAGTTTTGCAGCACCTCCTAATAAATATTTGAAGCAACCAATATAATTTCAATAGATCCCTTTCCTATGTAAAAAAAAAAAAAATCCAGAATCAGTTTCTCTTGATTGCAGCCAAAGAACCCTATTACAGAAGTTTGTAACAGGAAATGGGATGCACCCAAGCAACAGAAACTAAAATGTCAAAGAATGGATAGAGCAGTTAGGGAAAAGGGCAGTAAGAACCTTGGAGTTGTGAGCTGGGAAGTTGGTGACCCTTGTTATGCAATTGTAAAATAGTTGGTTATTTCTTCAAGTGTTCACTAAGGTTATACAAGAACCTACAAGAAAAAGAAGAGCTTATATTGAAAAAGGTCTGTCTGAAAGCAAAGAATGGAAAGAAAATAGGACTTAGCTAAAAAAAGAGACCCTTTCTGTCTGTAGCCTGCAAACTAAGGTATTGAGAGTTCAATAATTTGAAATTGTTGGGCTAAAATACCTTCATCTTCTACTCCAAGATAAATTTAGCACGAGGAGGCGTATACAGGGAGTAGGAAGTGTCTAGTAGAGACACTGACTTTCAATACCATGTGAGGCCCTGGACCTGAAAATGGGTTCAGAATTAGGTTGAAGAAAATTGTAGCTGACACTCCAGATTTTTTGTTCAAGGGAGTAAACAGAGAACTAGGGTTTAAAAACTGTTTGGGGAAGTGAAAAATCACCCTTGGACAAGTTCATCTGTAACATCCATCACTAAACACTTGCGACTTTTCTTTAAAACTGAATGTCATTTGCACAGAATTATACTTTCAAGAATCTCAGATGGTTTTCCTTCCAATATTCAAATTTCAGAGACTCCAAAGTCTTTCTGTCAGTTTATTGACTCTTTAGCTTCTGGGTTTTGCAAATAAAATACTGACTCTCTTAGCTTCTTTTATATAATAATCTCAGAGTGCTTTACATATAATAGGGAATTCTCCCTTCATTGCCCTTCCATAGAGAGAAACGGAGGCACAGAGCTTTGATCAGTTCTGTATGGTGGTCAGGATTAGCAAAATGTAAACTTTTCAGACCTTGTGGCTGGTGGTCAGTGTCTGGGATAAATACTAGATGGTCTGGCTTTCTGACTTTGGACTATATTATCCAATCCTGGCAAAGAGCAGGATGCCCAGAAGTCTGGACTCACTGGACTCACACCATCCATTTCGTGTACACCTCACAGATGGAAAGCTATGGCAAGTCACTCTCTTTTCCATGCTTATGTCCACTGCAGAGCAGGTTAAGTGTTTGGGAAGCCTCACTTCCTTGTCCATTTTACAGGTGGATGTGGAAGAAATGTCACCAGGGAGTGGATCCGAGAAGGGTCCAGGTGTGCCACAGGGGACGTTGGGCCTGGGGCCAAGCTCAGTATTTAGTTTGGTTCTTCCATATTCCTTCAGAAAGTCCCTTCACTGAGTCTGTGGTGTCAGCTCTTTGGAATAGTCACGCTGGCATAGACTGTGATGGAATTTGGTTCCTGGTGGCAAAGCAGAAGTCTGTGAGCAGAGGGATGGGGTGCTAGATTCACAGGTTGCAAATGGAAACAGCGCTGCTTAGGACAAGGAAAAGGTCTCAGGGATCAGGTAGCACAAGGACTGGCTCAGGGTCCATCTCAGCTGGGACATGGCTGGAGGTAGAACTCAGGTCCCCAGGCGCCTGTCCCGCCCTCGAGAAGGACTACAGCTCCCTTCTCAGCATAAGCATGCCATCAGACAGATGAGCAGACCTGCCCAGGGAGAGCTGAGGGCCGCCACCAGCTCCTGCTTTCCTTTTTGCCCCCTTCCTGACTTTACCTTGTAAGGAAAATCATTCATTTTGCTGTTAGACATGGGGCATAATTAGGAGAAGCTAAGAGAGTTTTAAATTGCTGAACGTTAAAAAGGACTAGTGAGACCTGGAGGGGAGGGGAGGGGAGAAGTGGTGCAAACCTGAGAATTGGTGGGCGGGGGGGGGGGGGGGGGTTGAGGGGAAAGGCCTCTCATAGAGGGGATTTAGAGAAAAAAGGAGATGGAATGGAGGAATTTAAGTGGTTTCACTGTAAAATCTGAAATATAACATACTGCTCTCTTTCCCCAAGAAAACTTCAGTGAAAAATCTATATTATTTTTAAAGCCTCTGAAGTCAGATTTGTGCTTTTAAATTCCCCCTTAGCTATGACAATGAACAAGATGATGACAGGGTGCCCAACCAGGCAGATCTGTGTTATGTATACCATAGGAGCTTTGAAGAAGAGGGGTAGATGGTAGATATTTCTGTGGCCTTTTATTTTTGGTTTCTTTCCTTAAAAAATGCTTTATTTAGTTTAGCCCAACTGGAACCAGGATTTCAGCCCAGAATTTATTTCCATCCATTTAGTAAAGAAAAGATTCCTGGCAGAAGTAAATTTAGTCCACGCTGGTCTTTCAATACATTTAGAATAGGCAAGTCTCATTCTGTGCCGCACGTTATATTCTCATCTAGGAGTAACACCTTGGCAGAGTTCCACCCCTAAGTGTTCTGACTAAACAGGGCTGACCAGAATACAGGCGTGAGCATTTCTACAGAGCTCACCTGGTGATTCTGTTATGCTGCAGGAGTTGAGAACTGCTGGACTCAAGCTGTGATTCCCAAAGGCAAGTGTGCATCAGAATCACCTCCGATGTGTTTTTTTAAAAATGTGTAAGTCTCTCGGTACTATCCCTAGACATTCTGGTGAATAGAATCCTGGAAGGAAGGTGCCAGGAATCTTTATTTTTCAGACATGCCATCTGATTCTGATGTGGTCCTTGGACAAGTCTAAGTGAAACAAGCAAGAGTAGGGAGCCAGCTGTGACCCCATGTGAACAGGTATGTGTGTGTGTGGGGGGGCGGGTCATAGAAGCACTTCAGCCAAGGCCACAGATGCTCCCTGCTGCCTGCAGCTGTGGCCGACCCTCCCCATTCAGAACTCTTCAGTCGGTTTTCTGCAGCTCTACAGAGGTGCTTCCCATTCCCCTCCTCCACCCACCCCTCTCTATGGAGAGGAGGAGATATAAGATTCCTTACCTGGACAGGCCGTGGGACCAATGCTGGGACAGATGCTGGGACAGATGCTTGGACTGGCTCTGTGGCAGCAACGTAAATGGTGGTGCAGGGATCCTGAGCTGACAGGGTGTCAGCTTTATTCTGAGGAGGCTACACAAGAAGCAAAGAAAGCAGGAGATTAGCTGAGCTGAGAGCTCTTTCCCATCCTGTTCTCCCCCAGGGGAAACACAGATTCAAAAGATATTGAATTAGAAAGGTCGCGGGGCCCAACCTCCTTCCCAGGTGGGAACTCTGCCCCCAGCATCCATGGAACACAATTCTCCGTGTTTGCTTGGGCTCCACTAATGACCTCGAGAGACAGCCTCCTCCATTGTAAGCATTTCCCAGCTGTTTTAAAGGCCTTCCTCATCATGAACCGGAACTCTTACAAGGCCAGCTGAGGGGATGGGGTCTCCACAGTATTTACTGTGTCTCACGCATATCACCTGCTACACGCAGAATTCATTCCATCCCTGTTCTTTCATCCCATTTCTCACGCTACCATGGTTTCTTGCTACTTCTTTCTCCTGCCCAGCTATTGAACTTAATAATCACACATATGTAAGTTTGTCAACATTCACAAAGCTCTTCACACGTTTTCTCATTTGCTTCACAACTGCCAAATACTATTGTTACTCACATTTTACAGATGAAGTAGCTGAAGCTCTAAAATGTTGGGTACTTTCCTGATGAATACATGTGAGAAGTACCAAAGCCAAGAGTCCCACCAAGGCTCTCTAACTTAAATTGCATGCTCTTTCCATCATCTTCTTCTTCTTTGGTTACTCTAACGTATGATGACCTATCCTGTACCTAAATTCTTCAGGAATTTAAAGTCTAATTCACACATTATGGTACTTAATTATATTCTGTATTTAAAATACTCTGATATGTTTACTTGTCATTTCTCCAAACAGACTGTAAATTTCTATAGAGAGAAATAGGCTATCTTCCTTTGCATTCCCCACAATACAGTGCTGGGCACAAAAAACAACTTTCAGTTGATATTTGTTGACATGACTGAATGAATTCAAATCCACAATACCAGAACAGAATCAGTGCAGGGGTAAATTAAGACCACATCCCAGTATAATGGAGATGGCATAACTTATGTCAGGGAATCATCATATCAACACACTTTGGGTCTACTGGTATAGGATAATGCTTCTTTCTATTTTCTCTGGATATAGAGAAAGAATCAAAACTACAGAACACGTACTTTGTTGGAAGAACACCTGGAATCTTGTCATCTGATAGAAGGTTTAAGGAACTAGAAAAGTTTGCTGGAGGAAAGAAGACTCAAGGCGGGACATAATCTTTCTTCACATATTTGATGGATTGTCATGTAGAAAAAGAATTAGATTTCTTCTGTAGAGTCCTTCAGGTTCAAACCAAGGTTGGGCTTTTATAGAAATGATTTGGTTCAACCTAAGGAAGATCTTTCTAATAGTAAAAGTTCCTCACATGTGGAATGAATTGCCCTGGAAAGCAGGCAGTTCCCCATCACTGGAAGAGCTGGATCAGTGCTTTTTACACTTTAATGTGTAAATGAGTCACCTGGGGACATTGTGAAAAGGTAGGTTCTCTTTCAGAAGATCTGGTACGGGCCCTGAAATTCCCCAGGTGATGCTAATGCTACGTGTCCACAGACCAGACTTTAGTAAAAAGGAGCTAGAGGTGGTGGGGGGATGGGGGTGTGTGTAAATAAATAAATAAATGGCTCTTTGCTAAAAAAACAAAAAACAAAAAACAAAAAAAAAAACGGAACTAGCCAGCACTTTGGAAGTAATGTTGGGGAAGATAATTCAAGCAGTAGTTGGTGGTTCAAAAAGATGATTTTTCAATATCCCATACAATTCTTAGATACTCTATTTTGAGGAAAATTTGAATTTAAGGAAGAATTTCTGGCAACAATGAAATGGATGAGGAGAATGTGCCAACAGTTTAGTGAGACCTTTATTAACAGAGGCAACCCTTACCTGCCTGTATTCTTGCTTGAGTAGAATTAAGTATGACCTGACCCAGAAGTAGGGGGGGAGGAGGAAATAACTTTTCCTTTTAACATTCTGTTAAGAGGCTTTAGAGAGGAGAAAAAAGTCTAAAGAATATCATCCACAGTCCTATCAACACTACATGGCTAGCATGTTATCACAGTTCCACTCAGGTTTTTTATCCAGCCCTACATTTTTTAAAAACATGATTGTAATCATTTAATCCATTTTTGGTATCTTGGTGTTTTCATTTAGGACCACTGATTTGCACAACTCCAGGGAGCATCACATACAAGCAACTCAAGGGACATTCGTCTCACATATTCTTTGTGAACGGTGCTCCTTTGGAACTGTGCGATACAGTAGCCCTGACAAGACGCAGGAGACTTCCCCAGCAGATAGTAAACATTTGCTAAATAATTTTCCATGTTATTATCATCTTTATGATGATGTTATATAGATTAAAAAGGAGATGGTAATTTTTGAATAATCGTCCATGTTGTTACAGATTTTATAGTAATATTATATAGGCATTGCAAAAAGGAACAAAGGAAATGGTAAGGATGTGGGTCAGTCTAAATGCATATTGATGTATAAAACAATAATGCCTTGCATATTTAAAAAATAAGAAATTTAAATACTGACAAAATGGCATATACATCAGGAGGATTTAAGTGGAGTTAAAGTATTGTTGGGTTCTGGTACTGCCCAGGAAGAGAGTAATATTAGACTCTGATCAGTCAGGCTGTATTTCATAATTTCTGGGGTAACCATTAAAAGAATAGAAAACATTAACTAGTAACCTAATAGAGAAGAAAATGGAATCATAAAAACACAATTTAAAATATCCTCCTTCAAAGAAATTCTAGGCCCAGTTAGCTTTGCTAATGAACTCTGCCAAATATTTAAGGGGAGAAATAACATCAAGCCTTTCCAAACACTTCTAGAGAATAAAAAAAATGGAAATATGCCTTCTTGTGGGTTGAATTGAGGCGTTATTGGGAATAAGGGTCTTTGCAGAAGTAATTAAGGCAAGGATCTTGAGATGAGGTCATCCTTCCAAGGACGAGTATCCTTATAAAAGACAAAAAAGGAGAAGACACGGAGACACCGAGAGGAGAAGGCCTTGTGAAGACAGAGGCAGGGACTGGAGTGACACAGTGACAAGCCAAGGAAACCCAAGGCTTGCCTGGAGCTACCAGAAGCTGGAAGAGGCAAAGAAGGATTCTCCTCTAGAGGCTTCAGAGAGGACACAGTCCTGCTGACACCTTGATGCTGGACTTCTGGCCTCCAGGATGGTGAGGGAATGAATTCCTGTTGTTTTAAACCACCAAGTTTCTGTAATTTTTTACAGCAGTCCTAGGAAACTAACACACAGTCCAACTCACTTTGTAAAGTTAGCATCATCTTGATACCAGAACCTCACAGGTGCATTACAAGTAAGGAAAATTACAAACCAATTTTATTCAGAAACATAAATAATATTTAAAAAGCAACAAAATATTAGCAAATAAAATACAGAAATATTTTAAAGGACCAGACTAAATTGCATCTATTCCAGTAATGCAAAGTTAGTTTAACCTGGCAAGTTAATGAAGTTTGATATAGCAGCAGATAAATGAGGAAATAGATGCATCAATAGATGCAGAAAGAGTGCTGATAAAATTAAACATCAATTCATGATAAAATATCTTAGCAAACCAGGAATAAAGGGAAAATTCTTAACCTGGTTTAAAAAAAGCAGCTAGAAAGAGACTTCAGTGAACATCCATACTTAATGGTGAGATGCTGAAAGTTTTTCTTTTAAGTGTAGATTGGTGGGCGCTGGAATGTGGGATGAGAAGGGGGGAAAGATGCTGAATGTATGGAAAATGTTTAATAAAGTCAAATGTATAATGTGCGGTAACATTATAATGAATGTAATGAACACTGTTGATTTATGGATGTGATTGTGGTTGAAACAAGTACTCTAGGAAGATAATGTTAGTTGGAGGACAGCTGGAGGATAATTTTGGGAATGTATAACAATGATTTTGGAAGTAGATGAGAATTGTGGTTAATAATAAACATATAGGAATGTTCTTTTACAGGATTTTAAAATGTGGTGATACATGGGAAAACTATAACTAATAGAATTTAAAGACTGTAGTTAACAACAAAATTGTAATGTTTTTGTAGCAAGAGCAAAGTTGGTACTATGTTAATTCTAAAGGTTAACAAAAAGTATATGGGTTTTGGTTTTGTGAGATATAAATACGATTAAGCACTTTTTTCTCTTCTTTTTTTTTTTTTTTTTTCATTAATAAGGAGACCTTGATTATGTAATTTAACTAATATGTGTTCATCTGTGTATTTTTCTGAACACTAGAGGAATAACTGAGTTAGCAGTTGGAATTAGATGAAATAAAAGTGCCTGAAAAAGAACTTTTAAGTGTAATGTTTCCATAACTTGTTGAGCTGCCTTCTTCTGTTCTTTTATTTTGGTGAATTTGAAATAAAGTTGTTGAAATATAGTTGCCACTATTTACCAGTTCTACTCACCATCGTGAGAGACATACCGGCCAGTACTAAAGGGCAAGAAAAAGGAAGAGATCTGTGGCTTGGAAATGAAAAAACTAAAACTGCAAATTTTCATGGATGATAAATTGTGTACAGAGAAAATCTAAATAATCTATAGATACATGACAAAAATTTATAAATGAGTTTAGCAGTGTTGCTGATATAAGGTCCCTATACAAAAAATAATTATGTTTCTGTCAAGAATAAACAGAATGTTATTTAAAATGTCATCATTTTAAAAAGATAACATTGAAAACTGTATTCCAAAATATCAAATACAAAGTAATAAATTATGAAGGACATACAAGTCCTCTTATGCAGAAAACTATAACATCATTTAGGGAAATTAAAGGTCTAAATAAAGGAAAGGATATACTGTTTTTGTGAATTAAAAGACTTAATACTATAAAGATATATGTTTCCCTCAAACCGATCTACACAGTCAATGTAGTCCCAATGAAAATCTCAGTAGGATTTGGTGGGGGAAGTTGATAACCTGATTCTAAAGCATGTATGAAAAGGCAAAGGACCAAAAATGTCTAAGAACTCTTGAAGAACAATGACAAGTTAGAAAGACTTGCTTTAACAAATGTCAAAAATTATAATGAAAGCAATAATCAAGACAGTATGGTACTGGTACAGGGATAAATATATCCATGAAGCAGAGGTGAGAACCTCAAAATAGATCCACACAGATATGAATCTTTGATTTATGATGAAGGTGGCACTGCAATGAGGAAAGGACAGTCTTTTCAATAAGTGGTCAATAGGATATCCATATGGAAAAAAGTGAAACTGAGCCCTTTCAGTCCATACCTCCTAAAACCTTTACAGACATATAACAGGTATAAATGTGAAAGAGAACCATACAGCTTTTAGAAGAGAGAAGAATATCTTCATTACCTTGGAATAAGGAAAAATTTCTCAAATAGAACACAAAAATGCTAACTATAAAGAAGAGATTAATAAATTATTCTGCATTAAAATTAAGAACTTTTTTTTTTTATCAAAAGATATCACTGAGAAATTGCAAAGGAAAGCTACGGAATGAGTGAAGGCATTTGATACATACATAACTGCCAAAGGGTTCATACCCAAAATATATAAAGAGTTCCTACTAATCCATTAAATAAAGGCTGAAATTCAAAGGAAAATAAGCAAGAGATTTAACAGGCATTTAAAAAATAGGCTATTAATATGGCCAATAACCATATAGAAAGCTGTTCAACTTCCTTAATAATTAAGGAGATGCAAAATATAACTATGATAGCACACATACAACAGAATGACTAAAATTAGAAAGAATCTACACTACGGAGAAAAGTGGGGCCTTTGCCATCCCAGCTCTGGGAAAACCAACTAATATAAAAAGAAAATGAAGGCCATCTTGATGGTCTCGACACTAATTTTTATGATGCAAATTTATAAACTGATTTTTGTAAAGGACTAGGTTTTAAAAGTGTATTTAACTTGACATTTTTCTATTAGCATAAATAAATTAAAACGATCAGTAATAGTTGCTAAAAACAGTTGCCAGAGATATTGTGCACGAGGAAACAAAAGCCTACAAACAGCTTTTAAGTTGGAAGTGTGGTTTTTGCTCTGTAGGAGATATTCAGAATGCTCACACTGAAAAATGCCTCAACTTTTTAAAGTATGTGATACCACCTTGAGTGGCATCTAGATTTCTAATGAAAAATTATGGTAGAGTTTGGATTATGTATCTTGGACTGGTTTTAACCGGATCTGCCGAAGCATCTATCAGGCTTGGTATCCTGTGAAAGTTTGTTATTTTCTGGATAGACATTTTTAGAGAGTATTGTCTTTAAAATCAGATTGTCTCTTCTATATTGAAAGCATTTTTATGTTTTCTAATTTAAAAATTCATATTTTCTTATAGATATTGTGCAATAAAGCTGAAGTAGGATGTGTGGTTTTTGCAAATGCTTTAACAGCTGATAAAATTTTACATTTGTAAAATTAATATATTGTACTGGTACAAAATAGTTTTAAATTATATTTACAAAAGCTTCCAAAAATAAAAAAATAAAAAATAAAAATAAAATTAGAAAGAATGATAACACCGAGTGTTGATGAGAATGTGTAGCAAATGGAACTCTCATATGTTGATGGTAGAAAAGTAAATTGGTACACCACTTTAGAAAACAGTTTGACCTTATCTAGTCAATTGGAGGATATGTCTACTTTATGACGCAGCAATTCTATTTCTAGGTATATACCAAAAAAAAAAAAAAAAAAAAAATACGTGAGCATATCCTCCAAGAGACATGCTTATGCTTGCAATTTTCATAATAGCCCCAAACCGGAAATCACCTAAATGCCCATCAACAGTCAGCTGGATATGCACATTGTGGCGTGTTCACATATTGATATTCTATAAAGCAATGAAAATAAGAGCCCTATGCTTAAACTCAGATGGGCTTGAATCTCGTAAAGATAATGTTGAGCGAAAGAAATCAAACACGAGGAAAATACTGACGGATTCCATTTTTGTAAAGTTCAAAAAGAAGGAAAACTAAACTGTATTTTTATAAATTAGGATGGTAGTTATCTTTGGAATGAGGAGACATGTTGATGATTGGGAAGAAGCACAAGGAGGTTTTCTGGAAGCGCTGACAATGTTCTGTTCCTTGATCTGGGTGGTCGTTTTATGGTATTGGAAGACCCAGTGCAGAAAGATGAAATTTCTCCTTAAACAGATCTATAAATTCAAAGCAATCTTAATAAGATTTTTTCTCTTTTTCTGTACCTTGATAAGCTGATCTGATTCTAAAGTATATAAGAAAATGCAGAGTCAGGAATATCCCAAAACTCTTGAGGACAAACAAAATGGGAATAATTGCTTTACCAGGTATACATATGTGTACTTTGGGATAATTCATTGAACTGTTATTTATGCTTTGTACAATTTTTGTATGACATATTTCATAATAAAAAAAGAGGGAGTGCTAGCAGAATAGAGAAGCCAGGGACAGCATCACGGTCAAAATAAACCTAGTTACCTATATGTGTAAATGCATCTTGGGATGGGAGTGGGGACATGGAAGAGCATGCTCTTGGGACTCTCATATATCTAAATGGAGCTTAGTTCTCAGCCACTGCAATGGACTGTGTTATAATAACCCTCCAAGGCACAGGGAGTGGGGTGGGACAGCCAAAAGAAGAGCTCTGCCCAAGAGTCCATCTCCATCCAGGTCATCAGAAATGCATTTATTGTCATCTCAGGCAATTTTCCAAAGTACTTATCAAAGCTGACTTTACTTTCACATATTTTACTTGAAAATTGCCTCCCCAGACACTCAGAAGGCCAGATTTTGCCTATACATCACTTAGAATTGTTTCATGTCTGAAAAGCAACAATATCTTCCTCTCTAACCACAATCCTCTGTTATTTCTCGCTTATCTAGCATATCTGTTCCCCAATTTCACCATGCCACCAGCTTGTCTCAGTCTTCAAGTCCAACAATCACTCTATCAACCTACATATTGTCTTCCATCTCATCAATCATTCACTAGCCAGAATTACCAAGATCTTCCTTCTCTGCTTTCAGGCACTTTACAAACTCCTAAACTCAATCAGGCCAACCATGTCACCCAATAGCCTTTCCAACCCTTCCCCTCTCTCCTCAAGCTTGCACCATTTTCAAGAGGAGAGAATTTGGTAGTGTGGAACCACAGAGTCCTAGAATGTCAGAGCTGGAAGGGGTTTTATACATACGTCATGTGTTTTTAGCTTCCTCATTTTTTCATTGTTTCTATGAAGAAACAGGAGATTATCCAGTATTTGCCATTTTTTCAAATAATAGTCTCATCTGATACTGAAGTTTAGTGTCTCCTCCAGGAGAGCTCTTGTTCTTGATTTCTGCTTCCTTATTTTCCTTTACTCCAGAGCCCAAGCAGAGCCACAGGTCCTATGGGGAACATGACAGGTCCACCCCAGATTTTTTAAAAAGCTATAGGACTTACACCTGATTTCTGGACTTGGGCGTAGATTGTAAGGCTTTTGGCTTCCACTGTTGGCTGTAATTGGTCTGTTTTACCTGGGGAAAAGAAACCATAGTGGTTATCTTGCTCTGATCCCCAGTATAGACTCTTTGTTCAGGTCTCATTTGTCTGCACTCCTTGTTGCATACCTACCTTCCCCAAGCCCACCAGTTTGTGCTCATAGGCATAAAGCACTGAGTCTTACCCCCTGCACAGTTTCTATATGGCAGGTTATTGATCTCTCTGGGCCTATTTCCCCATCTTTGAAATGGGATTTCATAAAATGAGATATTACTTGTCTTAGAACACTGCCTGGCACGTAGTACATACCCAGTATGTGTTCAATGTTATTCTCATTGGTGCTATATTCAATTATTTTAATCTCTATTGTTTGAGGTACGTATCTGGTCTCCTAATAGGATTCTCAAAGTTCTTTGAGGCAAGAATAGTTACTTCTGCCTCTTTTGTATTCTTTAGCAGGTAGCACATTGCTTTACTCATAGCTTTCTCACCTCATTGCTTCTGTGAGACTTGGGTAGAAGGCAGGAGAGAGAGTGGAGGAGGGATGATGCACCTGAGGCTATTTGGAAAATAAAACTGCAATGTCATTCTATTGCTCACCATCTGGAAACTTTGCTCAGGGCCTAGGGTCTCTGGAAATTAATAAGTTGCAGAACATTTTAATTTTATTTTTTAGCCAGTTTTTTTTTTTTTTTAAATAAAAGCTTTCTTTTTAAATTATAGAAGTAATTCATTTTCTTTATAAAAATTAAAATTGTATAGAAGTATATAAAGTTCCCCTTTAACCAACCCAATCCCATTCTCAGAAGTAACTACTTTGAACAGTTCTGTGCAACTGAACTTCCGGCAATAATGGAAATGTATCTGCACCACCTAATACAGTAGCCACAAGTCACAGGTTGCTCCTGAGCACTTGAAATGTAGCTAATTCAACTGAGAGACTCAATTTTAAATTTTATTTAATTCTAATTAATTTAATTTAAATAGCCATATGTGGCAAGTGGCTATCTATCACTGTTTTGGGCATTTGCTATACTTATACTTTTTTTTTTTACATGAATGGGGTCATTCTATACACTCTTCTCTCTAACTTGACATTTTTACTTAAAATACACTGAGGACATGCTAGCACAGTAGATCTATCTCATTTTTTAAATGCTGCATAGTAACCTTTGCATGCATATAAAGAAGCAGTGAGGAGGACGGTGGGAAAGTAACAGTCTCAAGCAGGGAGACCTAATGGGGGACTCTTGTGAAGTCCAGGCAGAGGCATAGCAGCTTGGCCCAGAGAAAATCACCAAAAGTCTTTGGGGTAGACATACTTTAGCACAAATTAATTTCTCCTCTTAGAAAACTGGGAGCATGTCTCTGAGGAAACAGCGCTTAAGAGAGGTATATTTTTATTTGGCAGGAAAGGCCTAGTATGTATGTGGTGAAGGTGGAATGTGCTGTGTGAGGGTGGATCGAGGAGGTAATGATGGGAAGATACTAGGGAAGCTGAAAGAATTCAAGGAAAGTAAACATGTGATTTTCTTGTGTGGAGAGTGGGCATGGAGTGCCTGGTGGTCCCAATGTCACCTTTTTGTTCAGAGTTGGTCCTAGCTGAAGAGTGTGTATGTGAGGGTGGGAGAATGGAGGGTTAGGCAGGGGTGTGATCAGAGGCAGCTGGAGGTAACAGAGGAGCTGCAAGCAGAGTCCTTTTGGTTCAAATCCACATGAGTTTGCAAAGTTAGAAACACTTTGCCTTAGGTGCTGCAGGGGATACGAATAGAGTAGAGGACAGATTCAAGTCCTCAAGCACTGTGTCTTTCAGGTCAGCTCAGGCTGAAATTTAGAACTGGGGAGATGCCTAAGGGGTCAAACAGATGGAGAAAGTGAAGGTGACCATTGCCTCTAAAAAATATCACTGGATCAAAGTAATTTAGTCTCATATTTTGTCCTGGTTTTCAGAAACCAGCTCAACTCCACCCAAAGTCAGAGAGGCCTTGGGTCTAAAGGAAAAGATCAAGGGTTTAGAGTTAGGACATCTACATTCTAACCCTCACTAACTACGTAGCATTGGACAAATCATGTCATCTCAGCAGCCTTGTTTCTTGCCATGATCGTAAAATGAGGGTGTAGAGAGTCTAATGTCCTTTTCAGCTCTCACCTGAAGCATAAACTTTCCTTGTGTTATCATGACTTCAAGTACTTTACACCTGCTCTAAGCGTTGTCTCCAGATGCTCCCAGTGCTGCCCTCTGCTGGCAACAAGACTTAAACGTTGATGTCAACTCACCTACATGAAGAGATTTGTCTCTATGAATCTATTCACATCTAGCTAGCTAGCTAGTTAGCTATCATCTATCTATCCATCCATTCATCCAAGGTAAAAAAAGAGTATGGGTTGGGGCCTCAGCATCTTCACTGCCTAGTAAGTGAGTGAGTTAATCTCTCTGGACTTCAGTTTACTCATCTCTGGTATCTCATTGTTTCCTTATAATCCAAATCAAATGTGGTTGGCATCTCTCACATTATTAGGCTCTCATCACAATTTACGTCTGACTCACACACCCCCATCCTCTCCCTAGTCAGCTCTTCGATGGAGGAAATGAGACAAAAGTAGGCGGCTAGTCTATGATCTAGATTTTCTTATATAAGCAAAACCAACATCAGAGTGCTGAGGTAAGACTGTTCTGAGAAGGTTGCATGCCAAGAACGTTGGTCTACTTAAGAATGAGACCAGTCATTAGCTTGGTGTTGTGTGCATCAAATTCTGTCCTCAACATGGTAGGCCAGCCAGGCCATCTTTCCTCACCTTGGAGCAGGACGTTTTGACTTGTATGGGTGGGTGGTGGACAATGTGGCTGAGGGGAGCACACTGGCCTGAGATATTGGATCATAGGACATTTTTGGGGAGAGGACAAGAGATACTACCTCTACAGACTGAAACTTCAGGGGAATAATTGGGCCTTGGGTTTCATCTATCCTGGGTGATGAACCTTCCATACTGTTTAGTTTTACTTCCAGCAACCACTCAAATAGCATAATTTCCCAAGGTGAGTCAAAATTTGCGCTAAAATCTTAGTAAAGAATGTTCCTTCTGCTGCCTTCTGATGACTTGTGAACCTTGCCAGTGGAAAGAGCACTGGGATTTGGGAGACATAGTTACAATTATTTTTCCCCACTAACCAGCTGGGTCACCTTGCAAAAGTCACTTAGCTTCTCTGTACCTCTGCTACCCTACTGGTATGGTACATAGAAACAACTACTCTGCTTCTCTCGGAGATATATTATAAGGATAAAAATAAATTATAAAAAGGTTTCAACCCTTGGGTGAAATTATCTGAAAAACACTATACAGTCTTTTTCTTACTCAGTAAATATAACTTTTCTTGAATGAGGTGCATGAATTCTCTTAATTCTGCTCCCTAATGAATACTGTTAAACCTCTTCTCTAGACCTCTTCCTGTTACTTACCTCTACTGCAGGGCTAGCCATATTGAACTGAAATTAGCTGTGTATTTGTTTGTCTCCCACATTAGACACCTGTGCTTCTCTCTCTTTTTATGTAGGCTAGTCTAGTCTAAGGGATCAGGACATGTTGAATTAGGATGAATTAAACAAAGTCCCAGGATATGGGTTTTTGTTTATTTGTTTGTTTTGGCAAAGGCGGCTCCACCCAGAAAGCCAAAGTGATCAGAGCAGTCCGTGTTTGTGGGAGAGGTCCCCTTCTCACAAAGAGTCTGATAAGAATCTATCGTCAGACACCTACCTCTTCTTCTCAACTGTTGTATTATCACTCGGCAAATCATGATGACACCAGCGATGCTCATTAAGGTCAGCCCAACATACAGTCCCCATTGTGTCGATTCTGAAAAAAAGTCAAAGGGCAATCTCAGCTCTGTGAGTTTAAAAACAATCCACACAGAAGTGGGGAGATGGAGCCTCATGTTCTCTTCCTACATCCTCTCCCAAGGGAGGCAGTCACGTGCATGGTTTGAAAGCTCAGCTTTAGACTACTGTAGATTTCCAAATCTGTTCTTCTATCCTCATTTCTCTCACTATAATCAACTTTCATATTCCCCATATCTGTAAAGATTTTTCTACCCAGATGCTTTATTTTTGCCTCAATTACCACATGTCTAAAACTAAACTTATCTTCTTTTTAAATCCCTAATGTATCCTGTACTCACTTTGATGGAAGGAACATGAAGGCTCCACGTGCTGTACCACATCCCCATACCATTCTCAAGAGACACTAGGAGGAAGAAAGATCTACTTTTCTTTCTTAAAAAATAAACACTGTAGTGCTATTATTGTACTTCTATGCAAATAACTGTATCGAATCCACTAGACCTGAACTGAAAGAAAAGCAGGTTGTTTTCCTCTAAATCATTTCCTATATTTAATAATAGCCCCAGAGTACCAATCATCCAGGCTTAAAATCAGAGAGTCAACTTTAACTCCTTTCTCTCCTTTACCCACTTTTACCAAGTCCTTCTGAACCAGAAGCAGCACTTTGTAAAACAGTAAATGAGATCTATTGCCCTGGTCAACAAGACATTTAACTCCGTGAGATGATAATAGAAACAGCTGAACACTCACAATGGGCAAGGCTTTTTTCTGAGTGTATCACATGTACTGACATATTTAACCCTCACAACAATCCTGTGTGGTTGGTACTGTCATTACTCCCGTTTATGGATAAGGAAGCAGGCACAGAGATCAAGAGCGATAGCTTTGTCTAAGAGTAGAAATACGGCTGAATGCTGAAGACAGACTTCTTGGAGACTTAGAGAGATTCATGAGCTTGGAGTAAGTTAACCAGACTAGTGAAGAGTGGGGCGTACCCTAAGGCACTAGGGCTCCAAGTAATGTACAACCATAGGATTCTAAGTAATGTAATACCAAGTGTTAACATTGATACATAAGGGTAACGTGTAGGGATTATTGTGGAATATTCTTGCTTGTTGTTGACCCTGTGATGGATTTATTGAGAAGATGGAAGAAGGAATAGGTGAATTACAAAGAAATAGAATGTTTGCAGACACAGTTCGGATGTTTACAGAGTTGACCAAATATACAGAATGAAGTCTCCATGGACTGATAAAAGGTATCCACCAAGATCCAAGTGGGCCTCCTTCCTGACAGCTAACCAGAAGTTGCCTTCTGTGTCTGAAAAGACTCTCTCTTTTTCTTCCTAGGCCTTGCACATGTCAGTCATACCAAGAAATCTTATTTTTGGATGATTATTGATTAAAGAAGATTCTCCTCCCAAGATTAAAAGTGTTCTAATCCTGCCAGATACCAACCTCAGCAGACAACCATATGATCTGGTCAGGAAGCTCGGGAGCAAGCAGAGAGTATCAGTAAGACTCCTGAATTTGTATAAGCATGGAATTTGATCACTCTTTAGGCTAGAGGAGCACTTCCACTTGAACAACCCCTCTGAATGGCTTATGGTCACAGAAAACCATCTGTGCAGGTTGTGTGTGTGTGTGTGTGTGTGTGTATCTGAGAGAAAAAGAGAGATTAATTAACTCAGGGCTTAAGTTTCCAACATCAAGGACCTAAGAATTAACCTCCCAAATACTAAGATAACAAGCAGAGCCAGCAGCCTAAGGTCTATGGTTCATCAGTCCACAGAACTTATCCAGCAAATTCTTATAGTAGTGCTTACTATTTTTAGACTACTTCCTCTTTCTTCTTTCATCTTAGATATTTTGGAGCCTTCTAAAACAAGAACTAATTTAAGAACAGACACTCCAAAATTTACATCATTTTAAAAGGTAATATTTCTCTCAAATTAATTTGTTTGTTTCCTTCAAACGAGGTGGTATCTTTAAAACTGGAAGATAGCACATGACAAAGCTGCATTGGTAAAGCCTGCAAAATCAGTCTTTCTCCTCTCCCCTCACTCCTGTTGCTGACAGCTCTGCTGCCCACCTACTCACATAAACTAACAATGGCTGGGGCACATTACTGCTCAGATGACAAAACCATACCAGCCCCTCTTTCTTTTCCAGAGTCTCAGGAGAAAGCAATCTGCCCCTTTGTCCTGTGAAGTAAATGGCCTGTTCCTCCTAGTCCAGCCTGACCAGCCTGACCTGAGGAGGAAACCTGGCCAGAGTCCTGAATGATATTTCATAAACTCTAAGTTTCTTCTTAGTTCTTTGGATACAAGTTAATACAAACCTATTGGGAGAATATTTAAATTACAGAATCATCGACTTTTTTTTTTTTTTTTTTTAACCTTAAACTGTAGTGCTCATCCCACCTAAAAATTAATTTTGTTTTGAGGAAACAGACTCAGAGAGGTGAAGCATACATAGGATCACAGAGAAAGCCTGTGCCAGAGCTGGGACGAGAATGAGGACTACAGACTTGCAAGTTTGTGTTTTAGCCTCTTGGGATGGAAGCAGTGCAGGCTGTGATGCCTGGGAGAACACTTGAGTCAAAAGCCCCCTGAATTGCCAAACCACGTTCACCATTCTCCATCCAGCATGTGCCCTCTCCTGCCCCTGTGGGCCACGCCATACTCTCCCTTCCCACTCCACCTTCCTCTGTCCACTCAGGCCTGCCCAGCTTGGAGGACCCAGCCAATCTTGCTTCCTCTGATCACCTTTCCTGACCATTCCAGCTTCTGCTCTTCCCTCTCCTTTGGACTCCTGTATTTTATGTCATGTGTCTTAGAATCTGAGTTTTGTCAATATTATCTTTACCATGGAGACCATTTTCAATGACAGTATTTGGAACCAGACAAATGGATTCAAATTCTAGGTCAACCACTTGATAGCTCTGTGGCCTCAGCTTCCTTGTCTGTAAATGAGCATAACAATATCTTGTTCACAGAGCTGTTCTGATGAACCAATGAGATAATGGAGATAAAGTGCCCAGAGCAGTGTCTGGAATCCTGCATGTGGTCCATAAATGTCAACTCCTTCCTCTGGCCTCAATTCTCCAACTAGCTACTATGTTCGTGGAGGCCAGAGGCCATCTCTTATACTTCTTTTGCAGTTCTCTTTGTATTTGGCACGTTTTAGACCCTCGTTGATGAAAAGGACAAGGAGATGGGTTTGCTCTCAAAGTCCAGATGAATCCCTCCACCCGTGTCCAGAGGGCTTGCCCCCATCATGTCCTTTGCCTATGACTGCGTTTCCCTATCTGTATAGGAGGTCCAAGCATTTTTGCACTTGGTCTTAATCTATTTGGTGTTATTTTCTAATTACAATATTTGTATGGAAACTAAACACCAGGGGTTTATAGCCCTCAGGAATTTGGATAAATATGGGCACATGCTACTTTTACAACTTGTTGGGGTCAGGCTGCCCATGATTTCTGCAATTTCTGGAAATACTTTCCTCCTGGAAACTCAACCTGCTCTACTCTGTGCTGTCTTATATGCAAAGTTCTACTGTAAATTTGAAGAGTCACAGGGAGTGGTTTCCACTATGCACCAGGCAGCTTTCCACCATCTGGCAGGCTCAGACCCTCTCTTTCTCTTCCTATTTTTGCACAAGTAACGTCTTCCCGTTTTCTCATAGTGTCCTTCAATCCACACCCAGATTCTCTGGCGGTTTCTTCTTCTGCCCTCTACCATTTATTAAGGAACTATCCTGAACAAATACTCCTCCCTTCCAAAGAGAAATTCTATTACCAGTTTCTTTAATATAAAAATATTTTTCTCCCTTTTTGCTATAAAAGTCCAACATAGATGCAAATTCCTTAAAGGTAGGCCCTGTACCGTATTCTTTATCTGCATCCTTCGTTCTGCCTGATACAATATAGGGCAGGGGAGCATTCAACGTACACTCAATGAACTAAATTAAATTAAATTAGACGTCATAGGGAATGAAAGTGAAATTTTGTTAAGAATCATCAGAGTGCCCATTGTACAAAGATCCCGGAAGGAAAGCCACCTTCCTAATGTCCCAAGACAGAAGTAGAGAGGAAGGAGCAATGGCCTACTTTAATATGTTTTATAATAACAAAAGTGGAACAAGAGGGAAAGTGTGCATCAGTGCTTTCCATACGTTACTTGTGCTCCCATTTCAACTGCTGTTTCCTGTGGTGGAAACTCCGGCTCTCCCTCTTTTTACTCAGTCATGTAGCACCTATTGGAATGTGTCCCTGAGAAATAAGACCCTGGGCCCCGTTCTCCTTCCTTCTCAAAGAGACCCTATCCAAATGTACTGGAGGTTTGGAACCTTATTTCCCCTGGCCCTCTGAGAGGTAGCTGCGCAGGCTGGTTGAGAACTCCTGCGCCATCAGTGAAGAGCGTTTTGCATGACTCTCCACCCTGTGGCACTCCATTCTCCTGCCTGTGGCTAAAACAAGGCAACTTGGCAGCAGCCGTGCCTCCAAGGAAAATTCTGGAGGGCTTTTGTTGTTTCCGTGAAGCCTATTGCCACAGAAACACAAAAACACCTCTCCCTCAAGTCCCCAAACCTAAATCTTTAAGGGAGATAAAGGAGGAGAAGGAGGAGGAGGAGGAGGAGGAAGAAGAGGAGAAAGAATGTAAGAACCAAATGTCATTCACCCCAGAAGATACTGAGATGCTAAGGTAACAGTCTGAGAGCACCGGATCTCTTTCCTGCCTTTCATGTGGCAAGGCAGCCAGGGGGAGGGCGCACATCTACTTGAAGAAGTCAACCTTCTTCTTGTAGGTAGCGGTTTCCACTCAGAATTGGGGGTGGGGGAAGGATACTCGTGAACCATATACTAATTTAAAGTCTGGGACCACCTAGCAGTTGACAGTTTGGAAAATTCTCAGCCTATCCAGCCTATCCCGACAGATAGCTTCCTCTCAGAGCAGACCTGGGCTTCTGGGGGGTGAATTCCCAGAGGACAGGGCTCCTCGAAGGAGAGTGTGGCTGAACAACCCTCTGTTACTCCTTTGCTAACAAAACCCTTTGTGTTGCAGAGGCTGCAGTTGTGCCCCCAAGGCCATTTCTCACATTTTCAGGGTACTTCAAGTCTTGTCCAGGCACAAGGCTACCCAGCTGAGGATTACACTTCTCAGGTTCCCTTGTAGCAAGTATGCCCTGGCCAATAAGAGGTGCCCAGCATCCATCCTTCTACCATTCTTGTCAGGTTTGCTGGATTGGGAAGCACCATGGAGAGGGATCTGCCCCTGTGCCTGGAACATCCAGGTGACGCTGTAACAAGGGGAGCTCCCTGTTTGAGGAAATGGCCTTGTCAGAAAGGGGAGCTCCCAGAGCTCAATAGCAGGTGTCAGCTGTTTCTTCCACTGAGCTAACTCAGACTTGCTGAGCCAGTTTTTTGCTTAATCTACTGAAAAGGGTAAGAGGATGAGCTTCCAGGAGCATTCCCTTTTGGAAGAATTGTTTAAGGTTTTATATATTAACCATTCTAGCATAGGCAGAGCTATTTCAAAACATGGTCATTGAAGACAGGAGCAAGTTGCTTTTGTCCATGGCCCACCTCCTTTCCACCTCCCTCTTCTCAAAATACTTCATGAAAGGGCTGTGCATTTTGACAAAGCCTTCCCATAAATGTATTGCAAAACAAACTATCTATTGCATAAACTCGTATATTTAAAAAAAGTTTTCGGAGAGCTGGTCCTGTGCTACCAGTCTGGGGCTGTCACCTTACTACTTTTTATTCTCAACATTTGTTCATTGCTTATAGGGTACCAGGTCAGAGCCACCTGAGGAACATTTCAGAGGGGCTCATACAGGTGAGAGTTACCACTTACATAGGTCTGACATTTAGAAGCGAAACATTAGTAATTGAATAAAAACAAGCTTTCTGAACACTAGCACGAACATTCGTCTGGAGCAGGTGGAGGCAGAGCCATCTTTTGGTGTTTGAGGAACCAGTGGAAGCTAACCCAGAGTGGCTTGCAAAATGTAGGTGGTATTTTCTCAGTGATACAGGTTGGCGGGGAGGGAGGCTGGGGAGAACTAATCTGACTTGTTAATAACTTTACAGATGGGACCTGGGTGTCTAAGAGCACCTTCTTTAAAAAAAAAAAAAAAAAAGCAAAACAATAACAAAACCCATGTCAACACTGCTTCATTTGACCTTGTGAGAGTATTTCTAGGATTTGGACTTTGTGATAAAGGTGCTTCATTGCAATAGACATTAAGGTGTTTCTTACTGTAAAATACTGAAATGTCCAATGGAATTAGGATGAATATGTGACTGAGAGCCTGAACAAAAGTCATTAAAAGATAATTAGAATAGCAAATGCGTTCATGGGTGGTTTAGTTTAAGTGAGTCCTGCCAAGAGGCATTGCTGACATCACATCACATTTTGGTCGTGTTAACATCAGGAACCACATTGAGATCTCATTAATAAAAGCAAAACATGTATATCTGAAGATTATTTCCCTGATTATAGGCGGTGAGGTGACCTCTAATAAACTCTCAGTCCCCACTCTTTCATCCCAAGGTTGAAATTTCCCTTTGTATGACCGATGAAGAAAGGTCTTTGTTAAACTACTGATCACTCCTTTGGTTCAGGCCTCATCGTCACTTGATGGGTTTCTGCAATAATGGCCTCTCCATAACTAGTTCTCTCACTTCTGTGGCTTCCCAGACCCAGTCTATTCTCCATGCCACTGAATCTTCTCTCTAAAATGCAAAGCTGACCACACTACTCCTCTGTGGAAAACTCTTTATTAGCTCCCATCACCTATGGTTTAAAACAGAATAAGACCCAGCTGTGTCTGCTTTTCCATCTGTCTGGAATGTCTTCCTTTCATATCTTGGGGAATTTCTATTTACTCTTCAAACCCGATGTAGCCATTGGGAAGCTTGATGTAATTATGAATTCCAAAAATATAATTGGATCATGCTTGTAAATTGATCTGCTAATCTGGGCATGATTAAGTTATGATTAGGGCGTTGACTGGGCCATGTCAGTAGGGCGCTGAGCCCCACCTCTTGGTGGGTGGGGAATCGAATATAAAAGGCAAGGCAAAGGACAGAGTTGAAGCCGTTTTTGAGAAGCAGTTTTGATGTTGGAGAAAAGGCCCCAGGAGAAGTGAGCCGTTCACCTGATAGTCTACAGCTGACCTTGTGGAAGAACCAGAAGAGTTAAGCCTGGAGAGAAACGCAGCCCCAGGAAAAGAGGAACCCAAGAAGCCTGAACCCTGGCAAACGTCGGCAGCTGTCCTGCTCCAACACATGGCGATGAACTTTGGTGAGAAGAAACATAACACTTCATGGCCTGATATCTGTGGACTTCTACCCCAAATAAATACCCTTTATAAAGACCAACCCATTTTTGGTATTTCACATTAGCACCCCTTTGGCTGACTAATACACCCAGTGTATGTCACATCCTCTGTGATGCTTTCTCTGATCCCCTAAGACAATGTTACTCATTCTCTCCTCTTCCTTACCTTGTACATGCTTCTATTTTGCTCCTATTACACTACACAATTTACAGTAATTATTTATTGATTGATCTGGATCCTTCATTAAGGGCAAGGTTTGTGTCTTTTTCATTTTTGTGTACTCAGCATCTAGCACAATGTTGGAACATAGCAGAACCTCAATAAATTTTTTTTAATTAAACAGAGTAATTTAATAATTAGTAGCATTCATTTGCAAACAAAAGAATTAAAACTCTGTTTTCAGTATTCAGGCAACTTGATGTACTAGGACGAACATGCTACAAATCAGCTGTGCGATCTGGTTCTGATGCCCTGTGTTCCCCATCCCTGAAGGCTAGGGAGGGGATCTCTACGTGGCAACCCTTAATAGCAGTTCTCACTAATGTACATACAAACTGAATCATACAATATAGACTCTAGAAGGAACTTCATTAGTCCACCCTTTTCACTTTCTTAATGATGAAACGGAGACCCAAGTGTGAAACAGCTACCCCCACATGGGGTGATTCTCTTAATGACTGAGCTGAGTGAGATCCAGACTCAGACCCATGGGCTCTTCCCATGACTCCATATTTCCACTTCTTCTTGTGCCTCCACACCCCACAAGAGCCTGCTTTATACTCAGTAAATACTGGTTGACACTGGTGTATACTTGGTCCCCAAAGCAAGTTAGATGGGTAAGAGCATCTTGTCATGTCTCCTTAGATTGTCCTTAGAGCCAGATGCCCCTAGTACAAGCTTTATGGCCTTCTAGCACTTTGGTACGCATGAATTAAATTCTTCTTAAACTGCACTGCATAGTGTAAAGAAAGTTCTCTCTTTTTTGAGGGGTAGACTAGGATAAAGCATTTAGCATCCTGTATTTACTCCAATAGGGTTGCTATAACCAGAGAGGACTGTGTTGAGACAAGGACTACTGCTTCCTCAGCCCCATGGGAAAAATGACATTTTTATTATGGTTGATAAGGCATTTTAAGTGTACTATCTCTTCCACTAATACCTATGAGAATTCCAGGGTTAGAGAGCCCAGTGCTATCATTTGCTCTGATGTGAACTTACTTAGCCTTTTTATATCTTTGTTTTGTAAAGTGGGGATACTAATACTATTAATGTTGTAGGATTATGTGAGGATTAAATGATGTGGCCTATAACTGGCACATAGTGAACAATTAAGACCTGCCAGCAGTTGTTATTTGTAGATGAAAAGTCTATGTTTCAGAGAGGTTAAGTGATGTACCCATGTTAAGGAGAAGGGGCAGCATGGATCTAGGATCTCTGGATACATTATATACAAACCATGCAACACTGCTTTCTTGGACGTGCCAGCACTGTCTGAATGACTGGGGGCAGGGAGTGAGGTCTGAATTGGGAGGTAGCCTCTGGATGTAGTTTGTATGTAAGGTGGGAAAGCAGCGAGACACATCTAGAAGGTGGACAAAAGGATGATTCTTGCCATGAAATGGCTGGGTGAGGTAATAGACAGGGGGTCAATGTCACCAAAGAACTTTCAAGTGCAGGCTGCAGGCCCGGTGGATCTTCCCAGCAGCCCAACTGGGAGTACTCTGGGGATCATCTGTGACTAGAGAAGGTGCTATGCTAAAGGACCTGATCTGTCTGGATTCCCCCATTCCCTCATTCCTGGTCACCTAGGAGTCTACTGTGGATAAGTCTCCTTGCAATGACTTCATTATTCCCCAATGGATGCAAGGAGACTATAAGAGCATAAGCAATGCCTTGTAGGGCCAAGACCCTGGTCCTTCTGTCCCTGAACCCTCCTGAAGCAGAGACATAAGATCTGTTGGTGAGAAGTATCAGTGGCCTATCCTGTTTCCAACCACAAATGGTTAATTTGGCTTACTTAACCAGCCATCTCTTCCTTTTGATTACAGAATGATGATGCTTTTCTTTCTAGAGAAAAACAGTCAGAAGATCTATGTTTAGATACTGACTCCATTATACAAGCTAAAGAAATCTGAGGAGGGTGCTTAAATGCTATGAATTTCAGTTTCCTTGTCTCTAAAATGAGAAGGATAATAACACCTTTCTGGCAAGGTTATTATGAGGATCAAAAGAGATTGTGATATGAATATTCTCGCTGTCCTGATTTTGTGATAATCAGGGTATGCTAAACACTCACTAGGTTAGAAACCATGCATGTGTCCCTAGACCTAGTTTTTCTCCCTAGGTCTGGTTTTTAGAATGCTGGTGATAAACTAAGACTGATTTATTATATGACCATCCTGTATGGGAAATGACTGTAACTCTAGGCATCTTTGGTCACCCTTAAGAGATATAGCAGGGGGCAGATGTGGCTCATATGGTTGGGCTTCTGTCTCCCATATGGAGGGACCTGGGTTCGATCCCTGGGACCTCCCAGTAAAAATTAAAAAAAGAAAAATACAGACGGTGTGTGGGCCGCCAGGTCCCGTGCACAGGTGTGCTATCAGGCGCCACGAGCGGGTAACCTCCCCAGGCCCCACAAGCCATGCAGCAAGATGATGACGTAACGAGAGTGACACAAGGGAGATCCAAGGTGAGACACGCCGAAAAACCAGGAACTAAGGGGTCACAGGCGGTAGGACGCCTCTTTTCCACATCAGAGATTCCGAGGATCAAATCCCAGTGAAGACAGGAGGAGAAGGATGAGAAAAGAGGGCAGGAAATGGACACAGAGAATTGCCCAGCGAATGGACACAAAAACAGCAAAAATGGGCGGGGGGAGGCAAAAATGGATAAAAGTAAATAAATAAATAAATAAATCCTTAAAAAAACTGTAGGGGAGTAAGATATGGACCATAGTTAGTAGTAACACTTTGACGATGCTCTTTTATAATTTGTTAACAAATGTTTCACAACAATACAAAATATTTGTGGTAGGGTGATGTATGGGAGCTCTCTGTGATGTTATGCATGTTTGTTTTGTAAGTTCACAATGTTTACTAAACACTTATTGCTAATGTATGTTCATGTATGAATGATATACTTCAATAAATTGTTTTTAAAATGAAAAAAAGATAGATTATACAGTTGATAGTACTTTGCCAATGATAAAGTGCTATTTGAGTTGTTATTTCCCCAACTTTACAGTCCAGGTCTTAGTCCCACCTTTCTCTGGCTCCTCTGGCTTTCTTAAATTAACCTCCTCTGACCTGCTATGAAATTCATGGTCCTTTCCATAAAATAGAGCCTTCATTATATTCTATTTTTCATCAGTGATCAAGTGTTTCATATTTTATCTTTATAATGGATAGTAGAGATCATGTGTCATGTCTATTCCCAATGTCCTACAGCATCTGTGATCAACAAAGACTTACGGTTTAAAACTGTCCCACTCTCAAGGGAGATGGACTTGGGAGTCAGGGCCTGCCACTTCCACTTCCTAACCCAGCCACCCTTGCAGGTTGGAGCTAAGGCAGGAGGGGAGAGGAAGGATCACAACTTGGAGACTGGGTTCTAGTTTTGGGTCCACCACATCCTGTGAGTTTCCTCAACTGTGAGTGGAGCATACCAATGCCACCCTGGGTGATTATGAGGCAAGCATCCTCACTGAACACACATGGAAGGCTTTTGCAAATCATTAAAAAAAAGTAAAGTATTGCTACCAAGGAGAAGCCCACAGATGTGGAAGCAGAGCTATCGGTGCAGGTGGTGACTAAGCCCATATCCATTGAGTGGTACACTAGTCAACACCGGAGCACTTACCAGGCGGGTCTGGCCTGCATCTGGACCACGGGTTGAAGGTGTGGGAACGGTTGCTGATGGGGTTGCTCACGGTGCAGATGTAGAAATCGTTGGCATGCTGAGAGCCGAGGGTGAGGTGCAGGAGGTGTGAGCCATTGGCTGGGCTCAGGAGGTGGGTGCCCGACTCTGTGCTCCAGCTGTATTCCACATGGTCCTCCTTCTCCACCGTACAGGCCAGCACCAAGCTGCAGTTCCCATTTTCCTGGGTTCTGTTTAACACCTTAATTTCTGGAGTGGAGACCTGCTCTGTCAGAAGGGGGAGGAAGGTAGCCATCACTGAAATGAACCCCCTGGAATTCTGACTTGACCTTTATGTTAGAAGAAAACACAGTGAGGGCATTTTTCCCTCAAAGAGGAGGCTTAAGTGTGATTTATTCTAGTGGTGACCTATTGCATCACCATCCCTCTCTCTTCCCTACATTCTTTTCCAGAACCAACTCAAGATAAAATAGCTAAGAAGGAGAATTGGGGCTTTTTTAGTCTCCTCCTAACAATACTGTTAGGACTCCTCTTGCTCTGATGTCCCTAATCTAGGTTTCTCTCCTATATTCTATCAGTGGAGTTTGCTGTCAAAATCCCCCATCGGTTTGAATTATCATTGACTAAAGGTATTAACCTCCTAGACCTAAAAGAATGACTTTTTAGTAGTGGGGTCTCATCTATATTGTGTGTGCGTGCGTGTGTGTGTGTGTGTGTGTGTGTGTGTGTAGCAAGTGCTTTAGTTGTCTGGTTTAGGGATAGCTCTTCAAGCATAGTCCATAGGCCCCATCAATCTATCCCACTCTAACCCTATAGGACAGGCAAGGTAAAAGGGAAAGTCTTATTTATTTAGCAACTACTCTAGAACAGTGCTAGAGTTTCACACTCATCATCTTCTTTAACCTTCTCAACAACACTTTCAGTTTGTTATAATTATTTCCATTTATAGATAAAGAAACTGAGTCCCAGAGAAGTACAGTGTCTTACACAATGTCACACAGCCTCTAAGTGACCAAACTGAGATCTGAACCTAGGTCTGCCTGATTCTAAAATCCGGCCTCTTTCCTTGACTAGAGAAGAGTAATGGCTACAGAGACCATATTTTTCAAGGTAAGAATTTGACCAAAGATATGGCAAAGGCAGTAAACAACAGGACAGAATGTATAACATCTAGACTATTCTGAAAACTGCAGGATGTGCGGTCTCCATGGACTTGTCCCAACATCACTATCAAAGTGATTGGGACCCCTAGTTCCTGGTGGAGGGCAGTGGGGACTCCTGCATACCCTGTTTCAAGGAGAGGGAATGATTGAGGTAGGGGTGGGGAGATGGGACTTGGGAGGGGAGGAGGGTATTGCTCTTTCTTCTCTGGATCCCTGAGGATTTTAAAGCTATGCTAGGTGGGTGGGGCTCCCTGTCCCATCCCCAGAGATTAGGAAGTCACTTTGAGGAAGCAGGAAAGCCCCAATGTGGCTGTCGGGATTCCTGGGAATTCCAGTCAGTCTGTGGACCTAAGAGACACAAACCCTGAGTACATTCAAGAGGGGGTGACAGTTACAGATGCTGAAAAAATGCACTGGCCTTGGTTCTAGTTAGGTTCTGCAGCTAAGCATCTTTATAACCAGAGACTTCACTTAAATGAGAAAAAGGTATTTCTTCTACCACGTAAATGCAGTTCTATGCCAGGGCACAGGGCTTGGCAAGTGGTACAAGGGCTGAATTTCAGTTTTAATAACATGTGCAAGCACATGCAAACCAATTCTCTCTGGATTTCAGCATCCTCATCTATGAAAGAAAGGTTAGGTTTAAAAAGAAAAAAAAAAAAAAAACAAACAAAAGGTTCGGCTTGATTAGGGTATTCAAACTTTTTAAAAATCAGATTAAAAAACACTCTTTTTTCAAATAAAATCTTATTTGCAAACCATAACTCCTGGGGCTCCAAGCCATCCAGCCTGCAGGCAGCCTGGCTCCTTTCTTTGAGAAATGGGGATGAGGTTAGTTCATGCTTAACTATTACCAAAGTATAAGCAAGGGAAAAAAAAAAAAAAAAAAAAAAGAATCTCTAAAGCAGGGATTCTTGTTTTTCTGTTCCATGGGTCCCTTTGCCAGTCAGGTGGAAACCATGGATCCCTTACTAAGTCCACACTATAATGAGTATTATTTAATAAATTTATAACACCCACACCAACTCAACCCCCAAGAATAATGGTGGGTTTTTTTTTTTTTATTTCAATTCAAGCTCATGGACTCCTTGTTAAGAACCCCTGCTCTAATGCTTCTGCCATGGAAAACAGTTTAATACCACTGGACTAGATGATCTCTCAAGTTGTTTTCATTTCTAAGTACTCTTTGCTTCTGAGAGAGGCCTAAATTCTTGATCAAGGAACCACTGTAGCCCTGCAGTGTGGACTGGAGAAGACACCATTATTACCATAAAGCTTCAGCTGCAGGCAAAAGTTCTGGACTGAAATGTTTTGCTCCAAGGTCATAAAGTACCAGCCCTCATCCTCCTTCCTGCTTTCCAGGATCTCCAGGCTCAGGTTTTCCAGGTGAAACTTATAGCGGCTCTCTACATAGCCTGGAGAGCCCCCTTCGGATGATGGATCAAGAGACACTATTTTCTTCTTGACACTGTTTCCTGGCGATTTCGCCATTGTGACAATGATGCGGATGCTGTTGTCCATGCTCTTATTTATTCCTTGATATGTGAGGGGCAGGGTTGCGTTTCTTCCCAATATCCAAAGAATCTTTGGGCAGTCCATCACGTCCCCACCTGTGAGGAAGGAGAGGAGAGGCCCTTATTATAGAGGACTTTGGGAACCATGTTGTGTCTGTGGACTCACTGGAAGGCTCTCCCTCTTCTTCATGGGCTATCCCTAGGATTGCCAGGTCCTTAGTAGGCAGACTGTCATAAGGGTCCTCATTGTAGTCTCAGTAATAAAAAAAAAGCCCAATGGAAATCTTACAATTGTTTAGGATAGGGGAGCAGATGTAGCTCAAGTGGTTGAGTGCCTGCTTCCCATATACGAGGTCCCGGGTTTGATCCCCAGTACCTCCTAAAATTTTTGTTTAGGATAGAAGTGTATATGCTACCTAGAACCCTGGGTTTCTTTAATCTGGGAGGGAACTTTATCGACTTGGATTTATAGTTATGGTATCTAAACAACAGAGAGGGTAAATGACCTCTCTTAAATCATATAACTAATAAGTGGCAGAGTCAGGATTAGACTCCAGGTCTGTTAATTCCTTAACCGTGGTTCTTGCCACCATTGGGTAACTACAATAAAGGATGAAGAGCAGCTGAAAGTGATTCTGAGTTCATGAGTCCAGGTGGTCAGAGTGACAGGAGTATCATTTCAGATGATAAGGAAAAGAGAAAAATTTGAGCAAAGTGAGACCAGGGAGGTGGTGAGCCCAGTTTCTAAACTTTGGAATCTTAGCTTCCCCCCAGAATCCTAAGATAATTAATTTTGAGGGTGAGAAAGTACTTTAGTTCTCTCCTGCAAAAAGGCAGAGCCAGCAAGAACAAACCAATAAAAAACCAAACCAACGAAACTCAAAAGATATTACTGTTTAAACCACTGATTAAACCTGCTGATCATTTAACACCTCCTTTCTCCTCAAACCCACAATCTGCTTTCCTCCCTTCTTTCTCAGCTGATGACCTTACCACTGGAAAAAAAAAAAAATAGAAGAAACAAAAAGAGAACTTCCATTTATTACCACCACTGAATCTACTCACCTCCCTGGATGGCCTGTGCTCCCATGTAAGCCTAGCCTGTTCCTTCATGGAACACTCACCTACTCCAAGGCTTTGCTACTGCATTTGCCACCCCCCAGCCTTGCATCATTGGCTTTCTACTGAGCTATTTCCATCAACCTGCAAACGTGCTATAATTTCTGTTATCTTAAGAATCCCTCCTATGACCCCAGGTTCAACCCCAGATACCTTCTCATTTCTTTGCTTTCCTTTGTAGTAAAGTCCTTTCATGTGTGTTTATACTTTCTGTCCCCATTTCCTGAGCTGTTTTCCCTGTACTCACTCCAAACATTTTTCTCTACCACTCACTGGAACCATCCTTGTCGAAGTCACTCTTTATTTCATAATGCCTGGTCAATTCTCCATCCTTATCTTATTTGCTTTCTCAGTAGCATTTGACATAGTTTGTCACTCTTTCCTTGAAACACTTTCTTCATTTGGTCCCTGGAACACCACACTCTCTTTCATTGGCTTCCCCTTCTCAGTCTGCTTGACTGGAACCTTCTCCTCCTCCAGACCTCTAAACATTTGGGTGTCCCAGGGCTCAGGACTCAGATTTCTTTTCTTCCCCCTTCACACTCAGCCAGTTTTTCATCCAGTTTCTCATCCAAGTTGAAAGGAATGACATGTTTCTGGTATGCTTACAGAGTTATATCTCCCAACCAAACTTTCCACTGCACTCCTGACTGTTGATACAGATCACAACTTGGAGGCCTATATTAGTCAACCAAAGGAGTGCTGATACAAAATATCAGAAATCTGTTGGTTTTTATAAAGGTTATTTATTTGGGGTAGAAGCTTACAGTTACCAGGCCATAAAACATAAGTTACTTCCCTCACCTAACTCTGTTGCCACATGTTGGAGCAAGATTGCTGCCTACATCTGCCAAGAGTTCAGGCTTACTGGGTTCCTCTCTCTCCAGGACTCAATTCTCTCCAGGCTCAGATGCTCTGTTACTCTGTGTGCTTATTTCCCAGGCTCCAGCTCAAAACTCTAGCATCAAAACTCCAACTAACTACTCTGCCACATGGTTTTCTCTGCGTTCCCACACACCAAGGGGGCAGGGACTCAACATCCTATTGACATGGCCCAGTCAAAGCCCTAATCATAATTTAATCATGCCCAGGTACAGACCAGTTTACAAACATAATCCAGTATCTATTTTTGGAATTCATAAACAATATCAAACCACTACAAGGTCTAATGGACATCTCAAAATTAGCAAATGAACTCTTGATTCCATCACCCTTACTGCAAGCAACATCACAATTCATCCAGTTTCACAAGCTGAAAACAATGGAATCATCCTTGGTTGCTTTTCTTTTTTTCTCTAATTCTTTTCTATCAGCAGATCCTGTTGGCTTTCCCTATAAAGTATGCTTGGCATCTGAGCACTTCTCACCTCCTTCATTTTGTTACCGTTATCGCAGGCCTGGGAACTGCCATTGTCTTCCCACTGATCTCCCTGTATTCATACAAGGGACAGAGTTACCTTTTAAAACCAAGTCAGATTTTGTCCTCCTCCAGCTTTTAAACTCCCAGGACTTTCTGTCACCCATTAGAATAAAATCCAAAGTCCTTACCATGGCTTCCAGGGCCCTGCCTACCCCAGGCCCTGGTACCTCTGTGGCTCCATTTCCTGCCCTTGTCCCTCCCTCACTGCACTGTGGCCACACTGGCTTCCTCAAACTCACCAGGAAAATTCCTGTCTCTGAGCTTTTGTGTTTGCTGTTCCCTTTCTATAGAAATCTCCTCCCTCATACATCTGGATAGTTTGTTATCTTAATTAATTTTAGGTTCTGCTAAAAATATATATATGTGTCTCTGGGGAGGTCTTTCTGACCATCCTATCTAAAATAGCATCCCCACTCTTCTAGTGCTAATTGCTGCCTGATATTATATCTTTATTTATTTTTGTCTCCCCCACTAGCATGCAAATTAATCAAGAGGAACTTTGTTTTGCTTGCTGTTTTGTCCTAAGCAGCTACAATGGTGCTTGGCACACAGTAGGCTTTTTAATAACTATCTGTTCAATTTTAAAATGCTGAAAGTCATATTACCTAAGATCTCTCTTATTTAGCTTTGCCCACCATGTATATACTGAACTCAACCATAAACTAGTGTTTTAAGAGAAGGATCCCGTGACTCAGAGAGAGCATAGATTGTTCTACTTGATAAGAAAGCCAGAAGAGTGAAATAAAACCATCTGCCTAAGTAATCAGCCACTTAGAAGAGTTGCAACTGACTTGTGGTTAAGATGAGTTGGGAAATTGGGCAAACTGATCAAAATGTTCTTGATGCCAAAGTATCGTGAAATTCCAATACTGTCTTGTAAATGTCTCAGCTAATGTCTGAATAGAAATTCAGAGAATGGGGGAAAAGAACCTAAACCTGAGCTAAAATCAGAATTAGAATGGTCAAGTTACCTGATTGTTAGGGAAAAGTGAGAAAGATGGTGAGGCACTTGTTCCTTTGAATATTGCCATGAACTTTGGAAAAAAATTTGACAGTTCCAAAAAAATTAAACATAGAATTACCATATGGCCCAGCGATTCCACTCTATGCATCCATCCACAAGAATTGAAAATGGGGCCTCAAATAAATACTTGTACAGCAATGCTCATAGCATCATTCACAATAGCCAAAAGGTAGATACAACACAAGTGTCCATCAGATGAATGGACAAACAAAATGTGGTATGTAAAATGGAATATTATTGAGTCAAAAAAATAATGGAGTTCTAAGACATGCTACAACATGCTTGAACCTTGAGTATGTTATACTGAATGAAATAAAGCAGACACAAGAAGACAAATATTGTATGATTCCACTTACATGAAATGCCTAGAATAAATAAATTCATAGAGACAGAAAGTAGCTTTAGTAGTGGATGATGGTGATGGTAGCACCATGTGAATGTATTTAATGCCACTGAATTTTACACTTTAAAATGGTTAAAATGGAAAATTTTATGTTGTACATACATTACCACAATAAAACTTAAAGATTACCCCCCCCCCGATTTGATTATCAACTTGTAAAATAGTGTTCTTCACTGTTGTTTAATTAGTTAGATGAGGAATGTTAATGTGTGTGTGTGCTTTATTTTTTATTTTACTTCTTTTCAGGAGGTACCAGGGCTTGAACCCAGAACTTTGTACACGGGGAGCAGGCACTCAACTACAGAGCTATACCCGCTCCCCATGTGTGTGTATTTTTAACGAAGATAAATTGAGAAGCATATTGAAATTTCTCCCAGCCACACTCATCAGTTCCTGACTGTCAGATAACGTGGCAGCTCTGGTGGTTGCATACCTGAATTGCAAGTACAGCCCTAAACCTAAGTGCTTCTGTATAAAGGGATGACAGAAAACATAGCATCGTACATGAAAGTAGAAATGCCATGTGGTGCATGAATGCACTGAAATTGTATACAAAAAAAGTTGTGTAGATAAACATATGTGCATTTTTCTGGGAAATTTCATCTCTCAAAGGGGTCTGAGGTTCAAAACAAGATTAAAAACCATCATCATCTTGTTGATTTTTTTTAGACCTATTTTAATATGGAGGGGGGGAAAAAGGATGGAAATTATTCCTGCTCTCAAACTATAACCCACCACCTTCTCATATTTCTCCCGGGTACCCCCGCCTTCCACCTAACCTGGCAGACTCCATAACATGGTTGCTTTCAGAACTTGAAATTCAGAAGGGAGATATAGGACGAGGTAGGGAGTTGCCAAAACAAACAAACAAAACGAAACACCCAAACTTCAGAAAAGAGAAAAAGAAGAGGGCAGATGACCTGTGGTTTATGCACATTCAGTATTCGGTTGTGGGGAGTGGAATCAAAACCTTGTCAGAAAGAGTGGGAGAACCAGACCCTCACACTCTACAACCCACATAAAGAAGGCTGAAGCAAGACCTGAGTATGTGCGAGCCATTATGTCTAGAGGGTGCTTGAAATCAACCTCATCTAAGCATAAGTGGAAAAATAAGTGGCAGCTTTCAAGTGGTTCATAAAATCCTCCAAGTGGAGTCCCTGCCCCTGAAACATGCCACTGCCTGATGAGTGTTTTCCAGTGCGTCTGTGATTCAGTCAGCCCCTGTTTACCAAAAATGTCTGGGAGGAAACATTTGTCGCTGGAAATACCAACTCACTTCCCATCATGGGTAATTATGCTTAGAAAGTAGAACAATTCACAGGGATCCATGGATATTGGCCTGAAATTAGTCGGATTTAGCCAACCTTTTTACAGGATGGAATTCTACCTAATTATAACCCCCTTCCTTTTTTTTTTTTTTTTCCCTAGTGCTTTTACATGCATTTATAGCATATTCCTACAGCATTTTTTTTCAGGTGGACTTCAGGCAGAATTCATTGACCCACCATTCTTATGGTAAACCTAGGCCCAGGAAGAAAATATATAACTTGGCTAAGGCTGCTTTAAAAACTATAAAAAACAAACAAACAAACAGAACAACTGCAGCCCCACTGTCCTCCTATTCCTTGATGTTGTTGAATCGTTCTTTCTATCTTAGAGTATTTGTACTAACTGTTCCCCAGCTGAAAGCCTCTAACCACCCATTGTTTGCCTGGCTAACTCTTCCCAGCCTCTACATCCCTTCCTCTGGGAAGGTTTCATTGACCCCTAGTGTAGGTCAGGTTTCCATGCCATACAATTCCAATGCACTTGGCATCTCTCTGCAAACCAGTGACCAAGTTTTTTACTTGTATTTGGATACCTGTCATCCTTATTTAATTATAACTCCCAGAAGTAGGGACTATGTCTGTTCACTGCTGGATCCCTAGCAGCGACCTGGAACATAATAGCAACTCAATAAACTCTTGTTGCCCAAGTGAATGAAAAAATTGATTGAATGACTGAACAAACGACAACATAGAGTCTAAGTTCTCTCTCCAAAATAAAAATGTGCTCTGCATTAACATTATAGCACCCCTTAAAGGTGTAGCATGGGAGGAAACAATGGGGACCCTTCTCCTCACTTCCCAGGTGAGGAGAGGGAAGTACCTTAGCCATGCACACTAGGCATGGGGCACAATGCACCACTTACCATTCCCCAGCACATTCACAACACTTCGCTTCTGCATTTGTGCCTTCATCTAGAATACTCTTTTTCAAGTCCCATAATATCCAACTCACCAGATGCATCTTTTCAAAAGAATGTATGAGAAACTGCTAACAGTAGTTGCCTCCAGGAAGGAGTATGGGAGAGAAATTAATCTTCAGTCTATACCCTTTTGTATTGTTGAAGTTTTATAGATATATATGTGATACTCTTCCAATAAACTAACTAGTTAATAAAAAATTAAATGAAAACTTGAATGATGAAAAAAGTTTCTATCCACTTTCCAAATTCTAGATCAAATACTTCTATGTGCCATCTAAATCCTTCTATGGCTTTATAAGTCTCCTGCCTCTTGGAAATTCCTATAGCACTTTCCAATATACGTCAATTATAGATAGCATTTTCTAATTTTTACTAGGAGACCTGGATACAGATTTTAGCCCCTTCCCTTCCCAAATATAAGTTCATTCTGTTTCCTTCGTGGAGTCAGGCTATGTGACCATGGAGAAATTGCTGAACCAATCTGTGCCTCTCTGTCTTTATTTATAAAATGGCAATGGTAACAATAATATATATCTCATAAGGTTAGTGTGAGAATTAAATGAATAATGTGCATAAAGCACTGAGATCAGCACTTAGAATGTAGCAAGCATGCAGTATATACTATTATTATTCATTCAACAAACATCTGTGGATGAACTCTCATGTAGCAGGCACTGTGCCAGGTGCTGGACAAAGTCTGTGATTGTTCATTTTGCTTCCCTCATGCCTTACAAGGTGCCTTATTACATCATGGACCTCAATAAACAGTGGTTGAATGGGATTATCTAATGTCAATTTATGGATGAAACCAAATAGTCTTGTTCTGATTTCTAGTCCAGAGCTGGAGACAGTGGAGGTGATGTCAACACATTACAATATTAAATATTCGAAGAGATGGAAGTGCCTAGGTCTACATCTTGGGATGAAAGGGACCAGTGAACAGACAGGGAAGAGCTGAGTCTAGAACCCACCCATTATCCCTCAGCCCAGTGTGTTTGAAGAGGTGGGGAGGATCTGCATGGAGGAGCAAAAAATCCCACTAGGGAAAATGGAAAATTCACTTTACTGGGGAAAGGAAAGTGTGGAATTTTTTATTTGTTAGAATTCTGCCTGGGAGTTGGAATTTGAACAGAGTAGACATGGAGAGGGGAATGGGTACTGATTTTACAAGAATTTGGGCTTCTTAGGTAAATTTCTCATGGCTGACCTGTCCCATTTGCAAAGTATTTCTACCTGGGTTTCATTGTGGTTTCACAAATGGGTGCACACTTAAAAATAAAAACACTGAAAAAAATTTGTACAAATTTCAGAAGAGAAGGTGGAATACAAGGAAGTGAGTAGCTGCTGATTGAATGGACACACCTTTGGGGGCTGGGCTGTTTTCTCACTAACCATTGACCTCCACAGTTTCCAGTGAAGCGGCTGTCAACAGAACCTGGAGACAGCACAGGCCAGACTGACCAGGAATCAAACAGCCACAGAGACGGAAAAGTCCAGCCCACAGTTCAACCCCATCACTCCTTGTGGCTCCAAGAAGTATTCCAAGACACGTACTACACAAAGGAACACTTGGCTCTCCTTATGATGTGGCTCAGTTTGACTTTCTGAGTCCTGAGCACAGTTCTTCCTGTCCTAAGTCTTGGGAAGTAAGAGCCATGGGTCTCCCTGATTCCAAAGAAAAGTGAGGTCCAGCAAGGGCTCAGGTAACCTGTAGGCCTCTTCATCTGGGAGCCCAGTAAGGGACAGATCCCATTTGCAGGCCCCCCACATCCCTGGCATATCTCGGGGCTTTTCCTAGAAAAGTCCATAATGGATTTGCAGTCTTAAAAACCCCAAGCCCCAAACACCCTGGGCTTCAGGATTTCCCCCCTTACCTGATGCTGCTTCTACTCCACAATCTAACCAAAGTCCCAAGGCATTTAAGCAGAAAGGTGTTGATTCTTACCCCAACTCACACAGTTAGCCCAAAGTCCACTTTTTGCTTGGCTTTTTTCTTTCTCAAGTACCTTTATGCATAGCTCTGATATTACTAACTGAAGAACACCAGGCTACCATTAGAGGAAGACGAGCTGGAAAAATAGGAGAAGAACCCAGCTCCAAATACTCTATGTATCTGGCCTTACTGCCAGAGCTGCCCTGACCCTGAGGCTTCCAGATTTGTATTTCCCACCAGCCCCAGACTCAAGAAATCCCAGCCTCCTCCCCTCTTGAAATTTCTTTCTGCCTCAAGTCCTCTTTTCTAGGAAAATAACCACCAGAGTAGACACATTGTGGTCACTGACTATTCTCATCCAAAGGCCTGGGGTTTTCACTTCTAACTTCTCTTCCCGCTACGAGCCCTTCTCGTTGGACCTTGTTCCTGTTTTGTCTGCTTGTGTGCATGAGGATTCTCCTCCTGGGTAGGGATGGAGGATGAATCTTCTCCTAGAGCTCCATCCCTCCAGCGCAGTCCCTCTAGCCTGGGTCTTTGCCATAAAGGTACCTATGTAAAAACCAATCACTCAGCCAGGACTTGGACCCAAGCTTCTCACCGTGAGAGGCTGCTCTTGAATGTAAGCTGTGCCTTTGCCTTAGATCTTTTCCTTGGGAACTAGGGCTGGTGGGCTGAGCCTTGGAAGGGACCCAGGAACTTATAATGTTCCTTCCTCTTTGAAAGAGGTAGGAGGAACTCAAGGTTCCTTAGGAAGAGGCAACAGAACAACAGTCACCAACATCAACAGAGCTATGATGGTTCCCGACAGGCAATCGTGGAAGCCCTCAAACGGATGAACACTCACCTGTTCCGCAGCTCAGCTCAAAAATCAGGGAAAGAAAGAGCATGAGATTCAAGGAGAAGAGTCCCTTAGGATCCATCAGCCAGTGGAGATAGGAAAGGGAGCCCGACTGAGAGCCCTGCAACCGCTCACAGACGCCAGGGTTTCAGCAGAAGCGAGCTATGAGCTATGAACTACGAGTCAGGCAGTGCTGCCTCTGTGCTCTAGTTTATGCATCAGAAACCAGCAGGCTTCCTGTCTCACTGGGACTTTTTCTGCTTGTCTTGAGGATTGCTCATCTCCTTTACAGGCCTTAAATCACTTTGCTATTCTCAAGAAGTACGAGTCAGGTGCTTAGACTTCTGGAGCCGGGAAGGAGGCTATGTAGAGTCACAGAAATGTGCTCCCTCCCCCTAAGCTATCTCCAGGAAAGGGTGTCACAACTTCCCTGGAAAGTTTCCTCTGGTAACATTTGTTTGAGTGAGAAGAAAGTCTTTTTTGTAATCAGGTCTAGAGTGAGCATGGAGTTTTGTCAACCATCCCCCAAATTTTGGTCAGTTAGTTCAAAGCAGAACTTGGATGGTTGAATGTGAATGAGCTGTTGGACCTCTTCCTTCTGATGTGTCCCATAATTTTAGAGAAACACCTTTGAATACAGTCAGGTACTGGTACTGTGGACATGGAGAGGTGGAGTGGGTTGGGGTGGGCAAATACAGATCAGTTGGAGAAACCTCTCTTCCCTGCTGCATACAGTGTGGTAGAACTTAGTGAGCTCTATGCTGTTTGGAGGAGCCACCTTTATTTCAGAGCTTGTGCTTCATTTTTCATTGAGGGGCAGGGGCTAAAATTAGCAGAATACCAGTGCTTGAAGGAGATCTTGAAAGGCTAGGCTAGTGTTTTAGAGTCCAATTTAACAGGTCATAGGTGCACTCTAAGAGGACCAGGGAAGTAAGAGAGGGTGATTTTTTGTGAACTTTCTGTTTATCCTCACTGTTTTTAGTTCCTCACTGTTTTTTCTCCCTTCTTTTACCCAACCTTCTTCCCACACCAATACCCAGTGGTGTGCTGGAGTCAGCAAATACCAACTTGAGAGGACCAATTGTTAAAGGTTTGAGAATCTTATGAGCTGACTGATAGTCATGGTCATTGCTAAAAATTAAATTACATAAACTTACAATTAAATAACATATTAAACTAAAGCTAATGAATACTCAACTCATTATTTTACGACAGTTTGCTATTTGTATGCCCTCAAGGCTATTTACATCTATTGTATCTCTATGGTGAAAATACTATATCATGTGTGCTACAACACCTCTTTTCCCAACTCTGAGTTCAATGACTTAGTGTTGGTTGCTTGAAATCAACTATGGTGGGAGTATTTATTGTTTGGCTGACTGTGAAGACGTAACAAAGTGATAGAGAGAATATAACATCGCAGGTTAAATATAAAAGTGTGGTGTCTGTAGCTCTTACATTGTGAAAAGCATAAAAAAATTGAGGAACTGTTCTTCCAATATTCAAAACCTAGTATCCAATTCAGCAAAAAGTTGGTAACATCACTGATGTACAAGTGATGTTCCAACATATGTCTTTGTGACTTCACATTTCTTACCTTAAAAGAAAATATCGACCAACATTCATGTTGGAACTACACTTGTTTGTCAATTGAAACCATAGGTTGGCTATGGATATAATTAGGCAAAAATAAACAGGAATGTTCTGTGAAAACTGATTGGCTATATGGATTTTATAATAAAGGGCATTGTACAATTTATTGAAATACAATAATTATGGGAAGCAGATGTGGTTCAAGCGATTGGGCTCCCATCTACCATATAGGAGGTCCAGGTTTTGATTCCCGGGGCCTCTTGGTGAAGGCAAGATGGCCCACGCAGCAAGCTGGCCCAAGTGGAGAGCTGACTCATGCGGAGTGCTGGCCCAAGTGGAGTGCTGGCCCAAACGGAGAGCTGGCACAGCAAGATGACACAGCAAAAAGAGACACAGAGGAGAGACAATAAGAGACGTAGCAGACCAGGGAGCTGAGGTGGTGCAAGAGAGTAAGTGCCTCTCTCCCACTCCAGAAGGTCCCAGGATCAGTTCCCAGTGCAGCCTAAAGAGAAGACAAGCAGACACAGAAGAACACACAGCAAATGGACACAGAGAGCAGGCAGTGAGTTCAAAGCAGTGGGGGCGGGGGGGGGGGAGTGAGGGGAAATAAATAAATAAATCTTTAAAAAAAAAGAAATATAATAATTGTATTTTGTAAATTGTGTGCTACATATCCTTTATATAAGTAAAATTTATAATAAGCTTATTTACATATATATACATACATTGTTTTTCAGAGAGCCAGTCATTAAGCATTTAGTTGCAAACTGCTGCCATTACCTGTACAATAACCAAGAGCACAAAGGGTGGGGTGAGTGACATACTCTTTCTATATTTATAAAGTAGCAGTGGGAATATAACTCAGTGATTTGGTAGTACTGGGTGGGAAAGCCTTATCCAATAAGGTTGGTACAGACCACACAACCACTCAATTGAGAAACAATGCCAGGACCGAATGGGTCCCTATGTAACTAATTCCCATTTATTCTAGCTTTATTTTTAAATATTTTTTGAGACAGGAACCATTCTATGCTCTTTTAAAAGTAATATAATTTAATACTTGAAACACCTTAGTGAGGGTATTATTATTATTACTGACCCCATTTTTTTAATAGGAAATCAATAATCCAAGAGACATAACTCCAAGGTTGTTTGTTCTTTCCTTAAGCTACACAGTTTCTGGAATGCATGTTCTAGTCTACTTGTGTCAAGCCTCTCTCTGCCCAAGACAGGCATATACTTTTTTAAAAATTTATTTTGCTCTTCCTCTAAATTCTGGGATTAGTCTTTCTCCAGCCTTAGCAAGCCAGGGTGAAGAGTGGAAAGATTCTGCTCCCATCAGTAACTGGGTGTGGCCAGCATGAGGCATCCTCATTCTACTTTACAACCTACTTCTGCATAGACACGTGTTGAGGTTAAGCTAGTGTTACGCATTAGTCTGAAGGCTTTTACTGTTCAGTGCAACCCAAAACCCCATAAAATTTTACATGTAATGGGGGTCAGAGCGGGTTTGGATGGAGGTTCTGAAGCCCTGAAGGGCAACGTCACTAACCCAAGTGTATTAGTTTCCTGTGGCTGCTATAACAAAATAGCACAAACTAGGTGGCTTACAGCAACAGAAGTTTATTGTCTCACAGTTCTGAAGGCCAGAAGTCCAAAATCAAATTGTTAGTAGGGCCACATTTCCTCTGAAGTCTATAGGGCTCTCGTAGTAGTTTACCAGCAATCCATGATGTTCTTTGGCTTGTAGCAGAACTCAATCTCTGCCTCCATCACATGGTCATCTTCTTTCGCTGTCTGTGTCCAAACATCCTCTTCTTTTAAGTACACCATCATACTGGATTAGGATCCACCCTAATCCAGTTTGGCCTCATTTGAACTAATCACATCTTATTTCCAAATAGGGTCACATTCGGGGACCGAGTGTTAAGACATAAACATATCTTTTTATAGAAAATTCAATCTATAACACCACCACCATGCAGTTAGTATGCTCAGTATACCAAGTTGCTTCCTTCAGCTATAGAGTGGACATTGATAGACCAGCAACAAAAGATGCACAGGTGATAATGCCTTGTATTTAAAAAGCCATTTTCAAAAGCTTTCACATTCACTACCTTATCTGATCCTCATAATAGCCCTGTAAAGGAGGCATGGCTTGTAGGGTTATGAGGCAAGACCTGGACCAAACTTGGAAATCTGACTCTGGGCCAAGAGTTCTTTTTCCTTTCCCTGTAGTGTACTCATTATTCCCATGAATTCAGGACAGTAAGGAGGGAAGGAAATCCCACTTACTGAACTCCCTAGATGCCTGGGGCTTTCACATATATTACTTCATTAATCTTCTTAATAGTAGGAAGCAGGTATAAGTATCCCTATTTTACAGGTAAAGAAATTGAGATACAGAGCCATAATTTGTGTAATAAATAATTTGTCCAATAATTCTGAGCAAAAAATGGAAAGAATGGATTCAAATCCTGAATTATCTGATTCCAGAGTCTGTGCTCTGTCCTTACACCATACCACCTCTGAGCAGGAAACTTGGCCAGGTCTTTAGGCCCATGTTGACCAATAGCCCATTATCCATGGAACATCTTCTCTGGCACAGACAAGGGCACTTGCATGAGGAGAACCCTGAGTGAGCACCATTTCCAGCCCTCATCTCCATCATCTGTAGCATAGCACCACTTCCTTCCCTGGGGTCTCCAGAGCCCTGCCCTGAGAGTGGGGAGGCCCATAAGTCTGTGAAAAAGAACCCTCCCCAAACAGCCTCAGGTAGGCTCACAATGAGCTCATCTTTTACTCTTAAACTGGAGGATGAAACATCTCCATAAGACTTGTTGCTCTCTCTCCTGAGGCTTTATGGCTGGGATTGGCAAAGTGTCCTGACAGAAGGTGCCTTGGGGCTGGACTGCTCCTGCAACATCCTGGCCATCTTCATCACAGACTTAGATTGGAGCTTCCCTATAACATGAGTGATACCCACAGGGAGGGGTCTCTGAGGGCAGGCCCAACCACCCGGCCCACATGGAGCTTGTGATGAGCATATTCATGTGGATAAGTAAAGGAAAACCCCCACAAAAGCAAAATGAAAATACAAAATTCCCCCAACCCTGAAATATCTCCTAGGAGACTTGATTACAGAGTCTAAATTTAGCCTGGGGAAAGCACTGGGAAAAACACCTTGGGTTCAGCCCTCCTGGGTGAGATGAGGAAGGCTCATGAAGCCCACGAGGGCAAGTGTCTGGTGTGGGGGCTAAGCAAACCAGTCAACCAGATGTCCCTGCTGTGGGGATTTGAGGGGGAAATGGGGGAGGAAACTGGGCTGTGGGCTGTGAGGTGCATCCAGCCCAAGCCTAGGTTTTACCCACTCTCTTTACCTTGAGTGTTCATTCTAGCTATTCATTCTCTTGAGCAGATGGATATGCTGAGTGACCCAGGCCCAAAAAAGAGAGCTGTGGACACACCCAGTGTGGCTTCTGAAGATGCCCATTGGTAGGGAATTCTGGTCCTTACTCAGCCTGTGCTGCTGAGGTTACCCACTCCAAGGTTTCCCACATCAGAACCTCTTTCAGGGGTTTAGATCTGGATCAGAGCATTTAAGTCCAGAGGTTTAGAAGAGTCATCATAATGGGGGTCGGATGTGGCTCAACTGGTTGGGCGTCCATCTCCCATATGGAGGGACCCGGGTTCGATCCCCGGGACCTCCCGGTAAAAAAAAAAAAAAAAAAAAAGAGTCATCATAGGGCATCTTTCACTTAAAGACGTCCTCTCCAAATTCCTATCATTTCCACTGAGGCTCCTTTTTTTCCTTCCAGACCCCAGAACCAACCTGTGGAGATCTCTCCCTCCCTGGGTCCCGCCTTGGACTGACCCAGAATTCTTCATGTTCCTTATGGGGAGATTCAGACTGAGAGAGATTCACAGTTTCATGGACTCTCTCCACAGCTCTTTGAGAAGCATTCCTAGCACCCTGAAATTGCTCTGCATGGCAGCCATGTAGGTTGCTTTCTACTGGCATAAGTTGCTAAAAAGAGGGAAATGCCAATGGCATTCTACTCCTTCTAGGAAGGAACAGCATTCAGGAACAGTGACAATGGCTATTGAGTCATCAACCTCAGACCTTTTATGTGCACCAAAATCTGCCTCCAGTAACCCTTATCTATCTTCTTACACAAAGTGGTAGATACAGTAATAATTTGCAAGTGCCCTAGAAATTCTGGATAGTCAGTCATTTCAGCCTTCTTATTCCCTCCATACAAAGCTCAAACAAAGCGCTCCTTTTCTTCAACAGTTCAAGAAAGCTTCTCAGCAAAACCACTGTGTGCATTAATAAATCAAAGAAGAAAAATCACATGATCCTATAGATTGATACAGAAAAGGCATTTGACAAAATAAAGTGCCCTTTCTTGATAAAAATATTACAAAAGATAGGAATTGAAGGAAATTTTTCTTAACATGATAAAGGCCATATATGAAAAACCCGCAACTAATATTGTACTCAATGGTGAAAGACTGAAAGCTTTCCCATTGAGATCAGGAACAAGTCAAAGATGCCCACTGTCCCCACTGTTGTTCAATATAGTGCTAGAGGTTCTAGCTAGAGCAATAAGGCAAGAAAAAGAAATAAAAGGCATCCAAATCAGAAAGGAAGAAGCAAAACTTTCATTATTCACAGTTGATATAATCCTATACCTAGGAAATCCCAAAAAATCTACAACAAAGCTGCTAGAGCTAATAAACAATTTCAGTAGAGTGTCAGATACAAGATCAATATGCAAAAATCAGTGGTATTTCACTAGTAATGCACAATCTGAAGAGGCGGTCAGGAAAAAAATCCATTTACAATAGCAACTAAAAGAATCAAATATTTAGGAATAAGTTTAACCAAATATGTAAAGGAATTATATTTAGAAAACTACAATGCATTGCTAAAAGAAATTTTAAAACAAGAACTAAATAATTGGAAGAACATCCCATACTCATGGAATGGAAGACTAAATATCATTAAGATGTCAATTCTTCCTAAATTGATAAACAAATTCTATGCAATCTTTATAAAAACTCCACCAGCATTTTTAAAAGAAATTGAAAACACAATTATCAGATTTATTTGGTAGGGTAAGGGGCCCTGAAGAGCCAGAAACATCTTAAAAAGGAAAAGCAAAGTTGGAGGACTCTTACTTCTGCACTTTAAATATATTACCTAGCCACAGTGGTAAAAACAGCATAGTATTGGCATAAAGATAGACACATAGACAGACCAATGGAACTGAATGATGGTTCAGAAACAGACCCTCACATCTATGGTCAGGTGATTTTTGACAAGTCTGTCAAGCCCACCCCATTGGGGCAGAACAGTCTATTCAACAAATGGATTTTCAACAGAATTGGATATCCATGTCCAAAAAAAAAAAAAAAAACAGACCCTTATCTCATACCCTATACAAAAATTAACTCAAAATGGATCAAGGACCTAAATATAAAAGTGACTACCACAAAACTCCTAGAAGAAAATGTAGGAAAACATCTTCAAGATCTTGTGGTAGGCAGTAGTTTCTTAAACCTTACACCCGAGGCATGAGCAACAAAACAAAAAATGGATAAATGGGGCCTCCCCATTCTTAAATGCTTTTGCACTTCAAAGGAGTTCATCAAAAAGATGAAAAGGCAACCGACTCAGTGGGATAAAATATTTGGAAACCACATATCCAATAAGGGTTTGATTTACATGCTATATAAAGAGATCATACAATTCAATAATAAAAGAGCAAGCAAAACAATTTAAAAATGGGCAAAAGACTTAAATGGACATTTCTCCAAAAAGGAAATATAAATGGTGAAAAAGCACATGAAAAAAGGTTCAATATCACTAGGTATTAGGAAAATGCAAATCAAAACTACAATGAGATATCATCTCACACTGCATAGAATGGCCATTATTGAAAAAACAGAAAACAATAAGTGCTGGAGAGGATGTGGAGACCTGGAGCACTCCTTGACTGTTGGTGGGATTATAAAATAGTGCAGCCTCTGTGGAAGACAGTTTGGCAGTTCCTCAGGAAGCTAAATATAGAACTGCCATATGATCCTGCAATTCCTCTATTAGGAATATACCCAGAAGAACTGACAACAGTGATGCAAACAGATATTTCCACCAATGTTCATAGCAGAATAATTCACAATAGCCCAAAAGATGGAAACAACCCAAGTATCCATTAACCAATGAGTGGATAAACAAAATGTGGTACATACATATGATGGAATACTATGCTGCAGTAAGAAGAAATGAAATTGGGACACATATGATAATATGGATGAATCTTGAAGACAGTACACTAAGTGAAAGAAGCCAGACACAAAAAGATAAATATTGCATGGTCTCATTAATATGAACTAAATACAAAGAATAAACACATAGTTAAAACCTTGAGTATAGGTTATTAGGAGATAAAAGGAGGGCTGAGGAGTACTGATGCTTAATATGCAGAAGTTTTAATTAACTTGACTGTGAAAGTGTGGAAATGGATAGAGTTGATGGTAACACATTATAGTGAGTAACTGCTGCTTTATAAATGGGATTGTGGTTGAAAAGGGTAGTCTAGGGATGTAAATGTCAATTGAAGGAAAACTAGAGAATAATCTAGGAACCGAATAGCACAGTGAACCCAGAGATGGATGAGAATTGTGGTTAGTAGTACAAATGCAAGAATGTCCTTCTGTGAACTAGAACAGATGTACGTCCCAATTGCAGGGTGGTGGGAAGTGGAGAAGCATGGGAAAAATACAATTAATGTAACCTATGGACTATAGTTAACAGCAATACTGTAATATTCTTGCATCGATACCAAAGATGTACTGTGTTAATAATAGGGGGGTATGGAAAAACTATGCCAGATGTATACTATGGACCAAACTTAGTGGTAATAGTCTGATGATATTACCTCAAAATCTGTAACAAATGTTCCACAATGGTGTAGTATGTTGGTGAAGAGGTGTCATATGGAAATTTTATACCTATGCATGATTGTTTTGTAAGTTCACAACTTCTGTAATAAAAATTTATTTTAAAAATAATAACAATAAAAAAAAAATCATTGTGTGTGCTCCCTGCAACAGCTGGTGAGGAGCTGGAGTCATTCCTTTCTCTCTGAATTGCTCTGGTCCCCAACCGAGAAGCAGAGACAGCTAGGAAACACTCTGTGAGATGCTCATGGACCTTTAATGCAGCCCAGGACAGGCTTCCTGTGCTGTGTCACACTGATGAGATGGCCTGACCCGAAGTGAGCCCAGGAAAGAGGGAAGAGCTAGAACACATGAGCAGTTTGGAAAACCTAGGTATAGGCTCATTAAAGAGTTCTGTTTGGGATCACTGGAGAGACAGATGAACTATGGAAATAACTGCAAATTGAAATCCAGTAGAGGGAAGCGGCTGTGGCTCAATCAGTAGGGCTCCCGTTTACCATATGGGAGGCCCCAGGTTCGGTTCCCAGGGCCTCCTGGTGAAGGCAAGCCTGCCTGCACGGCGTGGTTAGCTGGCCCAGCGAGCACAAGCAGCAAGGGGGGGATAAATGAATAAATAAATAAAAAATCTTTAAAAAAAAAAAAAAATGAAATCCAGTAGATTACTTTTCTGCCACATGAGAAAACCATTCATTTGGGTTAAAATATAATGACTCTAAACATCCTTTAATGATGCAATCATTCTTACCAGAAACAACACATTTAATAATCACTTGAATGACATTATCAGATAACATTTCTGGTTAAGAGGACGATATTTAGGAAACAGAATTTTTATATATAAGGGTTCCTTCCTTCTTTTTAAAATTGCACATGTAATATAGCATTGAAGGAAAGAAAGAAAGAAAGAAAGAAAGAAAGAAAGAAAGAAAGAAAGAA
>JAKSZT010054305.1:849910-873550 GCA_026826555.1 Tolypeutes matacus
GGAGGAAAGAAAGAAAAGAAAGAAAGAAAGAAAGAAAGAAAGAAAGAAAGAAAGAAAGAAAGAAAGAAAGAAAGAAAGAAAGAAAGAAAGAAAGAAAGAAAGAAAGAAAGAAAGGGGGAGGGAGAGAGAGGGAGAAAGGAGGGAAGGAAAGAAGGAAGGAAGGAAGGAAGGAAGGAAGGAAGGAAGGAAGGAAGGAAGGAAGGAAGGAAGGAAGGAAGGGAGGAAGGGAGGGAGGGAGGGAGGGAGGGAGGGAGGGAAGGAGAAAGAGAGAAAGAAAGAGAGGGAGGGAGGGAAGAAGGAAGGCCTCCTACAGTCTTCTAACTTCGTCACAATTGCTTTCAAGTTTGCAAATCTCCTCCAAACCTTTGTAAGGCACTAGAGTAGATTGGTTAAGAACTCTGGCTCTTCGCCACATAGACCTGGATTCAAGTCCCAAGTCTGTGATTTATAAATTATGTGAACTTGGACAAGTTACTTCATCTCTCTAAGCCAGGGGTTCTTCTTAACCTTTTTTGTTCCACCGACCCCCCTGCCAGTCAGGTGAAAACCACAGACCCCTCATTAAGCACTCACTATACTATGCATTATTTAATAAATATATCACACCCGCACCAACACGCCATGTTTTTTGAATTTCAGTTCCAGCTCATGGACCCCTGGTTAAGAACCCCTGCACTAAGTTTTGCGATCCTTCTCAGTATCATGGAGTTAAGATGAGGCTGCATCTCATAGGGTCGTTGGGTGGATGCGATGACATTAACGCAAGTAAGGTGCTCAGTGCTGTGGTAGCCGTTTTGCATTTAGTGTCCGTCTTCGTTTCCTAGGGCTGTGGTCACAACATACCACAAACTTGGAGGCTTAAGACATCTGAAACTTGCCGTCTCACAGTTCTGGAGTCTAAAAGCCCAAAATCAGGGGTCAGCAGGGCCACATTCCCTCTGAAACCTGGAGGGGAGAATCCTTCCTCGCCTCTTCCCAGACTCTGCTGGTCCAGAGGCGATGCTTGCTACTCCTTGGCTTGCAGCTGGAGCACTTGTCTCTGCCTCGTCCTCACATGGCATTCGCGTGTCTGTGCCTCTTCTCCCCTTTTAAGGATGCCAGTTGAATTAGGCCAACATTAATTCAGGGCGGCCCATTCTTAGCTAATTCCATCTGCAATGACCCCATTTCCAAATAAGACCACATTCTGAACTACTGGTAGGATTTCAACATATTTTGGGGGGAGATGCAATTCAACCCATAACAATGTCTACCATTTTTATTGTTTCCTGAAGGTAGGCACGAATGGTTAAATGATGAACCACATGTAGTTGCAGCTGGTGATGCACAGAAAGCATCGTTGAGTCCATATGTCTTGAGACTCACTCTGGAATTCCCACTTCCCACCAAAACCCCATTCTAAGTAGTGCCATGTGGGCAGTCCTCAGAGACATGGAATAGAATGCTTCAGGCATCCCACAAATGAATGTCACTCATGGGCTTCTCTATAAGAGATGACAGTAATTTTGTAGTGTGAATTAGAGACAAGAAGCACATTATGGGCCACTAAGAACTTCAAGCAATTAAAGACAATCGAAGAGAGATGGATTTTCTGCAACAAGTACTTAAAATCCCTATTTATTTTAATAGAAAATTCCCAGTATAAACAACCACAGTTCATGAAGAAAAGTATCAGTGTATAATACAGAAAAGTAACAGTGAAACAAAATATGAATCAGAACCCAAAATATGAAAATAAAAACAGAAAAAAATTTGATCTGAACCCTTAGCCACACCTCATTCAAGGTTTCACAAAATTCCCATGTGGAGGGACTTGAAGTCAATACCAAAATCATACAGTAGAGTAATTATAGTTATTGCTTAATTACAACTGTATAAAACACCTATAGGGTTCTCCATTTTGTGGAGCAGGTTCCACCACTCGAATTTATCCTTTTGCTGTATTTATGAAATTCCAAATCAAAAGCATGCCTCCAGGTATAATTATAAGTAAACATAAGATAAGTGGGCTAATACCAAAGAGTTATCACAGCCAAGATGCAGGTGGTCAGGATGGACACCATGAAAGCAGTGTTCCTTGCTGAACAGGGATTTTAAATGGAGTTTTCTCTTGCCTCAGTGGGCTGCTCATTACATATGCAGATTTGCAACAAAAATCACTGGTATACACACACTTTTGTGAGGTTTTTTTTTTTATTTATTTAACATGTTACATAAAGAATTATTACATGTGGTTGCCTAGTTTTAAGAAGTAAGAGTTCTTAAAGAATTTTGTGTTAATTACCTTGCCTTGAGAAAAGAGCAAATGAAGTTTCTGATTTAGAAAGCAGTCTGTGGGATAAAAGAAGTAAAGGCTCTGTACCTCGAGACAGATGCTTCCTACTTTAGTTTTGTTTTTTCTAAACTTTGCTTTGTTAAGCAAGATAGAGTTAAAACAATAAGGAACAAGTCCCATCTTAAGAAATTTTTCTCGGTGTGAATATGTCAATGAAGAGGAGGTCTCCATTTCTGTTGTATTTTCTTTAAGAAGGATGGCTCATGGCTCCCAGTTTTGATGAAAGAGCAGGATTAATGCCATTAAAATGCTGAGCCCTGGTTTCATCTGGTTGCCAATGGGCTGGGATATTAAATCCTGCATGTTCAGATGGTACCCCAAAACCAAGCTGTCCTTCTTAGCTTTCCCTCTAGTGAGAGCCTTCAGCAAGGACTTCTGCAGAGATGTTCCCCTGCATCCCAGAGCATTGGCTAGTCTTCCTGGAAGAGACAACCACACCCTCCTTGGGATGGAGGGTTGGGAAAAAGACAAGTAGGCATGTTGCTTCCTATGTTGTTACTGAATTCCTTAAAATATAAGAATCTATTTTAAGAGCAAGGATCTTTAATTTGAATTACCCAGACAGGTATGTTAGGTCATGGGGGTGGAAGAATAGAGAGAATTTCTTCAGCAGAAACAGCTTATTTTTCCCACGAGCTCTGTACCAGGTCTAGGCCTTACTAGTCACTGGGACAATACCAATAATTTCAATAGTTAACATTTACCAACTGCTTACCATGTGTCAGGAACTTATAACCCTATGAGGCTGGTACTGTTACTATCCCCAATTCACAGAAGAGGAAACCGAGACTTAAGGAGTTAAACAACTCACCTGAAGTCACACAGCAAATAAGTAGCAGAGGCAGCACTTGAACACAAAATCTGCAAACTCAACAGCCTCCTGCCACACTGGCCCTGAGGCCATGCTGCCTATCCAAGCCATTATCAGAGCCCTTAACCTCCAGGGGCAAGACTGCTGTCAGACCAAGGAGTGACCAAGCAAAGAGAACAGCTCTGGCTCTATAGGCTCATTCTATCACAGCGCTCCTGGGCTCTACATCCCACATCCCAATCTACTTATCAGTAAGGACCCTTTGACTCTTGACTTCCTTTATTTTTTTCTTCCTCTTCTTAGGAACTGGCCTCCTCTTAACCTTATGCTCTTTCTTCCTTCCCCTTCTCCTGCCCCACTGATCACCAATCAGCCCTCTGAGCACACTAACATCTGGGCCTTTGCTGGCTGTTGGCCCAGGTCTTTGGTTACTTCCTTGCTGGCTTTTTCTGCTACCAGTTCTCTACAAACACTCATACTGGGTCTGCCATAAGCATGGTCCCACTCTCCTTTTTGCTGTCCTGTATTTTATATTGTGGTCCCACAGATCCAGATACTTGCACTCTCTGTTCTCAGACATCTCTGCCCAGGGCCTTAGAGAGCTGGCCCCGCCGTTGCTCAATTCTAATTCTTCCCCTAAAGAAGAACTTATCCTATCCCCCAAAGTATCTGAGGAATCAAGTGTGAGCTTATGCTAACTGCAGAGGTATATGTAGCTAAAGGAGCATGGAGTCAGACAATAACATGAATTAGGAATTTCACTCATTACTTGTATGACCTAGGGTAAGTCACATTGTTTGTGAGCCTCAATTTCTTATCTATAAAATGATGCTCTTAACACGTTACTTCACGTAGTGGATGCTATGATGTGCTGCTCACATTTCCGCCTTTGGAACTGAGGCACTCATTCTCCCAGTTGCTGGAAGTGTTGATGGCTGACAGCTCTCAGCTGAGTCTCTATATAGGCAGTGCCTTCAGCCAAAGGAAGCTGCCTTGCCCAAGGTCAAGCCCCTTTCCTGAGGACAGTCCACATCCAATGACTGGTTGATGAAAGGATCTTGCCTCAACTTTGGACAGCTCTAAGGGCTATCCAGCTCCAGAACTCCCCATGGCATTGACTGAGGGCCTTTGTTGGAACTGCATCTGGAAGTCCACCTCCTCCCTCTGCCTTACCCTGCTTCCTAAACTCCCCACAGGAGTGACTGCGTGATCACTTCCCAGTGAACTTCTTATACTCAAATCTCCATCTCAGAGTCTATTTCTTGGGGAAACTTACATAAGATATCTTATATTTTTTGAAGATTAAAATAACATAGTGTATGTAAAGTACAGTATGTGGTATAGTGTGGGCATTTAATATTTGCTAGTTCCCTCCCCTTCCTCACTGTTTTGATTTGTCTTTTGTTCATTCCTAGGAAGGGTAGTGAAGCCTAGGAAGCATAGGAAGGCTAGTGAACTTGGTCTTTCCAATGGGAGGCATTGCCCCTCCTTCCACCCACTAAAACTCCTTTTCACATACAAATAAACATATTTTGGAAAGCCATTCATGCTCTCCGTGTTTTAAGCAAGTGAGTGACCTGGTTACATTTATGTTTTCAGAAACTAGTGTAGGGAAAGTTAATGTTCATCCAGACAGAGATTTCCAGGGAGTACTTTAACACGTAGAGCTGAATTTCAGAGGAGAGGTATGAGCTGGAAGAAAAAAAACAAAAAACAAAAAAACTTAGAAGCCACCTTTCCAACTTCCTCATCTCACCTTGAGAAAGCTGAGGCTCAGCAGTTAACACCTTTGAAGGACTTCCCCCAGATCACATGGCCAGTTTTTGTAAAGCTGGGACCAGAAACCAGATGTCCAGGGGCTAGACCTGGAGTTACCATTTCCTGATTAAGTTTCATTTTCTTCTATTTATCTTCATGTTTCCAGGATCTAACGATACCCTGTGTATAATAGATGCTAAAAGTGTTTGTGGAATGAATATATTGATTACAATCATTCTCTGAGGTAGGGCTGGCCCCTCCTCTCCACCTTATTTATATCTCAGAGGCATCTTGGAAATCATCAGACCCAGGGAAGTCCTATTTAGCCACTAAATTTGCATTTCCCCACATACCTCCCAACCCTTCTCCACTTCCTCTGAGAGCAAAACTCTGTTAGGTCACACCCATGGGCAGGCTTTGTGCTGATTGGGAAGACTGATAAAAGCAAGCATAGAAAGGAAGTATGATCTTGGGCACAGAAATCATACAATCATCCTAATGTACAATTATAAAAATGTTCTTTCATAAATTGTAACAAATGTACCACACAAATGCAAGGTATTAATAACAGGGAGGCATATTGTAATTTATGCATGATTTTTCTATAACCTACAACTTCTTTAATAAAAAAGAGAGAGAGAAAAAAAAATCATATAATCAATTCCCTTTTATTTTGTACTTGAAGAGACTTAGACCAAGAGATGTTGTCTTGATTCAATTAAAGTCCTGATCCTGGGAAAAAGAAGGGAGCAGCATGGGTCAGAGGAAGGCAACTAATATTTATTGAGCATCTACCATATGCCAGGCCAAATGCTGGATGATTTAATGAGGTTATCTTATTTAATCATTATAAAAAGAGAAATGTTGTTTTATTTTCATCCATTTTTTTTTTCACATGAGGAAACTGAGGCTTAGAAAGTTTAATTTTCCTTAGGTTCTAAAGCTGGTAGATGGTGGATTTGCAACTCAAACCCAAATTTGTCTGGCTCCAAAGCTCATGCTTTTTAACTGCTACCTTACGCAGCCTTCCAGAGTCTTCCAATGTAGCTCCAGCTGTTAGATATGAGCCTAGAAATGAACTTATTTATTCCAGCACTCTCTAGGTGCTGACAAGCCCTTCAGCGCCGCCATCCTACCAGGCCCTGCAAAATTCAGTGGTCTGGAATTTGAGAGATTCCAGAAAAGCCTCATGAACATAAGATGCGCAGTGGGTCAGTCCTGAGGTGGGGGTTCTCAGTTAGCATCAACAAAAACCTCAAAGAACTGAGGACGTATTTTTTACTTCCAGCCCAGGTCTGCTGGAAACTTGCTGGGTGGCCTCGGGCAAGTTACTTCCCTCTTTGATTTTCCAAAATTGAGTAGAATATGGGGAAATGGAAATTTGTGGTCTTCCCTGCTGATGGTTTCCAAGACTTCTTCGTAAGAATCATTTCCATCACATAGCAGGTAGAAAGAGGCAATTTATAGGGGAGATTAGGGGAGGGAGAGAGTCCCACCACTAAGAAGTGTTTCTGGGGTTTTGAAGAGATAACAATTGGTCTGAATCTTGACAAATGAGTAGGAGTTTATTAGGCACACAAGGCGGTGAGAGGGAGGATTCCAGGAAGTACAAGAGCTTGAGCAAAGGCCCTGGCTGAGTTCCGGGAACTGCAAGTAGTTCAGGAAGGTTGCAGCATAGAGTGCAAAGGAGGGGCCAAGTTAGAAATGAAATAGGAGGAATCCACAGAGGCCGGGTGGGAAGGAGCAGCAGTAGCCCTGAGGCCTTCTAAAGAGCCTATCCTGAAGGTTTTAAGCATGGAAGTGGCATGGTCAAACTTGTGTTTTTCAAAGATCCTTCTGCTCTGTGATCCTGCCCACGGACAGGGATTAGCACAGCCGAGAGAAGCGAGCTGCTCCTCTAGCTTGCGAGCCGGAATGGAGAGTCTGGCAGAGCCAAGGCCAACAGCCACCATCTACCTGTTATTCATAGACGCTTTCTCCTCTTTCTGACTGAATCAATAGAAAAATAATCTATCCTCTTCAGGCAGATGATTCAATGAGAGCTCAAGGTTGAACATGATTGTGAACCCTGGGAGCTCAATGGTCTGTGAAAGGAGAGTCCTTTATTGGGAAAGTGGAGGACACTGTAGACCCAAAACAGGCCCTCTGCATCTTTAAGGACAACCAAGGGGAAACAGCTATAGCAGACAGCTCATTAGTTTGTCTTTTTAACAATTTGGTCACCGGGTCAAGATGTAGTCAGATTTCTCCACTGCATAGACATTATTTTTCCCTTGTAACTAATAACACTCTGTTGGTAGATACTTTAAGATCATGCAAATATCCTGTTCCTTATCAAATTTTTCTCTGAATTTAGCCTCCGTTGATGATTTTTCTTGCCTGAACCTTTATCTTTATTGTAACAGTTGCAAACTGATGATTTCCCAATGCAACATACCCTCCACATTTTCAATGGTTTATAGTTCATTACTGTTCTTATTATTTTAGGGCTCAAATTGTCCCACATTTGGCCAAAGAGAATCCCTTCAAGCTGGCTACTATATCCTTGTAATGTGTCTTCATCTTGTTTTGTGTTCTTTCTTACCTTTCGTATTTTAAATGTGCAATTGACTTAAAATCTAACATTATTAAATATTGGCTGCTTCCCTCTCAAATAGTACAAGAATATGAGACTGCTTTAATAACAAGCATTCCCTCTTGAATTATATTATATACTACTTTTTCCCTCGTACACGGGAAGCAATATCTCAATCACTGAATTACATCCATTCCCGATATTATAAACTGTTTTAAGGACATCTTGTTTTTTTTACTCCAAATCAGTCATTATCAGTACCATCATCATTGCTTTATATAGTGATGCTTTTTTAGGTTTACCTATATGTTGACCAATTCTTTCTTCTGAATTTCATCTTTTAGAAGTTCTTTAATGGGATCTATTGATAATAAGCTCTCACAAGTTTTTGTTTTTGTCTGAAAGTATCTTTATTTAAACATTGTTTTGAGGGGAGGCGGCTGTGGCTCAATCAGTGGGGCTCCCGTTTGCCGTGTGGGAGGCCCCGGTTCGGTTCCCGGGGCCTCCTGGTGGGGGCGGGCCCGCCCGCACGGCGTGGTTAGCTGACCCAGCGAGCGCGAGCAGCAGGGGGGGGGATAAATGAATAAATAAATAAAATCTTTTAAAAAAATAAATAAATAAATAAACCTTGTTTTGAAAGAGTTTTGCTTGCTACACAACTTTAGGTTGGCAATTATTTTCTCTCAGCAAGTTGAAGAAAGTGTTACACTGGTAACCTATCTTCCATTGTTGCCTTTAAATCAGCTCTCAATTTAATTGTTTTCCCTTGGTAAATAACCATTTTCTCTTTGCTGCTTTTAAGACCTTTTATTCATTTTTTTTAATGTTCTCTAAATGTTATTATGAAGTGTCTGTGAGTGGAATTTTAAAAATTTTAACCAGTTTGGGATTTTCTGGGCTTAATAAATCAAAGAATAAATTTCTTTCACAAATTCTGAAAATATCTCAACCATTCTATTTGAATGTTTCTTCCCCACTCCATTCCCACCCCCATTCTCTTCATCATCCCCTTTGGAACCCTGATCAGAGGCATTTCAGGCTTCTTACTTTAGCATCCCACATCTTCAGCTCTCTTGTAACTTTCTGTCCCTTTATCTTTCTGCATTGCATTCTAACTAATTCATCAGACCCAGCCTCCCTTCACTCACACCCTTGCCAGCAGATTCTAGTGATATTTAAACAACCAATTGAGTTTTAGATTTTAATATTACAATTGTAGTTTCTAGAATTTCTGTTTGGTCAATTTTGATCATCTTTTGTACGTTAGTCATAATTTTGATGCTCTTTTATTTGTTCACATTAAACACACTTTATATTCTGCTTCTAATATTTTCAATATCTGAAATCTTTGATGCTCTGATTCCATCTTTGAAGTTTTGCTGACTCTTGCTCCTGTTAGATACTTTATTCAAATGTTTTGTAACTTTTATTTCTTTTTGTGAGCTCACATCCCTTGGGAATCCTTTAAGATCTGTTTTTAAGTACATTCCTCCAGAAACAATTTTTGTTTGCTTGAGCCAGGTAGCTTGAGGCTCTACTAAGCCAGAAATGCTCTATTTTTTTTTTAACTTTTATTATGGAAAATCTCAAACACATACAAAAGCAAACAGAATAGTATAATGAATTCCCACATAGCCATCACCCACTTGCAACAATTACCACTACATGGCCAAATGTATGCCATCTACTTCCTATCCCATGGATTATTTGAAGCCGATAGAAGACATTGCATAATTTCCTCTGTAAATATTTCAGCATGTGTCTCTGAATCATAAAGACGATTTTTATAAACGTAACTATAACACCATTATCACACCTAAAAATATTAATTCCTTAGTGTCATCAAATATTCAATCAGTGTTTACATTTCACTGGTTGTAAGATAACCATTTGGTTAGTTTGTTTATTTGAATTAGAATTGCTGTTGGCAAATATGTCTCATAAATCTCCTTATCTTTAGATTCCCAACTCCCATTTTTTTTTTCCAGAAAGTGTGTGTGTGTGTGTGTGTGTGTGTGTGTGCTTAAGAAAACAGGCAGGGGGGCGGATGTGGCTCAAATGGTTGGGCGTCCGTCTGCCATATGGAGGGACCTGGGTTCGATCCCTGGGACCTCCAGGTAAAATTTAAAAAAAAAAAAAAAAAAAAAAAAAGAAAACAGGCATTTGTTCTGAAGATCTTATCACAATCTGGATCTTTCTGTTGTATCCCTGTGGGGATATTTAAATGTTCCTCTATCCAGAATAATTTTAAACTGCATTCTTGTTTTAGAAAGTTCTAGATCACGTTGTTAGTGTGTGTCTGTCCTCAGCCTGATGAAGGGCAGGCTTGTGGTTATGAATTCTCAGGGAAGATTTTTTTCTTTTCCACCCATGGCTTAGTCAGTAAATTTGATTGGATTTTGAATTCAGACAATCATAATTTCTACAAATAACAACAATTATTTTTCACACTGAACCCTAAAAACATGTATTTAAAAAATCATATTGCATTTGGCTTGATTCCCAATACAATGTTGAATAGAAGATATGATATTAGGCATCATAACTTTAAAGAAAATGCCTTCAACAATTTACCATTCAGTATAATTTTTGCCATAGATTTTTTATTATTGAGATAATTCACTTACCATAAAATTCACCCTTTTAAAAGTGTTCAATTCTGTGTGTGATTATTTTTAGTATATTCACAAGGCTGTACAATCTTTCCCATGATCTTATTCCAGACATTTTCATCTTCTGCAGAAGAAATTCCATACTCATTAGCAGTCACTCCACATTTATCCCTCCTCCAAGACCCTGGCAACCACTAATATACTTTCTGTCTTTATGGATTTGCCTATTCTAGACATTTCACGTAAATGGAATCATATACTATTCCATTATTGTCTGACTTCTTTCACTTAGCATAATGTTTTCAAGAGTCATCCATGTTGTATACTTCATATAATAATTTGATTGTGTGGCTATACTACATTGTTTATTCACCATCAATTGATGGACATTTGGGTTATTTCCACATTTTGGCTATTATAATAATGGTGCTATGAACGTTTGTTTACAAATTTTTGTGTAAACATATGTTTTCAATTCTCTTGGAAGATACCTAGTAGTGGAATTTGCTGGATCATATGGTAACTGTATGCTTAATTTTTAAGGAACTATAAAACTGTTTTCCATAATAGCCTCACCATTTTACACATCCACCAGCAATGTATGAAGATTCCAATATCTCCACAGCCTCACCAACACTTTTTGATCGTAGCCTTCCTAGTGGGTGTGAAGTGGTACCTTGTGGTTTTGTTTTACATTTTCCTAATGACCAATGATGTTGAGCATCTTTTCGTGTAATTATTTGTTATTTTATATCTTCCATGGAGAAATGTCTATTCAGATCCTTTGTCAATTTTTAATTGGGTTGTTTGTCTTTTTATTGGTTAGTTATAAGAATTCTTCACATAGTCTGGATTCTAGACCCTTACCAGATAAATGATTTGCAAATAGTTTATCTCCTTCTGTTGGTTGCCTTGTCACTTGCTTGATAGTGTTCTTTGAACTACAAAATGTTTTAATTTTGATAAAGTCAAGTTTATCTGCTTTTGGAGGGTTACTTGTACTTTAGATGTCATATCTAAAAAATCATGCTTAATCCAAGATTATAACGATTCACATCTATGTTTTTTTCTAAGAACTTTATGGTTTTAGATCTTACATTTAGGTATTCGATGCATTTTGAGTTAATTTTTGTACAGAGTATATGTTAGGGTCCAACTTCATTTTTTTTCATGCAGATGTCCAGTTTTCCCAGCACCATTTGTTTAAAAGACTATTCTTTCTCCCATTGAATTGTCTTGGTATTCATCATTGTTCATTGTTAGAAATTTATTTGTGCATGTTGATCTTGTATTCTTCAACCTTGCTGAACTTGTTCATTAGCTCTAATTTTTTTGTAGATTCCTTAGGATTTCCTGTATGCAAGATCTTCTCATCTCCAAAAAGAGGTAGTTTTACTTCTTCCTTTCCAATCTGGAGGTCACTTCTTTTTCTTGCCTAATTGCCTTGGCTAGAACCTCCAGTACAATGTTGAATAGAAGGGACAGAAAGCTTTCCATCTTTCACCATTAGGTATGATATTATCTGTGGGGCTTTTTGGTAAATGGCCATTTTGAGACTGAGGAAGTTCCCTTCTATTCTTAATTTGTTAATTTTTTTTTTCATGAATGAATGTTGGATTTTGTCAAATGCTTTTTCTGTTTCTGCTAAGATGATGTTGTGGGTTTTGTCCTTTGTTCTATTAACATGGTGGATTACATTGATTTATTTTCATCAGTTGATCTAACCTTTTGTTTTATCTGAGTGAGTTAAATTCTTCTTGACCATGATGTATAATCACTTTTTTATATGCTACTGAATTGGTTTATTAGTATTTTGTTGAGGATATTTGCATCTATATTCATAAGGAATATTAGTCTGTAATTTTCTTTTGTTATGATATCTTTGGTTTTGATATCAGAGTAACACTGGACTCATAGAATGAGTTGAGAAGTGTTCCTTCCTCTTTAATTTTTTTGGAAAAGATATGACCAATTGGAGTTTATTTTTTAAATGAATGGTAGATTTTACTAATCATTGGTAGAAGCCATCTGGTCTTAACCTTTTCTTGTCAGGAGGTTTTTGTTTTGTTTTTGTTTTTGTTTTTGTTTTTGTTTTTGTTTTTGTTCTTAGGAGGTATTGAGCCCAGGACCTCATACATGGGAAGTAGGCACTCAACCACTGAGCCACATCCACTCCCCAGGAGGTTTTTGATTATTGATTCAATCTCTTTGTTATAGATCCATTTAGATTTTCTGTTTCTTCTTGAGTCAGTTTTAATAATTTGTGTTTGTCTAGGAAGTGGTCTATTTCATCTAGGTTCTCTAATTTATTGGCATATAATTATTCATCATAGTCTCTTATAATATTTTTTATTTCTGTAAGATCAGGAGTAATGTCCCCTTTTTCTTTCTTGACTTTAGTCACTTGAGTCTTCTCTCTTTTTTTTTGCTTGTTCGTTCTAGATAAAGTTTTGTCAAATTTGTTGATCTTTTCAAAGATCCAACTTTTGGATTTGTACATTGTCTCTTTTGTTCGCCTTGCCTCTACTTTATTTATTTATGCTCTTGTATTTATTATTCCCTTCCTTCTTCTTGCATTGGATTTAGTTTCCCCTTTTTTTCTATTTTTTTTTTAAGTAGAAGGTTAGGTTACTGATTTGAGGTCATTCTTTTTTAATCTAAGCATTTAGTTTTCCTCTAAGCACTGCTTTGATCTATCCCATAAGTTTTGAAGTGTTGTGTTTTCATTTTCATAATTTTGAAGGCTTTTCTAATTTCCCATGAATTTTTTTTCTTTGACCAGTTATTTATGATGTGTTATTTAATTTCCACATATTTGTGAATTTCCAAAATATCCCTCTGCTATTGATTTCTTAGAAGACAGTGCATAAATCATCATTCCATTATAGTCAGAACCATATTTTCAATGTTTGTATGATTTCAATTATTTTACACTTATTGAGACTTGTTTTATGGCTTGTGCTGGTTTGAGTCTTTTGTGAATCCCAGAAAATCCTGTTCTTAAAGCAAACCCATTCCTGTGCCTGAAAACCCATTGTAGATGGGACCTTTTGATTAGATCACTTCAGTTAAGGGAGGATGATAGTGGATTAAAAAGCCACAGACACACAGAAAAAAAGCAGCAGAGACAGAGAAACCCTGGGAGGCTGAGAGAGGGGTCCCGGAAGCTGAAGGCTGTAATAAGTAGAGCACAGAGGCATGGAAGAGGTCCCTGAGAGGTTGGAAGAGATGAGAACCAGAGGAGAGGGGAAAGATGAGCCATATATCAATTGTCCACAACTGAGCTTGGGGAGAGAGTAAGCCTGGAGGTGAAGGGAGAGACCAGACTGGCAGAGCCACCATTGTGTCTTACCACATGGCTGGAGTCCAGAATCACCAGCAGCCAACCAACAGTGAGACAGCATCTCTGACGATGCCTTGAGTTGGACATTTTCACAGCCTCAGGACTGTAAGCTTTTAACCTAATAAAATCACATTGTGAAAGCCAACCCATTTCTGATATATTTCTTCCAGCTGCTTTTAGCAAACTAAAACATGGTCTAAATGAGATTGGTCTATAATACATAGTAGAACTAAAAGAATAATAGCCATCATCTGGAGAACTGAACTCAGAGAAAACTTGCTCTGTGGCATTGCCTCTATATTCAAGAGGTGGTTGTAACTTTGAATTGGTTCCTATTGGGGAGGAAAGCCCTTTTGAAACTATACATGTCAAATCACTTAGAATTAGGTATAAGTGAGTTTCAGAGACCTGGAAAAGAGTGGCTCAGAAAAGATACATGTTTATTATTCTCTCAACTGAAAGAAGACAAGACGTGATCAGTTTAGAGTTGGTATAGTACTTCCTCAGATATCTCTAAGATATCTGGAATATCTCTAGGATATGGTGGTTCTACTATCTTTAGGTTGCAGCTCTTATCCTCATGGTCCAAAATGGCTATTGAAGCTCTGCCCAATCACTTTTGTTCCAGACAGCAAGATAGAAGAAGACTTCCTTCCCAGAAGTCCCACACAATTTCTGCTTCTACAACATTGTCTAAAACTTAGCTACATGGTCATACAAAGATGCAAAGGAGTTAGGAAATGCAGCCTTGAGATGAATTGCAATGTGTCCAACTAAATATCAGGATTCATTCGTTTGAGAAAAAAAGAAGGGAAGATGGATGTTTATTTGATAGACAACTAGCAGTTTTTGCCATCCAAGGAATGGTTTGATCAAGTAGGAGGGAGCATATTTAATCAGGGATATGGGAAGAAGTTGTGGATGAGTGTGTGCGTGCACACACATGAGTTTACCAGTCAAAGAGAATGAGGAAGGCATCTGTCAACTTGTGTGTTCATCCTCTTTTCTCTGGGAACAGTGTCACAATAGAATTCCTTCACATTTATTCAGAGTTAATCATAAATTTTAAGTTTCTTGATCTGGGTGCTGGTTATAGTAATATGTTCACTTTATGGAAATTTGTCATGCACTTTCAGTACATATGTAATATTTCAGTAAAGAAAGTTTATGATATAAGCTAGACCATGAGAAAATACTGGATCTTACGGTTTTGTTTCAAATCCATCTTGAGTTTTCTCCATGTGAACTGCAACAATTTGAACCTGTTTTCTCTTCCCTTTATATATATATGTAAGTTTACCATGGTTATTTCTGAGATCCATGGGTCTACTTCTAAAGCTTCAGAATCTCATTACACTAGTTCTCCCATCTCTAGAAAAAAATTCATAAAATCAAACCAAATTCATATATAGAATTTTTCAGTGAGCTATTTCCAGTTTCACAGTTTGTGAACTCCCTTCCTCATCCTGAAGAAAGTTCACGTAAAACCACTTCTTTCAATATCTGTAAGGTACCTGAAAGTTTCCATGTATCAGTGAGAGCAATGTTTCAAATACTAATCTAACCAGGCATCTCCCTGCTGGACTAAAATTCTCAATGAGATGGCATGACATGGCCCCTGCCATCTCACCAATCTCATCTCATGCCATGCTTCCCCCGGCTTTCCCAGACACACTGATCTTCTCTCATTCTGAAACTCAGAAGTGTCAGACCTCCTCCTTTTCTTGAATTAAAGAATTCAATTTATGTCTTTGGTACTGGTGTAAGACAGGATGAGGTGGGAGGTGGGGATTAGGGCAGTATTCTGTAGGTGCTGGTCTATGGATCTGTCCAATGCTATCAATAACCAGCTTTGATTCTACCTGGAAATCCATAAGGGGTTGGGGCTGATTCTCTTTCTGCCTCATTTAGGAGCCCGCTCAAGAGACTGGAGAAGGATCACTGTCCTTTTCAGAGTACATCTTGCCTTTCCAATTCTCAGATCAAACATACCCTGCACTACCGGGTACATATATAAAATTCTTTATTGAATTGTCCAGTAGATCTCAAAAGCACAGGGAACTTTGAAGGGGCAGAAATTATAGAAAGTTACTTATTAGGCAGAGCCACAAGTCTGGAAAAAACAATTAGAGCCAATTCATCTTGATGGGGGACCCCAAAAATTTGCCCATTAAACCTTGCTGCCTAGAGCTCCATGTTTACCTTTTCTCTTGATTCATCAAGTTACTCCAATATCTTTCAGTAAAATTCTCCCCCATCTTTTTCACTTTGGCATCTTGCATACAACAGCTGATATACTACAGGAGGTGCATTTTCTGTCCTTTTGACCTTTTCTCATCCTTTGCAAATACAAATGTCTCAGACTTCAGCCAGATACTAATTGACATTCTCCTTTGCTCAATCCAACTTGAGATTGGAGTAGGAATGGACAACTCTAGTCTAAAAGATCAGATAGGTCCTTCCCATTCTAGTTGAGTGTCCTTACTAGTGAGATTTTGTAAATGATTTTCTGACTAGTTTTCCTAAAAATTAAGCAGACTTCATTCATATTAAGAAAGGAGATTTGTCTCATCGACATGACTCTGACTCTTGTAAAATTATAGCCCCAGAATTATTATACTAAGAGACATTTGATTCTTTGAGAATTGGTTTACTTTTCAAGAGCCACTACCCAAGATGAGCATAACCCTTATTTACCATCTAGAAATGTGGCAATAGTTTTATTTAGATCTCCAGCAACCAGTTGTTATTTCCTCCAGAGCACTCCTGCATCTCCCTCCTTCCTTTTCGCTAAAAGTCCTCCAAATACATTCATCTAACCTAATGCCTATTCATTTTCAAGTCTCTTATTCCAATGGGAAACTCTTTCTGACCCTCAAAATTAGGTCTGATCTTCCCGATTTACATTCTCTGTCCTCACTAGTTCTTTTATCTGGCAATTGTCATATTTGACACAGGCAGCAGTTGTTACAATTGAAATTAAATTACTAATTTTCCTGTGGCTGTCTCCCAGGCTAGAATGCATGAAGACAAGAACTGTGCCCGTCTTTCTCAGTGTTATATCTAGATTAGTGTTTGACTCCTAGCAGCTGCTTGATAAATACATGAAGCTAGGTTTTTGAGCAGTCTGAATTTGAACTTGAACTTGACTGGTTGGGAACTAGCCATCAAAAAGGGGTTTTTTTTTTTGTCCCCAATTCACATCAGGATTATGTTAAATCTGTCTTCCATCACTTATGGATGTTTTGGGCAAATCCCTCCGTTTTGTTTTTATCACTTCCAGTAATTTAACAGTACAGTCAGTGTAAAACTCCCCTCTTACCTCTTCCTGTCACTCCAGCTCAGGCTTATCTCATTGTCCAAAGACCTATAATGGGTGAGGTGGTATGGTCTGATCTTTTCACCTCCTATTTTACCTCATTTAGTTCCAGCTTTTCTAGTGATTTGGGACAGGGAGGAGAAGGCAAAACTATTTTTTATTGACCTGATCACTGCTGGTTTTCTCTGTTTCTCTGGCTAATATATACCACTAGAGATGCCTTCTGTGTGGCAGACTTCTAAATGTCAATGCTTTTGTGGAGCAGAAGAGTATGTGCTTTAGGGCCCTCTGCTATATTCGTGAGGGTGGAGGGGCTCACCACTAAAAGGTTGCTGACATGGAAGATTGCTCTGGTTCTGGCTCTTTGACTGTCCTCCCACTCAACTTCTACTGACAATGTACCACACAGCCTCTTGCAGTTGAGATCTGACTACCAGGTGGCCTGGGTGGCAAAACCACTCAAGCTTAGCTATCTTCTACAAGGGTCACTGTGGAAACACTTACCTCTTTGCAATGCTAAACAGTGGGTATGCATGCTACTTCCCATCTCTCTCCAAACCCATGTTTCTACCTTAGAGAAGATCAATGGATCCACCACCCAACTGAGAAATGAGACATCAATCTCCTCTTCTCTCACATACCTTGACTTTCTCAGTTGTACTCTTTGAGCCCCCTTTTTCATTTGGCATCATGGGAGGGGGAGCTCACCCATAGGGAAGGGAGCCACAGGTCTCTCCCTACTCCAATAATTTTTATACTGATGACCCCCTTTCTCTCCTCCATCCCTAGTCTTCTGTTTATATAGACTGGGGATGGGGAATGCTCGGTGATTGCTAGGGGTAGCAGAACCAGTTCAGTTGTCCCTTACTAAGCCCTAGAGAGTGCTGTCCCCCACTTATTTGCAGCTTTCTTTAGAATGTGAAGCCTTTTTGTCCCAGTTACAAATCTGAGGCATTAAGAAAAGTCCCACCCAGATTCATATTACAAATATCTGTTGACAGAATGAACCAATGTATTTGTAGTGTTGTCTCCTCTTCAGGGAGCCTCTGCCCAAGCTGGACTCCTGGACAAAGAGGCCACTGGGCTAGAATGGCGCATGTTGAGGGCACCATAATTCCTATTTCACCAAGAAAGGAAAGAAACAAATCCAGGCACCTCTTATCCAGGGCTATGCAGACCCTCATGAACATATGGGACATCAGGCTAAGAACTGAACATGGCAAGGGCTGGATAAAAAACAGGAGTGATGAAAGAAATATATCATCAAGATGGGGTGAAATGGAAGGATGTGAGGAACAGCTGGTGAAAGAAAATAAGGCTATGTGGTTACCACTTGCCAGGTGGTGCAGGCGGCTTTAGGCTAAATCTGTCTCCTCCCCCACCATGCAGTCTTCTGATGAGGTTAGAAAAGGGGGGTGGGAGTGGGGCAGAGAACACACCTCTCCAGGTGCAGGGGCTACTATTTAGAAAATGCCCTAGAAAATAGTCTGAGGGCACTGGAGGAGGCTGATCCTATTATTCCTGGGCAAGAAGTGGCCACAAAGGATGGAAATCGTTTCTAAGTTTGCTTTGATCTCAGCAAGAGTTATGTAGAATTAACTTGGCCAAAGAGCCATTTAAAGTCCAAATCCCCAAGAAAGAATTTTGGAAAGACTTCCTCTCCTAACACTCCAGCCCCATTCCCTAAAGGAGAGCATTCATTAAATAAATTCAGGGCATAGCTTGGCATGTAGGTGGGTTCAGTCGATGTCAGCTCTCATTAAACACTTCCTAGCATGTGGCCTCAGCACCTAGTGTGGATAGGCACTTGGTAAATATGGGTGGTAAATGAATGAACTCATTTATCTGAGGGTCCAGGTCTAATTTATGTGTGTCTCTATCTGGTTCCACTGTGAAGAACCAATCCAAGTGGTATAAGAGCCAGATGTAAAGATGGCATTCTTTCAGTCCACTGGAGCTTCTGGCCTTGAAAATCTTTCAGGTGTAACCTTATGCTGGCTGTTGGGACAAGTTGATCCCTGGAGGTATAGGCGGTGTCCCTAGGGCCCCTGGGATCTTGGGGAAACCACTGGAAATTTTAACTTGAGAAAGGAAACAGTTTGGCCAGAGGCAGAGCAGGGAAGAAAGTGGAGGAAAGAATCAGACCCATGGACAGGTCTAAAACCATGAAAATGAAGGACAGAACAGCAAGGAAGCTTAGAGATCATAGTGCGCCTTGCTGCTCAAAAAGTGGTCCGTGGACTGCCGCATGAGCGTTACCTGGCATCTTGTTAGAAATGCAAAATCTTAGACTCCACCCCAAACCCACTGACTCAGTCTGCATTTTCACAAGATAATATTAAATTTTGAGAAGCTCTAATCTAACCCAAGGCTTTAAGTTTTACTTAAATTTGCTTCAATGGAGCCAGCAGGGAGCAGTGCTGCAGAGTTCGCCAGAGCACGCCAAGGGATGGTGTGAAACGACTTGTCCTTAGATTTCAGGTCACTTGAGGTTGCTCATTATGAGAACTTTGGGCAATGCTTGGACATCCTCTTTGCACAAAGACAAATGGCTTGAGTTCACTGATATTCACTCCCACTATTTTGATGTATAGAAACATATGTGGGGCTGGGAAGCTTGCAAGAACCAGGCCTAGAATCAGGCACTGGAACTTCCAAAGAAAGGAGCTGCTTTGGCATAGGGTATCAGGTGCCCTTGAGGGAAGGCCAGCTTCCTGGGCATGTGATCTGTGCCGCTGCACAGGGCCCTGTGTTCAGAAGGGCCCTGGCCTTGGTTTAATGCTCTGCCATCACCATCCAGAAATTCCTAATAATTTTAACTTTCAATTTGTGTTTTGCAAGAGAAATCTGCAGGGACGATGGATCATGCACATAAGCAGAGGAGAGGCCACCGCCATTCCTTGGCGCCCCATTCATAGAGAGTGTTCATGATGCTCCCAGGAGCACAGGCTCCTCGTGGCTCCACAATGTGTGAGAGTTCCTCAATATCCAAGGCAAATACAAGGTGGGCATGTTATGAAAGCTGCCAGCTTCCATAGAGTGTTGGTAGACTGTGTTTGCATCAAGAAGTGAAATAAAAACAGCTGAGTTTGTTTTGGGCAGTGTTTCCACTGTCCTAGTAAGAACAAGATACGCATGAATGCAGAAGCTATGAAATACGAATTAAGTAATTTCAATGATTCCACATAGGAATTAAAGGCTCTTATATTTGTATTTAAAACTGACATTGTACAATATAAAGATTAATGGTGAAATCCATGATGATAATTTCAATTTTCAGTTTCTCTTTATTTAAAAAGACATTAAATAGCAAAAAACAAACACCATGACAAGTCACAAAAGAGACTGCAGAAGAAAGGAAAAACCTTTATATTTCAGAGCCTTTGATGGCACCTTTTTTCCTGATTTTTGAACAAGGGGCCCCACATTTCCATTTTGAACTGGGCCCCACAAAGTATGCATCCGGTGCTGCCTTGAAGGGATGGGACAGGCCGGGAACAGTTGGTGCCTGTGGCCTGGGCTATCTAATGTGGGGTTTGCTTCAGGTTTTCAAGTAACTACAACCAAGAGAAAATTGACATCTGGCCTCTAGCAACTAAGGAATGTGCTTATTAGTAATATAAAGTGGTATTGTTTTTCCTTCTATCTGCTTTCCTCAGAAATTCCTTTTCATTCCATTTGTGTATGTATGTGTGTGTGCTTGTGTCTGTGCACATGTGTGTGTGTATGTGTGTGTGATTTTTTTGCTTCCCTGGGCTCACTGTTGAGTCTAGAGAACCTGATTTAAGGCAGATGCAGCAGCTTCTGAAGGTCAAACATTCTGAGAGTTTAAGGGCCCAGTATACCCCAAGAAAACTTCGTCTTCCACCAAGAAAAAATGAGGAAAAGGGAAAGGGTGCTACTCACAGAAAAGAGGGACAGTCAGATTGGAAGATGGAGGCTAATCAGAGGCAAGGTTGGAATGGGAGTAGAGGCTGGGCTGAGGGAGATGGTAGGTGACTTAGGGAGCCCAGGCTATTCTGTGGTAACAGACAAAACCCCAAATTTCTTGTCATGCAGACCAGGCAACTGTTCTTCCAACAGTGGCTCGGCCACAGTTTCCTTGCACTGGGTGGTTCTGCTTCTCAGAGTTCTTGACTTCCTGCTATATCAACATTTTATTGACCAGGACCAGTCACATGGCCTTGCTAGATAACAGGAGAGCAGGAAAACAGAGTTTTCCTATTGGCCCAAGAGGAAAATGAAAGGTTCTGGTGAATGCACAATATTGTCTTTGCATCAGAAGAAATCAAAGGGGGTAGGGAGCTGGTGGGATGTGGGGTAAATGGTCTGGTTTAAAGAGAATGTTCTGTGGTGGGGCAGTTCCCTGAAGAGAGAGTGCATTCTTTAGTGAGCCTCTCAACCCCAGGCCCATGGGGAGATTTAAAAGAGGGGAACATAAAGCAAAAATGCCAGGTGATATGTGAGTGTAGGGCCTGAGGGAGCCTATGTGTGTATAATGGAGGACCCTGGTGAGAACATTGTGTTGATTTGGTGGTTACATTGGATCCCATGATACAACTACGATTTGAAGAGTTGCTCACACAGCAACAATAGTATGCTGGTCTGAGTCTTTTGTGGGCCCCAGAAATTCCTGATCTTAAAACAAGCCCATTCCTGTGCCTATAAACCCATTGTAGATGGGACCTTTTGATTAGATTCAGATAAGGGACCTTTTGATTAGATCACTTTTTATTAGATTGTTTCCGTTAAGGGCCTTTGATTAGAAAGTGGGACACAGGGTGGGTCTTTTTTTTTAAAGATTTTATTTATTTACTTTATCCATTTTAAACGCCCCCTTCCCCATTTGCTGTTTTTGTGTCCATTTGCTGGGCAATTCTCTGTGTGTGTTTCCTGCCATCTCTTCTCATCCTCCTCCTCCAGTCTTCACCAGGATTCGATCCTGGAGACCTCCGATGTAGGAGAGAGGTATTCTGCTGCCTGCGCCACCTTAGCTCCTGGCTTCTGGAGCTTTCGGAGCATCTCGTCTTGTCTCTCCTCTGTTACGTCATCATCCTGCTGCATGGCTCCCGGGGCCCAACAGCTCAGTGGCACACAGAGCCTGGCAGCCCATGCGCCTTCTATATATATATATTTTTTATTTTACCGGGAGGTCCCGGGGATCGAACCCAGGTCCCTCCATATGGCAGACGGACGCCCAACCATTTGAGCCACATCCGCCCCCCCACAGGGTGGGTCTTAATCTTCTTATTGGAGTCCTTTATAAATGGACTGCAGACACCCAGGGAAAAAAGCTGCAGTGGCAGAGAGAAGCCTCCACATGTTGACAAACCTAGGAGAAAGAGAAAAGCCACAGACAGAGCAGCCTGAAGTTGAAGCAACGAGGTCCAGAGGAGAGGGGAGAGATAAGCAGGGCTCAGGGAGAAAGTGAGCCTGGAGAAGGCAGAGATGGTCAGAGCCCCCATTGTGCCTTGCCACATGGCAGGAGTTCAGGATTGCCAGCAGCCAACCTTCAGTGAGACAGCATCTCCAATAATGCCTTGTGTGGCAGTTTGATATAGTTATGAATTCCAAAAATAGATATTGGATTATGTTTGTAAACTGGTCTTTTCCTCTAGACACGATTAAATTATAATTAAGGCTTTGATTGGGCCACGTCAGTAGGGCATTGAGCTCCGCCCCTTGGTGGGTGGGGTCTCAAAGATAAAAGACATGGCAAAGGACAGAATTGGAGTTTCTTGAGTTGGAGTTCTGAAGCTGAGTTTTAATCCTGGAGCCCGGGGAAGCAAGCACACAGGGGATCTTGGTCCTGAAGAAGGAGAGAAGGCCCTGAGAAAACAGACGAGCCATTTGCCTGAAAGTCTACAGCTGGCCTTGTGGAGAGAACAAGCAGCTGAACCTGGAAAGAATCAAACCCTGAGAAAAGAGGAACCCAGGAAGCCAGACCCCTCACAGAGTTGGGTGAGGGAAGTAACTTATACTTTATGGCCTGGTAACTGTAAGCTTCTACCCCAAATAAATACCCTTTATAAAAAAAACCAACCAATTATTGGTATTTTGCATCAGCATCCCTCTGGCTGACTAATATACCTTGATTTAAACATTTTCACAGCCTCAGAAATGTAAGCTTTTAGCCTAATAAATTCCCATTGTAAAAGCTAATCCATTTCTGGTATATTGCTCCTAGCAGCTTTTAACAAATAAAAACAAATGGTGAAAAAAGGAGAGGGGGGATTCAGCTCCCCAAGAAAGGCATGGAGGACCCTTCTTCTGTGGTAAAATTGCATCATCAGTTCTTGGGAAGTAAGCATGGCCCTATATTTCAAGGAAACCTAATGAGTGCTTTCTTCAGAAGGGCTGAAAAGTTGAGGCCAGGGGGCCTGGAGAGCTTGAGAGAGCTGAAACCCCAGGAAGTTTAGCATGGAAGTTGGAGGAAGGGTTAGAGGTGACCTCTGATCTCCCAGGATGATGTTCCCCTTGTATCTTTTTTTTTTTTTTTTTTTTTTTTTTAGGTACTGGGGCTGGGGAATCAACCACTGAGCCACATCGGCTCCCCTGAGTTGATTTTCTCATTTGTTTACTTGTTGTTTGTTTTTGTTTTTAGGAGGCACCAGGGACTTCCCATGTGGGAAGCAGGAGCTCAACCACTTGAGCCACTTCTGCATCCCCCCTCCCCCCATTGTATCTTGATGTTACAGTTTGTCCAAGCTGGCAGAGCAGATTCTGTCTGATAGATTTAGGGCAACTTTGACGATCATAACAAATGTTTATTTAAATAAGTAAGAAAACATTTGTATTCCCATCTCATTTTTTAGTGGGAAGAACAAATGTGTATCTTTGTCTATCTATCTATCTATCTATCTATCTATCTATCTATCTATCTATCT
>JAKSZT010054305.1:873560-884099 GCA_026826555.1 Tolypeutes matacus
TCTATCTATCTATCTATCTATCTATCTATCTATCTATCTATCTATCTATCTCTATCTCTGTATGTGTGTAAGAAACAATTAGGGGATATAAAATATTAACAATGGCTGAAAAAAAATAATTTGAAAATCGTCAGATTTTCAAAAACACACTTTCTCCTCAGCAACACACTCTCCCCCATCTCATATAGCCAGAGCTCCCGTCGGGGTTAACAGTCATATAAATGGTTGCTGACGAAGGCAAGATCTTGTGGCCTTGAAGTTTCATTCTTCAGTTATAAGAGTTCATCCTAGGTAAATAGGAGGCCAAGAAAAATGGGCATCATCACCACTAGCCAAGTTGCAATCGACGATACTCCAGAAGACCGAGCTGAAAGAGCAGAAAAATACAAATTCTTAGGTGTCTTGGTTTACGTGTTGGGAAGGCATGGGGGTGGTGCTGGACACAGGCCAGGTAGCAGAGCAGGGGAAGGAGCTGCCTCCCTGGATCTGGCCCAGTGGTCCTGGGACATCCTCTCCTTCCCAAGAACTCAATCTCCCCAGATGTAAAGTATAAGGAGTGCCCAAATCCTTTAACTATCACTGGCTTAGCTGGGTACTTGAAGGTTACCTTGACTTATCCCTGGGATATAATTACTCCCCTACACTGGACGTCAATAAGTTAAGGCAGAGCTTCAGGTGTAGATAGATACTTATTTTATGCTATGCACTGCTGACTTTAGAGAAGGAAGGACTCTTCCTTATTTCTTTACACTACTCACCAGCTGTACCAACTAGGAGGTGGAAAGGAAGGTTGGAAAGAAGGGATAAAATGGTGAAAAAATAAAGAAAAATGGAAGGAAGGAAGGGAGGGAGGGAGAGAGGGAGGGAGGGAAGGAGGAAGGAAGGAGAAAATAAGATAATGGAACAAGTGATAAAATGGAGAGTGGAGATTTGGGGTGCTTTTCTAGGATGCTTTGGGGTAACTAAAAAGTGACAAGATGGGTTTAGCCCTTCCAAAAAAAATGGATGTATTATTGCTTTCATCCTTTCTGCAGATAAGCAGACAGCCCCATTTTATAAAGGACAGGAAGTGTGCCTCCTCCTTCTTCTGAGTCTCAGGATGTGATGTCCATATGTGGTGTTGGAACCCCCCAGCCAAATTGCAGTCTCATGGCCAGACACCAAAATTAACTGTCACATTGGGTCTGTGGTACAGGAGAACAGGGACTGTCCAGAGAGGCTAGAAGGGACACGCCTAATTAGTTAAGAAGAATACCGAAGAGCATCAAGTTTTCACCGTCCATGTGTAGGAGAAGAGGTAAAGAAATCAGTACAGGTGGGAGGGTAGGCTGGGTCCAGAAGGACCATGAGAAAGCATATCTCTGGAGGTCACGATCCCTGATGACTAGGCATGACAGAGACTGGCAGGCCAATATCAGCACCACAGGTATGGGTTATTTTGGAAGGATTTATACACCTCAGGTGTGATTTCAAGGGTGTAGGAGGCATAGAGCCTGGAATGCTGGAGACAGTAAGCCAAATTTATTAAGGGGTCCCCAAACTCCTAGTGTCTCCAGAGTTTGAGACTGAGCCTAATTTAGCTACTATTTGTTGGGGACTTTTCAAATGACAGGTACTGTGCTAGGTAAGTCACACCTATTGTCTCATTTAATCCTCCTTATAACCCCATGAGATAAATATTGTCTTTTATTTAAGAAGGATACAAATTTGAAGTTGTCTAGCCAGTGACAACCCAGGATTAGCTCCAGGTGTGACCGACTCTAAACCCTATGATCTTAGCTACCCTAATATAGGACCCATGTAGGCCTGATCTAGAGCCAGGAGTGATGATCAAGTGAGTGGCTCCTCCCAGGAGACACGGATGAATCTGAAATGTGAAACCCAGAGTTTGCCTTTCTAAACTCTCAAGGAGGGGTCGGATGTAGCTCAACTGGTTGGGCGTCCGTCTCCCATATGGAGGGACCCGGGTTCGATCCCCGGGACATCCCGGTAAAAAAATAAAATAAAATAAATAAACTCTCAAGGAGCAGAGTCTCCACCCTAGGATAAGGCTTTCACCAGGAGCACCTTTATGCACCTGCTCAGCAATGTCTGGACTGTTCTCCCAAACTATGATGTGACGGGCCACTTGTCCTTTTCCTCCCTGCTCACCCAGGTGTCTCAGATGTCCTACAATTATCCTGGCCTGAGATTTTAGATCGTGCATTGTTAGAGCAGGGAGGGCCATCAGAGATCCGAAGTCAACTGCCCTCTGCATATGAGGACACCGAGATCGCCAAAGGCAAGGTAAGCTTGCTGAGAGGTGATGGCAAAGCTGCAAGTAGAACCCAGCTTTCCCATGTTTCCCAGATGCTTGTGGGATTCTTCCCCAGGTTCTGTGCAAGGAGGCTGAGCAGGACCCTTCCATCTTTCTTCGTTCACAGGACAATGAGTCACCCTGAGCCCACCTCATTTCTCCAGCTCCTTCACGGATATTTCTTACCCAGAGTACAGGGCAGAGAGAAGTAGACTGTATCATTCCGGCTGCTCACAGGGTTTCTGACTTGGCAGGTCAAATACTTAGAGTAGTTTTCTGGCTTAAGGATGATTTCAAGCACACTCTTCTGGAACTCCTTCGGAAAAGGTCCTGAATCTCTAAACCAGGTGTAGTGTACAGAAGAATCCTCAATCCCACAAGACAATTTTGCATGACAGCTGTTATTCTCTTGATGTAGCTTCTCAACTTTTATAACAGGATTGGGTAGAGGGTCTGCAAGGGGAAGGTATGTTAAAATATGAGATAATGAATTTATGTATTTACGAGGCATTTATTTATGTTGCAAAGGTTTAACCAACAAAGTACAAAGGGGGCTGGGGAGGGCTGGGGCCCATGAGTACAGATAATCATGGAGGAAAGGCCCCTACAGAGGGAGGCTGTGAGCATTTTTGACCTCAGGATGTTTCAGGTAGCAAGAGCTACTCCCTTGGAGGTAAAGCTAAGTTGTATCCAGGAGGGGGAGCCAGAGTCCATTACATGCACCTAGGAACTGCTGAGCCGGAGGGAACCACAGTCTTGGAGGAGAGATCTGCTGGGTTCAAACTAGGTGTCCCAACTGCTCAGGGTCCCTTCTCTAGCAATGGCCACTGCTGGCACCTTGGCCCTTCTATCCTTCAAGATTTCTTTGACTTAATCTCTCAGGTTCAGATTCAGCGACAGTCTTGGGATAGGAGGTACCAGCCCTTACTTACATGGCAAAGCCCTTTGTGCAACCACCAGGGGACATGTCATCCTCCTGGACTCTGGCAGTGCTACTGAGAAGAACCTCATGTATTCGTAACACATGTCAGCAGTGATGAGCAGCACTGAGTCTGTCTGTTAACTTTGGTATCCCAGTGTCTAGCACAGTGCCTGCCTCATAGCAGATACTCTGATGAAAGGAAGAATGAATGGATGAATGAACGAACAAACAAACGAATAGTGAAGGAAGCAGTTAAGTGATAGGAAGGACAAAACACTAGCTTTGGAGTGAGACCAGTCTGGATCCTGGACTTGGATCTGGTGGAGTGACATTAGGCAAGGTAGTCAAACCCCTGAATTTTCTTTTCCTCATCTGTAAAACAACCCTACTTCACAGCATTAGCAATATAAAATTGCACCGGCCATGGAAAAGTGCTTTTATCAAAGTGCAAGTGTTATATATGTGTTAGAGCTCATATTATTATCACTGCAGTTATTCCACTATTGGATTAGAAATGAAGTAATATGTCCAGTGTTTATCCTTCCTTGGCTAGGGCTGGGTTTGCCGAAAATCCTCTGGGATATTTCCATTCTGCTCAAGGGTAAAATACCTGTGGAATCAGTGTGGCTCAGATTCCATAAGGTTCAAATGTGGCAGAGAATTTACCAGATCAGAGCTTGCCTCTGGGTTGTAGGCATGTGGAGGGGCTTTAAAAAGCTCTATCAGTCTGGTCCCCTGAATTCTAACTCCATCTCTGTGAAGCCTTCTCAGATTGCTGGACTCCACCCGCACACTTTAATGGAGCAATATTTCTACTACTTTTCACCATTTCCTGTGTTCTAACCTCATAGCTTACACTCCTTCCTCATTTCCCACGGTGACAGCTCAGAACCGGACACTTTGTGAGTGTAAAGTATTGAGCCAGCTGGGATGTTCTGGCTCTAAGATCTTCCTTTCGGGCTATCAGAAAAGCCTGGGCGGAGATGAAGGACAATTCCTCCCCAGAAACCACCCTCTGGGGCTTACCCTCAGGCAGAGGACACTGAAAGCTAGCCCGCTTAAGGACTTTTAAATATTCAGAAAATTTGCAAGCTGGTTATGAATGGAGGAATTGAGGGGGGAAGGGGGACTCTGGCCTCTTAGCCAAGGGCCATCCGGCTGGTGGGACCTGAATATATACATTATACGTTTGAACTGTATTTTTAAAATATACTTTCATTTTCTACTTTGATCCTCATAACACCCTAAAAGGTAGATATAATTATCCTCATTATGTGATGAGGAACCCAATGCCCTGAGGTGAATGCCTATCTTAGATGTCTGCCTCATCCTTCTTTAGTAATTTCCCACAACCCTAGGGAGACCTCCCTAGGAACCGTGTTTCTGCTTTATATAATCATTTTGTCCATAAATGCTTGAACCAGGTACACATACCTGAACCAAGATGGACCAATCAGTTTCTCTCTCTTGAGAATTTAACTGAGAGATACAAAAGTCTAGCCTTTGAGAGATAATTTGTGTAAACAAGAACCCACAGTTGTTGTCCATAGATTCTAGAATTCCTGGCCAGTCTTAAGATTTCCATTTTTCCTCACTTTAGCCCTTCCTGACTCTTCTAAACTTCTCGATTTGCTTTAAATGACATTTAAAACAGTATTTTTAAATAAATACTCCTTTTTTTTTTTTTTTTTTTTTGCTAAAGGAACATTGGATTTGTTTCTGTTCATTGCCATTCAATAAAATCTTACCTAATATAGACACAGAGATGTGAAAATGTTTGTCCTCAGTCACAGAGCTGGTAAGTGGCTAACCTAAGTTTTGAACCCAGGTCTGACTCCAGAGTATAATGTCCTTATCTTTCATCTATATACACTGGTTAGGAGGGAGCTATGAGTGGAAGTAGTAAAGGACTAAATTTTTATCCCACCCATTCTGAAAGGTTAAAAAAAAAAAAAAAAAAAAAAAAACCCTCTGTGATGGTTAATTTCATGTGTCAGCTGGCAGGATATGGTATTTAGTTGTTTGGTCAAGGAAGAACTGGCCTGATTGTTACTCAGGGTATTTCATGGATGGATTTGCATTTATAGTCAATTGATTGCATCTATGGCTGATTGTATCTACATCCAGCAAAGGAGATTGCCCTCAGCCAGGAGGGGAGGCTCCTCATCCTATCAGTTGGAGGTCATAAAGCCAGAACTAAGGGTTTCCGACATCAGCAAGAAGAATCCCTGCCTCTTCTTCAGCCAGCTATCTTCTCATGGTGATTTCAACATCATCTTCACTGGACTTTCCAACTTTTGGCCTGCTTTACAGAATTCGGACTTGCCAATCCCCACAATTGCATCAGCCAATTCCTATAATAAATATCTTTATATTTACATATATATACATACATATACTATATACGTATATATACATACATAGATATATTTTATTATATCCTGTCAGTTCTGTTTCTCTGGAGAACTCCAACACAGATTTTGATACCAAGAGTGGTTCTTGAGAAACAGAATCTTAAGGATGAGATTTCTGAGTTGGTTCGGGGCTTTTAGAATTGGTTCTCTAATTTGATTGGATTTAAAGGCACTAATGACTCTTTCTCCAGTGATCAAGAGGGCACTAATAGTCCATGGCATGAATTTACAATAGAGGTTATGCAAATATCACCATTGGCTCTTCCTACTCAAGTGCTTTTAAGAGGCAAGACTCTGAGTGATGTTGGTTGGTTGTTTCTAACTACACTGGATAAAATTGTTTAAAAAGCAGGGCAGTGGTGAACTCTGGTTTTCAAATTCCCAGCTCCAGTGCCACATGAATGACATGAAAGTTTTTATGTGTGCCTTGAAAGAATCTATTTCTTATAGCCATGGACTTGATATTTCTGAAAACCAAATGCAGAGTCTCATCGTGTAAGTAGCTGAATTATAACACAAACTGAATTCTCAACTTTGCAGGTTATCTGCTGTTAAAGTGAGAGCATTAATTGGGAAGGTATGGGATCCTGAAAATTGGAATGGGAACATGTGGGTTGATTATGATGATAGTAGGGACATTGAACCCCTAAATTCTTCTAAGTCTTCTTTGCCAGATAAACCTATAACAGTCTGTCCTGAGGAATCAGCCAGCCCACCTGAGTCTGAAGAGATTAACCCCACTTTGCCTGATAAACCTGAAATTGCCTCCCCTGAGGAAACAGCCTTCACATCTCCATCTGAGATTAACACTGTTTCACCAGATGAAATTATAATGGAATCCCTTGAGGTAGTTGACTTGCAAGGCTCAGTTCCTCATAGCTCCTGCCTCCTTCCTCCCATCCTTTATCTCTTTTTTCTTTTTCTTCAAGTCTGATGAAGTCTTTGTTTAGAGATACAATTAAAATGAGCTCAGAACTGATTTGTGTTGATAGATAGGAGAGAATGAAGGGAATAGAGAGGAAACCATCTCTATTATTTTCCTTCTCTCCACACCGTAGTCTCACTAACTTCAGAAGAGATTTTAGCTGTCCCAGGGCTATCATTTTTGGGGTCTGCTGGCTGATTCCCAAGTAGAATAGGATCTAGGAGAAATGAATCAAGCCTGTCCCAAGGTTTTACTATCCTCCTCCCAGATAGTGTCCCCATGAACATCAGGAAGTCACCCAATGGTTCATCAGGGACCCTCAGCAGGGAAGGGGGGTGGACCTTTTGACTCCCCTTACTCACCAAACACTTCCAATGGGAAGTTCCACTCCCTCTCATTCCCAGCTTTACGCAACTCTTTCAAGAGGTAGATACTGCTGTCTTCTTTCTTCACATCAAAGATGCATAAAGTACCACTTGAATGATTAAAGCTGACCCTGCCCTTAAATTTAGACTCAAAATATGTAGTTCTGTTTGAATTGAAGTCCCATTCTACAATTTTCTGGTCCATGGAGTAATACCAGGTCAGTTGCTTGGAGTCGGTAAGCAGTTGTTGAGAGACGTTTAGGCTTACATTACTACCAGAGACCGCAATCACCCCCCGTGCTGAATGAGCTGCAAAGAGAGTCAGAGAGAGACAATTCTGTATTAGTCAGCCAAAGGGGTGCTAACATGAAATACCAAAAATGGGTTGGTCTTTATAAAGGGTATTTATTTGGGGTAGAAGTCCACAGATACCAGGCCATAAAGCTTAAGTTTCTTCTCTCACCACAGTCCATTGCCACATGATAGAGCAAGACAGCTGCTGGCATTTGCCAGGGTTCAGGCTTCTGGGGTTCCTCTCTTCCCGGGGCTGCATTTCTCTCCGGGCTTAGCTCCTGTTTCCTCCACAAGGTCAGCTGTAGACGATTAGGCGAACAGCTTGCTTCTCTTCTTCTGGGGCCTTCTTTCCAACATCAAAACTGCTTCTCAAAAGACTGCTTCAACTCTGTTCTTTGCCTTGCCTTTTATATTCGATTTACACCCACCAAGGGGCAGGGCTCAATGCCCTAATCATAACCTAATCATGCCCAGATTAACAGATCAGTTTACAAGCATGATCCAATTATATTTTTGGAATTCATAATTACATAAAATTAGCCAACTGTTATACCATCTTAAAGAATGTAGTGTGGGGCAGGGGTCCAGGGTTTGAGGACTTCTGCTTGGGAGCAGCAGGTTTTGCCTTCATCAGAGGGTAGAGCCCCTAGTTGATCAGGAATTCAGTGGAAGTTGTAGCTTGCTAAGTGGGCAAGGAGGTATAGGCTATTGCATATAATCCATCTAGTTCAGCCCAAGACAATAAAGAAGAAGGATGCTGAGGCTGGTCCTGGCTCTCTCCCTTCCTCTCATACCAGTAGATTTTAAAATAAAATGATGAAAAGCCATATCTCCTCTTTGGGCTTGTGTTTCTTCTCTGTTCAATTTAGTGGGCTACATTAATGGGAGGCAGCAGGATTCTTGGTGCCATTTCTTCCATTAATGTGGGAGGACAGACACAGAAGTAAATATTTCCAATATAATACCTTAATTCCTATAATAAAAGTAAGCACAGAGTGCTCTGGCAACATACCCTTATACAGGGTGTGGGGTATGGAGGAAATATCAGAAGATCTTTTTGGAGCTGATCACTGAGATGAGTCAAGGGATAATTAAAAGCTAGTATTTCTTGAGAACCATGTCAGGCATTATTGTAGGCACTTGGGAGACATCAATGAACCAAACAGCAAAGGCCCTGCCTTCATAAAGCTTACATTAGAATGGGGTAAAAAGACAGTAAGCAATAAATACAATAACTAAATACATTATATAGTGTGTTAGGAGAAGATAGTTACTATGACAAAAGAGAAAACACAGAATAGGGTAAGGGAACTCAGGAGCATGGGCAGGGGATGGGGTTGGGCTAAGACATCCTTTACAAGGTGATGATCAGGCCTCATTTGAGTTAAGACTTGGAGGAAGAGAGGGAGGGAACTAAGCAGATATCTGGGAGTCTGGGGTAAGAGTGACCCAGGCAGGGGGAAGAGTTAGGGCAGAGCTCCTCAGGTGGAAGCGTGGCTGCCATATTTGAGCAACAGCAAGGAAGCCAGGGTGGATGGTATGGGGTGAGCAAGGAGAATGGGTGGTTAGAGACACAGTCAGAAAGGTAACTGGGATTGGAAAAGTGGAAAAGGTACTTCAGCTTTTAAAATTAAAACGTTTTTCCTGTAAAAATGGCTCATACATTATGTGTGCATTTATAATCAATTTAGAAACAAGTGGTTTCGAATGTAAGAAAGTAGAGACCACTTGTGTAAACCATCTTTTGGCACAATTTGGATCAGAGTCAGATTTGCAGTGAAACTAATGAAACTGAAGTTTTCAGGTTCCCCCTTTCTGGGCCTAGCAAAGTGTTTGTGTACTTACATGTTTTATAAACATAGCATACTTTTCACCACAATTGATTAGATACAATCTTTCCACTCCAACATTCTTTCATCACGCTTCCGCTTGTATTGAATGGCATTGGAGTTGTGGGCATTTTGGGAATTTTGATCCTGCAGTCCCAGAAAGGGAGCTGAGCTATTTACCTGATAGTTTGCAGCTGAGCCCTATGCCAGCCTACTGCTGAGATATACAGAAGAAGCTGGGCCCATAGAGCCTTAAGAGGAAAGTGGAAGGCCAAACCCTCACAGATGTCACCTGCCATCTTGCTTCAACACATGGCAGCAGGTTTTGGTGAGAAAGTACCTCTTATGGTACCTTGAGTTGGACTCTTTAGGGCCTTGTAACTATAAGCTTCTATCCCAAATAAATACCCAGATTTCTGGTACTTTGCATCAGCATCCCTTTGGCTGACTAATACACCATCCTACCTAGATTTGCTTTTGTTCCTAGTTGTATTTGCAGCTTTCTTCCTTTCCTTCATGATACCCCAAATTGTATAAGCTACAGGCTCTTTAAAAATTAGATTGGTTAAGGCAAGGAGAAAGAAAAGATGATAGCTAGAAGATATAAGATGAAAGGAGGATTGTTGACATATTTTAGTGGAGATTTATATTTTCCTAATATATAATATATTTATGTATTTTTCCATTTTAAAGGAAGCTAATAAAATCTTGATTTGCTTTCCTAATAATTCCATCTTTTAGAAAGTAAGGGAGGCATCCTTGAGGAATGCTATTTTTATTTAATTCTAATAGGAAGGAGTTGCTGGGGATGGATCTGAATACTCAGGATAAAGTAAGTGTGATTAACTGTAGTTTACAATAGAAAAAGAAGCAGATCCCGGCTGTGCCCACCCATGTTTCCTGTCTGTCTGTAGAAAAGCAGAAGTAAAAGGAAAAAAAATAAGATCAAAGGAAAAAAAAAAAAAAAAAAAAAAGATCAAAGGAGCCATGGTCTCATACCAAAGAGAAAGGATCGAAAGAGAAAGTTCTTTCTACTCTAAAAACAAGCCACATGGTTTGTAGTAAAACTCTTAAAGGAAAAAACAAGAAACGTTTTCAAGATACTTATATGAAGTTACCTGGAGCTCTTTGTTGGGATCAGATATTAACAAGCCTTTACAAACCCTTTCAGGAAGTAATTTGGCAATAGATATCAAGATCCTAGATTTGTATCTTGGGTGAGAAAGTGAACTGGGTACCATTTCCCAAGATGGGAAGAATAATGAGTTCAGTGGGCCAGAGGGCAATGGGTCAAGGACTGTGATGGTTAGGCAAATGTGTCAACTTGGCCAGGTAATTGTGTCCAGGTGTTAGGTCCAGCAAGCACTAGGCTAATTGTGATATGGACTTCAGTCACCAGTGAGTTTACTACATGGATGGCTGATTACTTCTGCATCAATCAGGGAGATTGCATCAGCAATGGGTGATGCTTTTTTTTTTTTTTTTTTTTTTTTT
>JAKSZT010054305.1:884199-915434 GCA_026826555.1 Tolypeutes matacus
ATGCTTTTTTTTTTTTTTTTTTTTTTTAAGATTTATTTATTTACTTTATCCATTTTAAACCCCCCCTTCCCCATTTGCTGTTTTGTGTCCATTTGCTGCACAATTCTCCGTGTTTGTTTCCTGCCATCTCTTCTTATCCTCCTCCTCCAATCTTCACCAGGATTCGATCCTGGAGATCTCCGATGTAGGAGAGAGGTATTCTGCTGCCTGCGCCACCTCAGCCCCTGGCTTCTGGAGCTTTCGGAGCATCTCGTCTTGTCTCTCCCCTGTTACGTCATCATCCTGCTGCCTGGCTCCCGGGGCCCGACGGCTCAGCGGCACACAGAGCCTGGCAGCCCATGCGCCTTCTATATATATTTTTTTTATTTTACCGGGAGGTCCCGGGGATTGAACCCAGGTCCCTCCATATGGCAGACGGACGCCCAACCATTTGAGCCACATCCGCCCCCCATGGGTGATGCTTTTATCCAATCAGTTGAATGCCTTAAAAAGGGAAGAGATTTCAACATTCAGAGAGAATTTCCCAGCTCGTCGTTGGACAGCCATCTTCTCCCAGAAACTCATCAAGAACCTTTCATCGGACTTTCATCAGAGCCCCTGGTTTGCAGCCTGCCTATGGAACCTGGACTTGTGCATCCCCAAGGTTGTGTAAGAGACTCTTTTAAAATCTCATATTATTGACAGATATCTCCTGTCGATTCGGTTTCCTGAGAGAACCCTGACTAATACAAGGACTAAATGAAATTGTAGAAAGAGAGACAATAAAGTAAACTATTCTTTTAAGAAACTTAAGTGTGAATGGGAAGGAAAATGATAGGGCAATGAATAAAGGGGCATGAAAGGTAAAGAGAGCATTGCTTTGTTTTCATTTTTATTTAAGAAGGGAAAAGACTTAAGCTATCAATTGGCCAAAGGAAGGAGCCAGTTGGAGAAGTTGAAGACGTAGGAAAGAAGGGTGTGATCCACTGGACTGGGCTGGAGGAGATTAAGAGCAGAGGTAAAGGCACACGTCTTGGCTGGGAAGGGGGATGCCTCATCCTTTGAGGCAGAAGAGAAGAGCGTTGGTGATGGAGAGGAGTTTCTAGTTTGGAGATAGTACTCAGGAAGTTGAGGAGCTTCATGCCTAATGATCTCAGTCCCTATTCCTTCAGTGAAGAAGGAGGCAAGTTCTTCGTTGAGAAAACAGAAGACCGAGGTGAGGAGGATTAAGGGTAAGGGTGAAGGCTTGAAATAGCTCCTGTGCGAAATGATAGAAAGAATTTATCAGGGCCAATAAGGCTACTGTGAGACAGCAGCTTGGCTGAAACAACGTCTCATCCTTCCCTCCCACCACTCACCCTTCCACCCATCCATCCATCCATACATACATACATATATACATACACACATTCATGCATACATCAGTTCATTCATCTAATAAATATTTACTTAGCACCTACTATGTGCTAGGTTCTGTGGTAGGAACTGTGCATACAATAGTGAGTAAGATAGATAGAGCTCCTTCCCTTAAGGAATGGCTTCCATATAAAATGTGGTCTAAGCTAGGACTCAAAAGTATAAGTAGGAATTAGCCAGGGAAAGATGGGGACTGGGAGTAAAGCAAGCAGAGAAAAAAGTAAAATAGCATCAAATGCCTAAAGACAAAAAAGAAAATTAAAGAACGTGTCATTCAAGGAAGTGAAAAATAGTTTAGGGGAGGGCAGAAAGTGGCCATATTTGAACTTAATCCTCAGTTTCTGTTGTCAACTCTCTCTCTCATTTGCTGCAGTGACTCGAAGAGTTTTAAGCAGACGAGTAAAATAAACAGACCACCATTTTAGAAAATTCATTCAGATGGCAGGCGAAGATAGGGAAGAATGACGGAAAAGACAGGACAGGAGGCTACTGTGGTACTTGGATGAGAGAAAATGGTAGCTTGATCTAGGAATGTTGCAGTGGAGATAAATGGTATTGGACATATTTGTGATATATTTTTGAAGGTAGAATTAATAGGACTTAATCCTTAGATGTCAAGAAAAAGGAAAAGGAAGGAGTTGAAAATGATCCTAAGATTCTGGCTTGAGCAATTGGCAAATGGAAAGGCCATTTATTGAGACTGCAAACATGGAGGAGCAGAGCCGCAGATTTGAGGGGAGGGAAGGTTATAGTAACTTTTCAAAATGCCTGCAAATTTCTTGACACTCTTTTCCATCAAAGGTGGAGTCTACATCCCCGCCTCTTGAACCTGATAGGCCTTGATAACTGCCTGGACGACTAGAATGCAAGAGAAGTGACACTGTATGACGTCCAAATCTGGGTTAGAAAAAGCCATGCAGCTTTGCCAGCTTCTCTTGGAACACTCAGTCTGAGACGTTTCAGCGGCCATGCAAGAAGCCCTGAGGCCAGAATGTGTAGAGACTGAGTGGAAAGACTCTTTCTCTCTCTCTCTCTCTCTCTCTCTATATATATATATATATATGGAGAGACAGGCAGAGAGAGAGACAGAGAGAGACTGACTGGAGGAGCCCTAGCTGTTTGAGTCTTAACCAGTCCAGGCACCACAAATGTGAGTGAAGAGGCCTTCGAGATGCCTCATGTTCCCCCCCCACCCCCACCCCATGACCTGCCTGCAAGCACAGGAGAAACCCCAAGCAAAAAGTACTGAGCCCAGTCCACACCCAGATTCGTGGGCAAGATAAATATTATTTTTAAGTCACAGTGTTGTGGTGGTTTGCTAGATAGCCAGAACAAAGATGATGAGTTAAGATTTGGGTTTGTGCTGGGGGACCGAGAGGAGAGGTCTCACAGTCAGTTAGGAATGCAGGTCTGGGGCTCAGGAGAGCTAGTCAGGCTTTGCAGCACACGTATGCCCCTCCCAGACTCTTGTCAGTCTCAGATTGTGTGTGTCTGCAAAGCAAATTCATATGCTCTATTTAATTTGACCTTAATAGTACCCTTTGAAGAAGCAAGGTGCATAGTATTATACCCATTATGGAGTTGAGGGACACGAGGCTCAGGGAGCTTATATGATTTACAGAGTCCCACAGCATGAGACCCAGATAGAATATAGGTCTTCTGATTGCCAGACCAAGGCTGTTTCCACTGCACCCTGCTCAGTGCTGTGGGGGAACTGGGAAGTTGCCTCATGGTGGAGGGTACCTGAATCATTGCCCTGAAACCAGAACAATCAAGTGTGAAGAGGAAGGAAGGAGGTGATCTAAGAGTGTTTCTCAAACTTTTCTACAGAAGCACCCCTTACCGTGGAGGAGAGAAAAATTGAACCTCCAGGAAGATCTTAATGTACAGTCCCAGAGGAAGGTCTTTAAAGTCATTCATTCATTTATTTAACAATTATTTATTGAGCACCAACTATGTTGCAGGAACATAGTGCTAGGTTCAGCAATGCAACACTGGACATGGTCCCTGTCATCGTGGAGCTCAAGGGAACAAATAAGCTATTCACCAACCTTAATCTCAGGGAAAGTCCTGAGGTTCCCAGGAGGAATTCACATCAAAACAAAAGTCTAATGGAGAGGCAGGGGAGAGAAGGATGCAAAGAATTCCAGGCAGAAGGAAAGGCATATATGGAGATCTAAAGAGAAGAGAAAAGATGCATCTTTTGAGGCAGACAGCAAAGTTCAGTATAGCAGAATGTGGTTAGTAGGGGCAAAATCATAAATTGGAGATAAGATGCCCATCTGTAGGTATACTCCATTCATGAAGAGATTTAGATACACTGATCTCCATCGAATTTCCCTGTACTTGGTCTCAGGAAAGCATGACCACATTAACACAGCTTGGGAGTTAGATGTGTGTACCCTTAGGAGAATGTCTTAATCTCTCTGAGAGATGGTATTGTCTTCTTTAAAAAACAAAACAAAACTGGAGATAATGGTAGTCACCTCACTAATTTCTTAGAAAATCAAATAAGATACCATATAAAATGCCTAGCACAATGCTGACACACAGTACATGCTTAATAATTTTTATTTTATTAACCTAATTTATAAAAATGGATGATGCTAACCCAGTCAAAATCAATGTCAGCAATTCAAAGAATAACATAAGCAGGTGTGTGTTGCTGGCCTGTTTCAACAAAGGAAAATAAATGGCTAGAATGAAGCCTTAGAAAAGGGAACATCAGAACAACTCTCAGGGTGTCCAACACGTCTAGAGACAATTCTAAAGCATTCCAGCTCTCTTGGTGGCTCTACCTTTCCCAACAGTTAGATTAACATTTCACTTCTGGCCCCACTTCCAAGTCATACCGGTGCCCTATAACTTGAGTCATCCCTACAAAACTGCTTACAACTCCAAGTGTCCTGAAAACGTCCTGTCTCTAGCTCTACGTGAACACAGTCATGAACCAGACCCAAAGCATTGCCGCCCTGTGAGGCCCTGCATGCGTGGCCAGTGGGGTTTGCTCCAAATGCCACCATCTCATCTCCCCCAAATTACATTTGATCATAATCTCATGATGCTGTGTACCTTCCCCACGTTTGTTCATTTATTTGGGGGAACAGCGAGAGAGGCAAAAGCTCAACTCCTGCTTCCCAGCTGACATGGGAAGACATGCTGGATAGGGAAAGAAGGTTGGGTAGCTGTAATGGGGAAAGGAAAGTCTTCCCAATCACTGGGCACACGAGAGGTCAGAACAGTCCTTGGCTGAAGAGTGGACCTTTAACTCTTACCAGCCAGATGGTTACAGGTTCCTTTTTGCTGAGGCGCATCAAACCTCTGTTCAGACCCCCGTTCAGAGACCCTGTGCCTGGAAAGAGCAATCCTCTCCAAGTTTTCTTTCCCGCCATTTGATCCACCTTTGGGACATCATTTACTAAGGCTCAGGATACAACTTCTTACATAAACAGATGTCTCAAAGAATGTCTAAGAGAGCAGAGTGTGTCTGCGTGTAAATAGTGGCAGAGGAACAGAGCTTCCTCTCTGCTCAAAATGCAAAATAAAACTTTCCCACAACTTCGCAGACCGCCAGCCACGGGACTAAATATGAAGGACCTCTGTTCCCATCATCCCAGGGTCCCGTTTCTTATCATGTTCCCTTGGGAAAAGAAATAAAGCCCAACTCTTTGAGGCCAAGGAAGGTTCCCCAATCTCACCACAGCCCTGCTACCTGGAGACCAAACCCCCTCCAGGGCTGAGCCACATCCCATATCCCCTTTTCCATCTGACTGTGCCTGTGGAAAGTACCTTGAATGCTGGTCACCAGGAAGAACCAAGGCAGCAGCACCAGTTCCAGAGAATGGCACCACTCCCAGCCCCTGGAGCACATGCTACTTCCCAGAGCTTTCCAGGAACCCTGGCAGCAGTGAGAGCGAGGCTGGAAAGGGACCAAAGGCTGCGGTACTCTCGAACTCATGACCCACGGTTAGAGGAAAACACCCACTAAACTGTTTTCTCCACTCAGCAAGAATGTGGGAGGGGCCCAGAGACCAGAAACAGGAAGCCTCATAGAGCAAGCGTTTCTCATCTGGGCCTCAGAGATCTGAGAGCACCACGGAAATGGAATGAACCACTTTTTTTCCCTTCAATATGAGTAGGTGTATTTTTCTGGGGAAAAGATCTATAGCTTCTATTAAATTATCAGAGGGATCAGTGCTTAAAAAAAAAAAAAAAAGATGTACAATATCTGCTTTTGGTTTCCCCAGGTAAGAATCACCCTAATTAGAGGCGAAGAAATAGCAGGGACTCAGTCACACCTGCAGAGGGATTTCTGGCCTAAGCCAACCCCAAGTCATTGTGAGAAGCTAGAAGCTGCTGGGTGGGTCTCAGTCAGGGCAAAAAGTTTGGGGAAGTCAGTCCACACAGCCTGGCTGCTGCTTCTCCCATCCCCCAACCCCTGCCCTCAGCAAAGCCCTCCCTGCATTTCCGGGGCCCTCCTTGGGATGACTATGATCCTTTGACATGGATCTGCAGCACTCCTCCTGCCCCCTACTTCTCCCCGATAAATCTAGAATGAAATTGCAACACTCTGAACTCCTCAAAGGGTACTGGGTTAGCGTGAGAAGACTTGGGTTCCAGTCCTGGCTTTGTCCTTTCTTAGCCACATAACCTGAGACAAGATCCTAAAACTCTCCTTACCTGAGATAACTTGAATGTAAACGAGATGTAGCAATCCTTCCCTGCCATAAAGGATTGTTGGGAAGATCAAATTAGACAACTTAGCAGAATGGCTTTGTGATAAGATCATATCTAAGCTTAATTCTGGGTCCACCAATGTTTTAGCTCTGAGGGCTCAGGCAAGTTAACTTACTCCTTCGAGCTTCAGTTTCTTCATTTGTAAAATGAACTTTTGCACTTTTCAGGGATTTGAGGCATAAATGAATGTGGCAGACACTATCAGTGCCCTGCCCATATTCCCTCAGCACTTAGCATTTCTAAGCATGTCCACCAACTTCCAAATGCCAGCACCTGTTTCATTCCTCCTGAGGGCTCTGTCTGGCCTCCAGAGCTCACTCTGCACACCCAGGGTAAGCTGAAAGTGACAGAGAATGAATGCTCCTTGGGACTGTCCTTAACAATGGGTGAGAGGTGAAGGATAAATAACCCAGTTCCCTTGGTCCCCCGGGCAGGATAATTCAGAAGCTCATGTTCTACCGCTATGCTTCACAATATGGTAGCTACTGGCCACATGTGGCTATTGAGTACTTGAAATGTGGCCAGTCCAAATTAGAAAGGTGCTCTAAGTGTAAAATACGGACAAGATTTTGAAGTCTTGGTATGAAAAGAATGTAAAATATCTCTTTCAAAGTTTTACATTGATTACCTGTTGGAATGAAAATATATTAAATTAAATATATTATTAAAATCATGGGAAGCGGCTGTGGCTCAATCGGTGGGGCTCCCGTTTACCATATGGGAGGCCCCGGGTTCGGTTCCCGGGGCCTCCTGGTGAGGGCAGGCCCGCCCACGCGGCGTGGTTGGCTGACCCAGCGAGCACAAGCAGCAAGTGGGGGATAAATGAATAAATAAATAAAATCTTTAAAAAAAATAAAATAAAATAAAATAAAATAAATTTTACTTGTTTCTTTTTACTTTTTTAATGTGGTTCATAGAAAATTTAAAATTCCGTGTGTGTGGGAAACGGATGTGGCTCAAGCAGTTGAGTGCCTGCTTCCCACATGGGAGGTCCCAGGTTTGGTTCCTGGTGCCTCCTAAAAAACCAAAAACAAAAAAACAAAAAAACCAACTCAGGGGAGCAGATGTAGCTCAGTGGCTGAGCGCCAGCTTCCCACATATGAGGTCCCAGGTTCAATCCCTGGCCCTAGTACCTCAAAGAAAAAAAAAATTCCATGTGTGTCTCATATTTGGGCTCATGCAAGTCTACACTGTTTCCCAGAGTGCCCCAGAGGGATTAAACTCAATGGCAACTTGCTTAAAAACAGACCCTTCCTGACTACCTTTGCTCCCATCTTAATTTCCCACTTCTCTATGGGTGTTCAGGGAAATCACTTCCCAAACAAACTACTTACAGATGAATCCTTTCTTCAGCATCTTCTTCTGCTAAAACAATAAGAAAGCATGAACTTAAACTAGCAACTGATGATATATAGGAATTAATTATAACTGGATTATGATTGCTTAGACAACCTGACTTTTAAACTGTAAAAATAGTAATCTATCAATCATCTGATGACAGGCAGAGTCAGACCTGGCATTGCAGAGGCAGAGAAGATTAGAGCAAAGGGTAAGAGAAAGAAGCAAGTCAAGGAAAGAAATGGCCAACTAGGGGGCAGGCTGCTTCTTGCTAAACCTGGTATAGAGGTTTGGAGCTATATGTACCCCAGAAAAACATGTTCTTAAACTTAATCCATTCCTGTGAGTGTGAACCCATTTTAAGTAGGGCTTTCTGATGAGGTTACTTCAGTTAAGGTGTGACCCAACTCAATCAGGATGGATCTTAATCTTATTAATGGAGTGTTTTATAAGCAGAATGACATTCAGACAAAGAGAGAGAACCACAGATGGAGCAGCCGAAGCTGAAATCGATGGAACCCAGCAGAGAGAGGAGAGGCTGAGAGAGGCTGCCATGTGCATTGCCATGTGACAGAAAAACTAAGGACAATCTCCATCTGGGGCCGTCAGCCCCAGAGTGCCACAGTCTTTGGAGAGAAAGCATCACCTCCATGATGCCTTGATTTGGACTTTTCCTGGCCTCAACGGCATAAGCCAAAAATTCCCATTGTTTAAGCCCACCCATTACATGGTATATGCTTAAGCAGCCAAGGACACTAAAATGCCAGGGTACTAGTGCCAGCTTTTCAAATTCCAGCCAAGCACAATCCCAATGACAACTTGTTTATTAGTGTGCCCCACTTTTAGTTTTAAAAAAGCAGTATGTAGGGGGATTGTGGGAACATGGTGTCGATTAGGCAGATAATCAACAAGGAAAAAGCCAAAAGCTGCCCGAGGGGCTCTGGGGATCAGCAGACCAGGACAGTGCTTCCCAACTCCCAGGAGAGTGAGGGACAGACAGCTGAAGCCACAACAACAAACTGAGTTACTAAACCTCTGGGCTGCTGGGAAGAGCTTCCCTCCCCCACTCCCGAGGTTTTCAGTGGGGGTAAAACCCCTGGCTCATTGCAGCTGACAGGAGAGGAGATGTCTTCCTCCCTGCCAGCTGTTACAAGGGAAAGGGGAGAGGGAGACGGGGGCTTTTCTTCAGTGAATTCGGCCAGCGGAGCCCACTTTGAATCTCAGCTGTCGCCAAACGAAAACAAAGGAAACCCAAGAGAGATACACCTCTGTGGAAAGGTGCATCAACAAGCGCCATCTGCTGACCAGACTAGAAACTACATGGACAAAAACTGCTTTCGATTTTGAAAGTAGTATGAGAAATGGGAAGCATCACAAAAAGGGAAACTCAATGAGATTAAGTGCCGACCTCTCATAAGAAACCATGGAGGAGAGAAAAATGTGATATGATGTATTTAAGGTATTGAAAGAGAAAAACTACCAGCCAAGAATTCTGTATCTGGCAAAGAGATGGCCTTTAAAAATGAAGGGGAGTTCAAAGTCTTCACAGACAAACAAAAATTGATAGAATATTTTGCCAAATGACCAGAATTACAAGAGATACTAAAGGGAGTGCTGCAGCCTGAAAGGAAAAACCAAGGGCATGAGACTTGGAGAAGAGTGTAGAAATGAAGAATATCAGAAAGGGTAAAAAGATAGACTATAGTATGATATGACAAAAAAAAGTCAAAGGTCAAAAAGGATGACGTAAGTAATGCCTTTAAAGTTATACCATTGAATGTTAATGGCTTGAACTCCCCAATCAAAAGACAGATATCATATGTTGTCTAGAAGAGACTCACCTCAAACGTGAGGACACAACCAAGTTAAATATGAAAGGCTGGAAAAAGATATTCCATGCAAATAATAATCAAAAGAGAGCTGGAGTCAAGATATTAATATCAGACAAAATAGATTTTAAATGCAAAATTGTTATAAGGGATGAAGAAAGTCATTATATATTAATAAAAGGGTCAATTCAATAAGAAGAAATAACCATTCTAAATATTTATGAACCTAACCTCAGTGCCCTAAAATACATGAGGCACACACTGGCAAAGCTGAAGGGAGAAATAAATGTTTCTACAATAATAGTTGGAGACTTCAATACACCACTCTCAGTATTGGATAGAACATCTGGACAGAGGATTAATAAAGAAACAGAGAACTTGAATAATATGATAAACAAACTAGACCTAACAGACATCTATAGAGCATTGCACCCCAAAACAGCAGGATATACATTCTTTTCAAGGGCTCATGGATCCTTCTCCAAGATAGACCATATGTTGGGTCACGAGATAAGTCTCAATAAATTTAAAAAGATTGAAATTATACAAAACACTTTCTCTGATCATAACAGAATGAAGCTGGAAATCAATAATGGACAGAAAAAGGGAAAATTCTTAAATATATGGAGATTAAACAACACACTCCTAAACAACCAGTGGGTCAAAGAAGAAATTGCAAGAGAATTCAACAAATATTTTGAGAGCAATGAAAATGAGAACACAACATATTAAAACCTATGGGACACCACAAAGGCAGTGCTGAGAGGGAAATTTATAGCCCTCACCGCTTACACTAAAAAAGAAGAAAGACCTAAAATTGATCATCTAACTGCACACCTGGAAGAACTAGAAAAAGAACAGCAAACTAATCCCAAACCAAGCTGAAGGAAAGAAATAGTAAAGATCAGAGCAGAAATAAAAATGAAATCAAGAACCAAAAAAATAATAGAGAGAATCAACAAAACCAAAAGTTGGTTCTTTGAGAAGATCAACAAAATTGACAAACCCTTAGCTAGACTGACAAAGAAAAAAGAGAGAAGGCACAAATAAATAAAATTAGAAATGAGAGGGGGGACGTTACCACTGACCCCGCAGAAATAAGAGAGATCATAAGAGGATACTATGAACAACTCTATGCCAAAAAACTAGAAAATGTAGATGAGACACAAATTCCTGGAAACACATGAACCACCTACACTGACTTTAGAAGAAATAGAAGACGTCAACAATCCAATCAAAAGTGAAGAGATTGAAGCAGTCATCAAAAACCTCCCAAAGATGAAAAATAGATGGCTTCACAGGTGAATTCTACCAATCATCCAAAGTCGATATAATACCAACCTTGCCCAAGCTCTTCCAAAAAATTGAACAGGGAAGAACGCTACCAAACTCATTCTATGACACCAACATCACCCTAATAACAAAACCAGATAAAAATACTACAAAAAAAGAAAATTACAGACCAATAGCTCTAATGAATATAGATGCAAAAATCCTCAACAAAATACTTGCAAACAGAATCCAAAAGCACATTTAAAAAATTATACATCACGATCAAGTGGGTTTTATCCCAGGTATGCAAGGGTGGTTCAACACAAGAAAATCAATTAGGGTAATAAGTCGCATTGATAAATGAAGAAGAAAAATCACATGATTCTCTCTATTGATGCAGAAAAAGATATTTGACAAAATACAGCATCCTTTCTTGATAAAAACACTCCAAAAGATAGGAATAGAAGGAAGCTTTCTCAATGTGATAAAGTGCATATATGAAAAACCTACAGCTAGCAGTGTACTCAATGGTGAAAGACAAAGTTTTCCCACTGAGATCAGGAACAAGACAAGGATGCCCACTGTCACCACTATTATTCAGTACTGTGCTAGAAGTTCTAGCTAGAGCAATCAGGTTAGACAAAGAAATAAAAAGCACCCAAATAAGAAAGGAAGAAGTAAAACTTTCACTATTCACTGATGACATGATCCAATACTAGAAAATCCTGAAAAATCCACAACAAAGCTACTAGCATTAATAGACGAGTTCAGCAAAGTGGTGGGATACAAGGTTAATAAGCAAAAATAGTGTTTCTATACACTACTGATGTGCCATCTGAAGAGGAAATCAGAAAAAAAAATTCCATTTATAATAGTGACTAAAACAATCAAATATTTAGGAATAAACTTAACCAAGGACATAAAGGACCTGTATTCAGAAAACTGCAAAACTTTGCTAAAGAAACCAAAGAAGAGTTAAATAAATGGAAGGACATTCAGTGTTCACAGATTGGAAGACTAAATATCATTAAGATGTCAATTCTACCCAAACTGATTTACAGATTCAATGCAATCCCAATAAAAATCCCAACAGTCTTTTTTGCAGGAATCAAAGAGCCAATAATCAAATTTATTTAGAAGGGTACAGGACCCCAAATAGCTAAAAAAATGTCTTTAAAAATGAAGAACAAAGTTGGACGTCTCTCACTTCCTGACTTTAAAGCATATTACTTAGCTACAGTGGTAAAAAATAAAATAAAATAAATTTAAAAATTAAAAAAACAGCATGGTACTGGCATAAGGACAGACAGATTGACCAATGGAACCGAATCAAGAACTCAGAAATTGACCCTCACATCTACAGTCAAGCGATTTTTGACAAGGCTATTAAGCTCACCCAGATAGGCCAGAACAGTCTATTCAACAAATGATGCTGGGAGAACTGGATGCCCATATCCAAAAGAAAGAAAGAAGACCCCTATCTCACACCCTATACAAAAATTAACTCAAAATGGATCAAGAATTTAAATATAAAAACAACAACCATAAAATTCCTAGAAGAAAATGTAGGAAAACATTTTAAAGATCTTGTGGCAGGCAGTAGTTTCTTAAACCTTATACCCAAAGCATGAGCAACAAAAGGAAAAATAGATAAATGGAACCTCCTCAAAATTCAACACTTTTGCACCTCAAAGGACTTTGTCAAAAGGGTGAAAAGGCAGCCAACTCAATGGGAGAAAATATTTGACAATCCCATGTCTGATAAGGGTTTAATGTCTGTGATATATAAGGAGATCATACAATTCAACAATAAAAAGACAAACTATCCAATTTAAAAATGGGCAAAAGACTTGAAAAGACAACTGTCCAAAGAAGAAATACAAATGGCAAAGAAACACATGAAAAAAAAAAGTTCAACATCACGAGTGATTAGGGAAATGCAAATCAAAACTACAATGAGATATTATTTTACAACTATTAGACAGGCTGCTATTAAAAAGTTGGAAAACTAAATGTTGGAGAGGATTTGGAGAGATAGGAACACTTACTCACTGTTGGTAGGAATGTAGAATGGTATAGTCAATGTGGAGGACTGTTTGGGAGTTCCTAAGGAAGTTGAATATAGACTTGTCATGGGACCTGGCAATACCACTGCTAGGTATATACCCAGAAGAACTGAGAGCAGTGACATGAATAGACATCTGCACACCGATGTTCATAGCAGTGTTACTCACAATAGCCAAATGTTGGAAACAACCCAGGTGTCCATCAGCTGATGAATGGATAAACAAATTGTGGAGCATGTACACAATGGAATATGCAGCGTAAGAAGAAATGAAGTCGTGAAACATGACAACGTGGATGAACCTGGAGGACATTGTGTTGAGTGAAGCAAGCCAGACACAAAAGGGCAAATACTGTATGATTGCCCTATTAAGAACTAAATATATTATGCAAAATATAAATACATTATGTGAAATATGAATATGGGTAGAATTGCATATATAAGACCATTTTTCTTTGAAGCTGAACAAATTAAGTTAATAGTACAAAATGTTAATATCAGACCAAAAAAACATATACTAAATGAAGGAGAGTAGATGGAGTACTACATATTATATGATTCCATTTATATAAAATGTAAATATAAATCAATTTATAAAGATGAAATGAGATTAGTGGTTATGTAGGTCTGAGGAAGGAGTGCTAAGAGATGTGGAGTCTTTCTTTTTGGAGTAATTAAATTGTTCTAAAATTTTTGAGATGATGAATGTACAACATTGTGATTATACTAAAAGCCATTGAGTATACACTTTGGATGGAATAGACAGAAACAGCAACTATGTACAGTGGGAGAGAGATTGAGAGATGAGAAATTTTTGTGTTTGTTTGTTTGTCTGGTTTTTGTTTATTATTATTGAAATAATGAAAATGCTCTAATAATGATTGAAGTGATGAATACACAACTATATGATTATACCAAATACCATTGATTGTACACTTCGGATGACTGTATGCTTTACTAATATGTACCAATAAAATTTATTTGCTTAAAAAAACAAAATATAAAAACTTAAATTTCCATATTTGATAAAACAGAGCTAATTATTTACCTTGCAAAATGCATATTAATTCCTGACCAATAATTTCTGGTCTCTATGGAACGAGATGTACTTATATCATGAGTAGTTGTTGAGAAAATAAACAATTGGAAAAGCCAATTTTAATGTGACCCTGTTTTTAAATTGATTTGCATTTTATCAATCACAACAACATCTGTTTACACTTTAAAATAGTTTATGTATATATCTCCACACTGTTGTTAATTTGGTCTTCAATTCAATGGTAAGTCCTCCAATGTTTATGGGCTAGTTGAATTTGTTGAATGACTTTGAGGATACCTCTGTCCTGCAGGACCCTCCACCCCACCTGTATTAGTCAGCAAAAGAGGTGCTGATGCAAAATACCAGAAATCTGTTGGTCAGCTGCTGGCATTTGCCAGGGTTCAGGCTTCTTGGGTTCCTCTCTTCCTGGAGCTCTGAGTCTCTCCGGGCTCAGCTCCTCTGTTTCCTCCACAAGGTCAGCTGTAGACTATGAGGCTCTCTAGGCTTTGCCTCTCTCCACAAGGCCAGGTGTGAACCATCAGGCGAACAGCTCATCTCTCTTCCCAGAGCCTTCTCTCCTTCCTCACATCCAAGGTCCTCTGTGTGCTTACTCCCCTGGGCTCCAGCATTAACACTCAGCATCAGGACTCCGATATAAAAACTATTACAACTCTATCCTTTGCCATGTCTTTTATCTTTGAGACCCCACTCACCAAGGAATGGGGCTCAACACCCTACTGTCGTGGCCCAGTCAATGCCCTAATCATAACTTAATCATGCCCAGATGAGCAGACCAGTTTACAAGCATGATCCAATGTCTATTTTTGGAATTCATAACTATCAAACTGCCACATCACCCCATCCCCCACACACACTCAGGGTTTTGAAACCCTAGTGAAATAAAAAATCCACCTCACAATTCCTCATATAAAAGTAGTTTCTCAAAATGTTTATTTATATCATGAAATTACTTGATCAAGAGATGGTGGGCTGAGGGCCAGGGTTGGACAGTGAGAGATAATAGTAACTGGAGGCTGTGTGAGAGGAGAGAGAGGTGGTGAAACTCATCACTGGTTTCTAGGGTGGTTTTGCTTATTTCTAAGATGGAAGAGACTTGAACACAAGAGAAAGAGTCAACTGAGAGGGTAAAGCTAAATAAGGAAAAATGAGGTGATGGTTGCTGAGACACATTCCTTAAAGAGACAGAAAGTCTCTACATCAACAGTGAACAAGAGAAGGATTATCTATTCCAATTAAGAGGAAGGAGGTAATAGTGAGTAATTATACAAGTAGGTCTGTAGGTTGGGGACCACAGCTAACATTACCTTGGCACATGGAACACAGAGGCTTAGGTTATCTGCCATAAGATATAGAGCCAGTGCAATAGGGGGCCACCGAAAATGGTAACAGGTGGATAGTCATTCCAGAGAAAGGAAAAGATTGCTGGTGAGGAAAGCAGCACCAAGCATGTTTGGGGCCCAGCTGAAGTTGGAGCCCAATCTGTCCAGGCACCAGTGTATGTGGTGATGTGATTTTCTAAGTAGAACTCAGTGTGGTGGAGGAAGCTCAGAGCAACCCTTCCCCACTGGTAATTTATTCCAAGGATGTGTATGAGTTGAATCACAGCACCAAAAGACCAAGCCATGTTAGCCAGATTGTAGTGGCTCCTTAACAGATGGAGTTAAATAAGCCTAAAAGAAGGCAAACACTCCACTGGTCTTTTCCCTCCATGTGGCTAGAACGCCTTTTGGGCCTTAGTGCTCTTCCTTAGAAGATGCCTTACCCAGAAATGATGTGGCCATCTTTCTCTTCATGGCTCGTTCTTTACTTCCCTTCTGTTGCCCTTCCCAGGTCATTAGAGAGACGAGATGAGGCCTGGGGTCTCTTTTCACTTGGGAAAAGGCACCCTCCCCACTCCTTCTTATCCCCTACTGAGGCCTGGCAGATTGAAGTGTAAAGGCCACTAAACCTGTGGCATCAAGGCAAAAGATGTCCCCCCAATTCCACATGCTCTAGTCTAGCTCATTTAAGGCAAAGTGTTCTCTGTGAGGCTTGAAACCAATGGCCCTTCTCTTATCAATTATTCTATTACTTAGTCTTATTTTTGTGTGTCAGAGTTCCCTAAGTGGTGGCTGTAACAAAATAGGATATTGAGTTTGTTTGTAAGGAGCACATGAAGTCAGCCTGCACTGGAGGTAAACACTCACTTGTTCTTGCATCTTCTCTCTCTGGCTGGCGTGTCCTTTCTGTACTGTCTCTCCTTGCATCAAAGTGGAAAAGTATAGAAGAAGGCCAAGATTCAAAAGACTGGTACTTTGGAGGTCCCAGGAATCGAACCCGGATCCCTCCATATGGGAGACGGACGCCCAACCAGTTGAGCTACATCCAACCCTAGACTGGTACTTTTAATTGTTTGAATCTATATCCACTCCATAAAATCATGTTTTTAAAACTAATCCATTTGTGTGGTGTAAACCTATTGTAAGTAGGACCTTTTGATTAGATTACTTCAGTTAAGGTGTGGCCCAGGGTGGGTCTTAATCCTCTTACTGGAGTCCTTTATAAACAGGACGAGTACTGGGCTGGGGGGGAGAGAGAGAGAGTGATGGCTGGAAAATGTGCTTCTTGAAATTTCTTCATTTAAGCAGCTTTGAAAAATTTAAAACTAACTGACTTGGTTTTCTATTAATCTAATTTTAGAAGTTTACTCTTTGCACTTAGGTCCTTAAAGAATATTAACCAGACCTTTTCAGGTTTGCTTACAGGAATAAGATAACATCTCAAAGCAAAACCAGACAAAATGCTGTAAATCTGTACCTTTTCCCAGAAACAAAAAGTTTGATATCCTTGAGTGGTTGTCTGAGAAAGGAGCCATGAAGGCAGTGCACCTGCTGAAATCAAGAACAAATTGGATGTGCTTGAGACAACACAGGACTGAGAAATTGCATGTACCCTCCTCACAAGAGCTCTAGCATCACTTGTTTTTTTGTTTTTTGTTTTTTGTTTTTTGTTTTTTGTTTTTTACTTGTTTTTCTTCTTCCCCTACCTTCTCCTTTGCCTTTTAAAACCCTTGTGTCGGGAAGCGGCTGTGGCTCAATCCGTAGGGCTCCCGTTTACCATATGGGAGGCCCCGGGTCCGGTTCCCGGGCCTCCTGGTGAAGGCAAGCCCGCCCGCACGGCGTGGTTAGCTGACCCAGCGAGCACAAGCAGCAAGGGGGGGATAAATGAATAAATAAATAAAATCTTTAAAAAAAAAAAAGAAACCCTTGCGCCCATTCTCACTTTGAACTGGTTTGAAGAAGTTTCCCCCAGTTCCTTGCTTGGGCACGTGCAATAAATCACCTTCTCACTAAAAGATGTTTGTCCTTTGTAGTGCGGATTGAGGCAGGCTTGTCTATTGAAAATAGCTCTCATTAGGAGGTAACAATTTTCTGACCGCAGCAGGACCCAAGCTGCTCTGGGCTGCAGAGCCCCCTATCTGTCTTCTCGGCTGCGGGATTTCCCTGGACCCCTCAACTCTGCCAACAGCTGCCAGGGGATTTCCCCAGAGGACCAAAGCTGGAGATTCTAGGAGAGGTTTCTACCATGAATAGACACTGGGCACTTCCTGTGAAGGTGATTCTGAATCTGGGTCTCTCCCTATGCTAGGTAAGTGAGTGAAATTCTCTCTTCTGTTCTGATCTTTGCTTACTTTCACTTTGTTAGTCTGTTGTTCAGAGGAGACTGTTGGGTTAGCTTTGTTGATCTGTTCATGCCAAGGACACTGTTGAATTTTGAATTGATCTGAGCTTGTGAATACAGACCTGGTGGGTTTGAGTTGCATTACCCATGATCTCAGATTTGGGGTTCTCCTGTTGTCTTTGTTTTTGTTTTTGTTTTTACTGGGAGGTCCTGGGGATCGAACCCAGGTCCCTCCATATGGACACAGACACCCAACCATTTGAGCCACATCCGTCCCTGTCTTTGTATATTTGCACTTTGTATTTTGAAATTGGGGAACCTGTTGATTTTGAGGAGCTCCTATTCTTTTGTTCTGTCTTTGTAATTTCTGTTGGTGTTACCTAGCCATGGGAAACTCTCAGGATGTGCCGGCTATATCTCCTCTGGATTGTATAATAGAAAATTGGTCTAAATTTAGAGGAGACCCCCTTAAGAAAAGATTGAAATTATACAAAGTACTTTAATCATAATAGAATGAAGCTGGAAGTCAATAATAAACAGAAAAGGGAAAATTCCCAAATACATGGTGATTAAACAATGTATTCTTAAATAATCAGTGGATCAAAAGAAATTGCAAGAAAAATCAGCAAATATCTTGAGATGAATAAAACAAGAAAACAACATTTCAAAACTTATAAGATACAGTGAAGGCAGTGCAGAGAGGGAAATTTATAGCCCTAAATGCTTACATTAAAAAAAGAAGAAAGAGAAGAGCTAAAATTGAAGACATAACTGCGCAACTGGAGGAACTAGAAAAAGAATAGCAAAATAAAGGACTTCAGTAAGAGGATTAAGACCCACCCCAGGGTCTTAAATTACTGAAGTAATCTAATCAAAAGAACTTTAACTGAAGTAATCTAATCAAAAGATCTCACCTACAATAGGTTCACACCCACAGGAATGGTTAGTTCTAAAGACATGATTTTCTAGGGTCCATTAAGATTCAAACTGTCACACTGGTTAAGTGAGTATGTCTGTTCCAGAACATGGATAATAGATTGTAAATGTCTGGTAATCACTTCTATAAAAGTATTAGTCTTTGAGACATTCCCTCAAACTTGTTGAACCTGAAAGCCACTGAGAATTCCTTTCAACTCATTCATAAGTTCCATCCCATTTCATGTCTCTGGATTTTAAAATGGGACAAACATATTAGAGTCAAGTACATGAGTGTTCCATTTAGCACACCTGATGTCCTTCCGCAAACAGGAAGGCAGAATAATATAGTTTCACACCATCCACAACACTTTCTATGGGGACATATGTTCTGAGTGCCAATCAACTTGCAAAAGTTATTTTTGGTTATTCCAAAAAGGTGGAGGATGAGGCAAGCTGAGAAAAAAAAATTATGGGATTTGGGGAAATTGGGGATGGGGCAAGAAAAGGAACTATGTTTTTTCTTTGTTTGCTTTTTGTTTTTGTGTGTGGGGGGGAGCTACTGTTTCACAAGCATATGAGCCATGCTTTGGACAAGAGGCTTTACATATGTCATACCATTTATTCCTCAGAGGGACCCTAGGAGGTAGGCATTACTGTCCTTGTTTTAAAGATGAGGTCACTGAGGCTCAGAGAAGCCAACTTATCCACCTTCACGTAACATAAGAAGTAAAGTAGGGACTCAAACCCAAGTGAATTTCTATTACCTCAGACTGCAAAAGAGGCTATAGGAGACCTTTGGGAAGGCAAATCCCATTGCCCAGTGAGAGCTAAAGCCACGCTGTAGAAGATTAAGTTGGAAGTATGCAGGCAGGACAAGGGGGCAGTGAATGGTGACCACAGGTGTGAGTGCTGTTGACTGTCACCACTCCAGAGGTACCATGTCCAGCCACAGCTGGACCCTCCTCAGGGCTGCCAATAACTATGTTACTTGTCCCTGGTCAGCTTCCTCTCCCCGGCCTCAGAGATTACTGTAAATCTTCACACACCCCTCAAGCAGCCCATCATATCTAATTTCCCTTTCCTGGTCAATGACCTTGCCTACCCTACAGATAAACCTGAAGCTCTCAGTCACAAAATCAGCCCAGCTGAGAAATGAGTCCATGTAGGTCACCTTAACCTTGTTACCTCTTGTCTCAGAAAAAAAAAGGGGGTGTGTGGGGGGGGCGGGTTGTAGTGTCTGTCTACCATGGTACCTATAAAAATGCTCAGCTCTCCCTCATCTTTAAACAGAAATAAAACCCTTCTTGAGTCTATATTCCCCTTCTCTTCTTCTCGTAGAAATCTGGTTCTTTGAAAGAAGAGCTGGTAGCCACTATCTCTGTCTCGTCACCTCCCATCCAGTCCTGAACCCAGGGCAGACAGCCCTCGGATTCCCGCCAGAGCTGCTGAATCTGCGACCTCCTGGCACCAAACCCAAAAGCCATTCCCAGGCCTCATTTTCCCGGGCCCGTTGGCATTTGACATGGTGACCACGCCTCCCTGACAACTTAGTTTCTCTTTTTTCCCCACAACCCCACTCCTCTTATCTTTCTACCTCTCTGATGCTATTGCCTGTACCCATTCTTATTAGTGGTATTTACCAAAATTGTGTCCCTAATATTTCTCTCTTCTCACATACACACCTTGAATGGTTTACTCACTTTCTGTCACTTCATCTATACCCTAAAATGTTATTCATGAGAGAAACTTTCTTAATATTAAGAAGAATGAGTTCATATAAATATAGGCAATTGGCGTGTCTCCTGTCAGCAGAGTGCAGCAAAGAGCCAGGAAGCTAAGAGGAGGTATCAGCTAGGGGTGCAGTGGCAGCCTGATGGGGCCAGGTGGCTCATCTGCAGGCTGGAGCATCAACACTGAGGGCAGATGGTGCAGGCATGTGGCTCACCAGCACTCCCCTCACACAAAACCTGGGACTCAAACGTCATCTTCCTATCCCTAGCACCTCACCCAAGGTCTGGCTCTTTATAAGTGATCAGAAGGTGTTTTAAATAAATTAATTAAAATAGCAGCTAATGTTTGCTGAGAACGTACTAGAAGGTAGTCCCTATGCCATTTTTATATGGATTATCTCATTTAATATGTATAACCTTGTGGACTAGGAACTATAGTTACCCCATTTTCCAGACCAGAACACCAAGGCATTCAGCACTAAAGTCAACTTGCCCAAGGCCCAACAAGGAGTGAGAGGCAGAACCAGGTCTCAAATACAGGCAGTGTGACTTGAACCACTGTCCTGTACTGCCAGCGTGAGAGACGAGGTGCAGGTGAAAAGCAGTATGGGCAATCTGTGAGTGGATGGATTGGCAATGAGCACACTGGGCATTTCTGATATAATCTCCCACTCCAACGCCTGTTTTCTCGAAAGGGTTGAATGAAGAGATATTGGAGAAGGTTTGTCATTTTGTTTTCTCCTCCAACCAAATATGGAAATGATCATACATTAAAGCATGAAGGATGGAGATTAGACTCAGAGAAGAACCACATTCTGAGATACTAGAGTAGGAGACCAGGCACGTCTCATTCTGCAACACGCCCACGGTCCATGCCTCATACCATGTACTTTTCTCATTTTCTTGTTTCTTAATAAACTCTTTACTTCCTTGCCCAAAAAATAAAAATAAAAAAATAAATAGTGTAGGAGACCAGCAGGGAGAGAAGCTGGAATCAGCCTTCCTGGAGAGACCCCACTTTCCTTCTGTTTGGGGGGGCAGTTCACCTGGTGCAGCAGGCAGAAGCACAAGGCTGCTCTACCCTCCTTTCCTTAGTCTTGCTCTTCACACTTTGGAAGCTGTGAAACTGAGCTGGGGCCAGCTCTGAGGTCTAGACATCTGGTTAAGTCCCCGCCCTCCACCCCCAACGCACGGGACAGCTGTAACAGGAGAACCCACTTCCCCGTTGCCCCATGCCCCTTGCAGTCACTAGCTATAGATTATTGCTCTTTAGAGTTACAAAGTACCTCCACATTCATTCTGGGGTTTTGCCCCCAGGGGTGAGAGAAGGCAGTTTTAGTCTAATTTTACAGGTGAAGAAACTATGTTGCATAGAAGAGAGGTAACTAAATGGCAGACTCCACATTAGAGCTGTTCTGTGCTCTAAACCCCCCTGGACTTTACTCATCGTAATCAATGCCCTCTGCTTTGCAGTTGTGGTTTACATGCATTTCTCCCCCAATGGACCATGACTCTTTTTTATGGTTTCTCTTTTATTTTTGTTCATTGTATTTTTATTTTATTTTTTTTATTTTTTATTTTTTATTTTTTACCGGGAGGTCCTGAGGATCGAACCCAGGTCCCTCCATATGGGAGACGGATGCCCAACCATTTGAGCCACATCCGACCCCCTGTTCATTGTATTTTGACACACAGAAGTCTCTGGTTTTTATATAGTCAGATCTCTCTCTATATTTTCCTCCATGCTCTTTGGCTTATAAATATACATATATATGTGCTTTTTTAAAAAAAGATACTTAGATTACATAAATGTTACATTAAAAATATGGGAGATTCCCACATGCCCCACTCCCTACCCCTCGCACATTTTCCCACATTAACAACATCCTTCCTTAGTGTGGTACATTTGTTACAATTGATGAACACATTTTGGAGCATTGCCACTCAGGATGGATTATAGTTTACATTGTAGTTTGCACTCTCTCCTGCACAATTTTGTAAGTTATGACAAGATATATAATGGCCTGTATCTGTCATTGCAATGTCATTCAGGACAATTCCCAAGTCCCGAAAATGGCCCCATATTATACCTATTTTTCCACCTCCCCCCCGCCGCCTCTGAACCTTCAGTGGCCACTGCCTCCACATCATTGATATAAATTCTTCCATTGCTAGACTCACAATAAGTCTATAGTAGAATAACAGTAAGTCCACTCTAGTCCATCATTCATTCCCCAATCCTGAGGATTCTGGGACAGTGATGCCCACTCTGCCTCTAATTGAGAGGGGGCTTAGATCCCATGGGGCAGATGGATGGGGCTATCTTCTTTGCAGTTGTAGACTCTGTTCCTTGGGATGGTTGTTGTCCATCATGTTTCCCCTAAAAACATGTGACGGAATTGGTTGGTCCCATGAGAAGCATTTGAGTGACGGAACATGGAAACTGGAAAGCATGATAGAGGTGTGAGACTTAATAATGATTCTCTCACCTCTGCCCAGAAGAAACTTGTAGAAACTGGGAGTCGTTTTGGGCAATTTGGGGAAAAGCACAGCCCTAGACTCATAGTCAGCTGAGCTGGAGAGTGCAGCTCTGTGAAGGGCAGGAGGGAACTCAGACCTGTGGGAGGAAGCATGACCTTGCACTCCTGACACGAGGTTGGGGATTTTAGAGTGGCCCAAACAAGAAGTGATGAATGCCTTGGTACTTTATTTAGAGATTCCCCATCTCAACAAAAGTAATACCAGAGACCCCGGCTCTTCAAGAGTATCTTTCCTTCTGAAGCTCTGGCAGCAAGCAGCCCTGCTCCTCTGTTTTCTTATATCAAAGATTCGGCTTCCTTTCACTTGATATTAACAATAGCCACCCTTTATTATGCCCTTGGTATGTTGAGCGTTTTAAACACTTTTTAAAATCAACACTTCACAAGAAGGAAATAGAAACATAGGGGAGCCAGGTCATGAGCTAAATCTCTCAGTTGGCAAGTGGCAGAGTCAGGATTCAAACTCAAGACCATCTGACTCCAGAGCCTTAACCACAATGCCACACTGCCATCAGCTCAGCTCAGCTCCAAATTCTCTCTCTGAGGGAAGCCACCACCAGAGAAAACCTGGGAGGAGCTGTAAATGCAGCAGTTGACTAAGAGAGGGGGAACATTTTAGGGAGTTGCCCCTGGCCTGGTGAGGGGCTTCCTGTCATAGTGTTGAAAGACAAAATGCAATACTCTCCATTAAATTTTAATTTCAGATAAACTATGAATAATTTTTAGTATAAGTATGCTCTAAATATTCCATGGGACAAATTTATACTAAAAATATCATTGTTTATCTGAAATGCAAATTTTACTGGATGCCCTGTAGTTTTCTTTGCTAAATCTGGCAATCCAACTCACACAGCACTTACATGTCTCTGCCTCAGTGGATCTGAGAAAGAAGAATCTGTCACCCCTCGCATCCTCTGATGTGGACCAGCCATATCCCCAGGGCAGAAGGCTGCTGGGAAATGTGGGCAATAGCAGTAGTGAGCCCGAGGGCATTTGGAGAGCATTTTGGTTTCCATATGGGCCTTTAGGACTCATCTGGCCCTTCAGCACTCCTGATACCCAGGCTAGTGGTCCCTGCTCCATATGGGCATCTATCCCACACCAGACCAAAGCCCAAGCCAGAACCTGGACCTCTGTCAAGCCCTGGGGATTTGGGGAGTGGGGAATCTGCTTTATGTCTGTTTGGAAGCCTCATTACAGTTTATTATTCAAGTGCTCAAAGAATCTTTTTCCTGTGTAGAGAAGAGGCAATGTGTATAATAATTATAGATTCTATTTACTTGGCATTCACTACGAGCCTCGTGAGAGTTCTGGAAGGTAGGCACAGTGATCCCCATTTTGCAAATGAGGGACAAAGCTCAGAGAGGTCGCGGGACTTGAGTAAGCCCTACAGGTCCCGAGGGGCAGAGCCAGGCCTCCTCCAGCTGACTGATGGCCCAGACCCTGCTGGAGTGCCTCACCAGCTGGTGCTTTTGTCAGGGGAATAAGAGGACCCAAACCCGTGGTGAGGGGAGCAGGGGAGGAGCAGTGATCAGGTCACGGGAAACACGCATGGTTGCTGGAGAGGTGGAGATGCCAGGACATGAAACTCCGTGCTCGGTCAGAAAACAACGCCTTCGTAGGGTTTGCAGCCAGTTTCTGTGAAGTCCCAAAATATCACATTATTAAAGTTATGTGCATTTCCAGAGAATTTTTAACACTAATATAAACATTTCAGAATGAGCTGAAAGCAGCATATTATTTTTAAATGGCCAAAAATTTGGTTAAATCGTGATTAAAATATGTTACTGAGAAAAGTATTAAAATGTTCCAGTATTTTTTAACTTGAAATTATAAGTTCTCCATCACACATTTAATGTTATGTTCATTATTTTACAAAGAAATATTTTTAAATGATAATTTTGCTGTATGACCACTTTCACAGTGTATATGCTAATTATAGGTGTTTTGGAAAAGAAGCTACAATTAAAAATGCTATTTTAAATTTTAAATTATATGTAACAATACTGTCAAAGGGATGGGTGGCATACCTTTGAGATGTCACAGATTTCCCTCTGGAAACACACAAACATTCTATTCTTTCTTAATTTCTTCTGAATACTCTGGAGTTTCTGAATCTTCTCCTGGATTCTGCTCTCCAGGAGTCAGAGTCCTGAGGTCCAGAGAAATTCCACTCTTTTCTGCTTTCAATTTTCCTTGCCAAATAGAAGGAAGGAAATGCTGGGTATCATTCACTTACTCAATTTTTATTGTTCAGGGCATGCAGTCATTCATTCAACATAGGTATTGTGGGTCTACTATATGCCAGGCACTGTGCTCGTTGCTGGGGATAGAGCAGTGAACAGAGCAGACAACTGCCCCTTCTCATAGTCTTTAGAATTTGGTATGGAAAAAGCAATAAAAATCAGGGCAAGGGGATAGAGAATGCGAGATCAGGGAGTGAGGTTTTATAGATTAGAAAAAGAAGCCCCCTCTGATAGGGGACACGGAGTAGATCTTAAGGAAGAGATAGCCATATGGCTATCTGGGGGAAGGATCTTCTCTGTGTGCAAAGGCCTTGAGGTGGGAGAGTGCTTGGAAAACTCCAGAGACAGTGAGGTGGCCGGTGTGACAAGAGTGGAACAAGACAGGGAGAGAGAGGTAGAAGATGGCATCAGAAAGGAAGTCAAGAATCAGGTCAAGTATGGTCTTTGTTATATGCTGAATTGTGTCTCCTAAAAAGATAAATTCGTCTTAGCCCCTGATCCCATGAATGTGACCCTATTTGTAAATAGGCTCTTTGAACATGTGATTAGTTACAGGTAGACAGATGAAGGGAGAGCATAGGTGACAGCAAATGCAGAGAATGCCAAGGATTGCTGGCAAACCACCAGAGGCTGGGAAGAGTCAAGGAAGGACTCTCCACTAAAAGTTTCAGAGGATGTGTGGCCCTGTCAAGACCTTGATTTCAGACTTCTAGCCTCTAGAATGGTGGGACAAAAAAAAATTCTATTGTTTTAAGTCATCCAGTTTGTGATACTTTGGTGTGGAGCCCTAGGAAAGTAGGACAGTCTTGGTGATCCCAGAAAAGACTGCATTTTATCCTAAGTGATATGGGAAACCACTGGTAAGCAGAGGAATAACATGTTGTGACTTATGTATTAAAGGTGTCATTCTGGTGGCCCATGTAGAATAAGTTATAGGAGAACAAGATAGAAGCAAGAATGTTAGTTAAGTGGTCATTGCAACAGCAGGCAAGAGATGGTAGTGATGAAGGTGGAGATGGTGAGGAAAAGTGATCCGTTTCTGGGTAATTTTCCTGAGGTAGAGCCAATACAGTCTGCAGATGGATGGATGGATATGGAATACGAGAGTGGAGTCAAGGATAATCATGATTTTATGGCCTGCAAACTGGGTGACTAAGATGAAGAGGACAGGTGGAGGAGCAAGTAGAGGGTATGGAATCAAGAATTTAATTTGGCACATATGAAGTTAGATATCCAAATGCGGATGCTGATTAGGTGGCTAGAGATACAAGATTGGAATTCAGGAAAGGGATCAAAGTTGGAAATAAAATAGTATATTTCAAACCAAGAGATTAAACGAGATCACCCAAGGAATCCATGTAGATAGAGAAAGGAGTAAACCTAAGGACTGAACCCAAGACTTTCCAATATTTATAGATGGGAAAAAGAGAAAGAGAGAATGAGAAGCCCTGGATAGAAAGAGAACCAAGAGAGAGAGTAGACCCCCAAAGGCCAAAATGTCTTAAGAAAGAGGGAATGATTAACTACCAAATCCTACTGACAAAAATTTATTTAAAGGCAATTACTTCCTATTTCAGCATAAGTTTCTTTTTCCACTTCTCTTTCCAGTTGTTTCCTGTTGGGATGCCCCCAGGATTTTTTGCTGATCTCATTCTACCCCATCCAAGCTCCTTCCCATCTAAAGATAGTTTCCCTCCATATGTTTTCAGAAACCTTGGCTTGGACATTTCCAGAAACATGAAGCATGAGAGTAAAATTGTTTGAGAATGAAACAGCTGCTCCAAAACCACCTCTATGTCAGATTCTACAAAACCTCTCCTCCCCATCCTCATTGTCCTTGTCAAGAACTTCAGAAATCAACATCAGAACATTTCAAAACTGTTATTTCATCTATATTCTATATGTATTTCTAATACATTGTCACAGTTGTATTAGTATAGTGCATAAATGAACAATGCCTCCTAATGAAAAGATCACTGAACTTAAAGTAAAAATACTTGGATTTATGTCCAGGCTGTGCTAATAAAATGCCATATAGGGGAGTGGTTGTAGCTCAGTGGTTGAGCAGCTACTTCCCACGTTTGAAGTCCCAGGTTAAATCCCTGGTACTGCCTTTAAAAAATGCTGTATAACCATAGAAAAACACCTCTTCTGCTCTTAACTGAATTGAGTCATGATTGGCAAACAAGTTTCAACCTGAGGACCAACTTAGAAATGCAATTTATATGCAATTGTGGTTGTCTGCTGGAATCCTTACTCCCTCTTCTGCTAGTTCTCATAGCTTACTGCAGATTCCTTTGGATTTTCTGTCAACAGTGATATGGTCTGCAAATAATGATAATGTTGTCTTTCCTTTTTAATCCACATGAAACTTATTTCTTTCTCTTCTCTCATTGCTTTTCCCAATATACCAGCTAATTAATGAATAGTAATAGTGAATGGAGAAATTCTCATTTTATTCTTGGTTTTAATGGTAATGCTTCTAAAGGCTCAACAGTTAAGTATGATGTTTCCTCAACTTATTGAAATTATTCGTGAGTATTGGATTTTTTAAATCAGCCATTGCTGATCAGCAGCTGTGTCTTTTATTTATTTATTTTTATTCTCTATTTTTTTTTTTTTTGAGGTACCAAGGATTGAACCCAGGACCTCGTACATGTGAAGCATGTGCTCAACCACTGAGCTACACCTGCTCCACTGGGTACTGGAATTTGTCAAGTTTTGTGTTTTAGTTTGCTAAGGGCTGCCAAAGCAATATACCAGAAATGAGTTTGATATTTTACAATGGAGATTTATTAACTTACAAGCTTAGAGTTTGGAGGGTATGAAAGTGTCCAAATCAAGGCATCATTAGAAGATGATTTCTCCCCAAACTGCAGCTATGGGTGATCAGGCACATGGTGGCATCTGCTCATCTCTCTCCTCTCCTCTGGGCCTCATTGCTTTCAGCTTCTAGCTTCAGTAGTCTCTTCTCAGCTTCTGTGTTCCACTGATTTCAACTTCTGGCTCCTAGGACCTTCTCTGTCAGCTTCTTGGGGGTTTCTTTCCATCTCTGAGGCTTTTTTCTGTGTCTATGGCTTTTTATTCCTCCATTTATAAAGGACTTCAGTAAGAGGATTAAGATCTACCCCAGTTCATGTAATTTAACCAAAGGCCCTTAACTAGATTGATTTAAATCAAGGTCCCATGTACAATAGGTTTACACACACCGGAATAGATTGGCTTTAAGAACAGGATTTTTCTGGGGGCCACAAAAAACTCAAACCACCACATTCTGCCCTCTGGACCTCAATAATACATGTTCTTTCCATATGCAAAATACATTCATTCCATTACAATATTTCAAAAAGCCTTAAATCATATTCAGAACAGTATTAAGTGCAAAAATGTCACCAAAATCAGTTATAGGCATGTAGTCTGTCCTGGGGCAAAATTCCCCTCTAGCTGTGGACCTGTGAAACTTTCAAAACAAGTTACCTGCTTCCAGTACACAAAGGAGGGATAGGTATGGAAGAAATGTTCTCATTGCCATAGGGAGAAATTGGAAAGAAAGCAATTCTTTGTTTGGGTCCCAAACAGTTCTGAAAACGTACAGGGCATAGTCCATTAGATCTCAAGGTCTGAGAGTCATCCATGGTATCTTTAAGAATAGGCTTTTTATGAGGTTCACAAAAGACTCAAACTATGACAATTTGTATTATATCTTCTGAGATATATCTTCTCAGGTAATATTTCATTTAGGATCTTTCAACTATATAAGTTATACCATCTATAAGTTTCTTTTCCTGACTTTTCATGATTTTGGTATTAAGATTCCTTCAAGACACATATGCCTTTCCCTTTCCACATTTCTCATTCACAGAAATTTTCTTCTTTTTGAGCAGGGACTATACCATAATACACGTGAAAAGATTTTATCTATCATTTCTATGTTTTAATAGGGAAGTGTCCACATGGATTCATTTTGCCACTTGACAAGAAGTCCTTTCTTAAGATCTTCACCATTATATCAATGGAGTCAGAGGAGAGAGAAGATATAAAAACACATAATCAGACTTCTGGTTCCAGGCAAAATGGAGTAAACACATTTCTCCCTATACTTCCCACTAATTACAGATAAAAATCTTGAACACTATATATAAAACAAACATAAGAAGATTCTAAAAAGTGTGGAGAAAAAGGACTGGATAAGACCCTTCCCAAGGTACAATATGTCAGTGAGTTACCTGGGTTTTGCTTTTGTTTTTGTTTTTGTTTTTCACCTTCTATATGTCCTGGACTGTGTGCTGAAGATGACTGCAACCCAGAAATACCAAGAAATACCTTTTCTCTCTTTCCAAAGCACTAGAAAGGGGGCAGCCTAGAAAAATAGAAACCTTTTCCACAATAATCAGTCTATTCAAGCCAAATACCATGGAAAAAATCATACCCCATCTCCAACTGTATCAGCAAAGGTTGAGTGGAAAGCCTAGACTCCCACTCTCCTCTGGCAAAAATGAAACTTTCCTTCCTCTCCCTGCTTGGGGTGCTGTCAGATAAGGTTGAATGGGGAGTCTGGAATTTCACAATTGTCGAGCAGTAATAGGATGGTCCTCTCCCATCCCATCCCTACAGTAAATAAAATCACTCATCATCACACCAAGAACCAGGAAATTCTCAACTTGAATAGAAAGAAAAACCCACAACCAATAGATACCAAAACCAAGATGACACAAATAGGGGGATTATCTGACAAGAAGTTTAAAGTAGCATCACATAAATACTTCAATGAGCAATTATGAATACATTTGAAACAACTAAAAAAAATAGAAAATGTTAGCAAAAAAATAGAAGATATAAAAAGAGCTAAATAAAAATGTTAGAATTAACTAATATAATAACTGAAATTTTAAAAACCTCACTGGATGGGCTTAATAGCAGACTAGAGATGATAAAGGAAAGAGTCGATGTACTTGAAGATGGCACAATAGAAAAATACCCAATCCAAACAACAGAGTGAAATAGATTTTTTTAAAATTCAAATAACTCACAAGATGACCATGAAAGTGTAACAGAAGAACAAAAAACATATGGAACAAATAGAAAACAAACAATAAAATACCAGGCTTAAAAGCCCTAAACATATCAATAATTACATTAAATGTAAATATGTTCTAAATACATCAATAAAGAACAAAGATTGCCCAAATGGATTTTTTTAAATGACCCATATATATGCTGGTTTCAAAAAATATAGTGATATAGGTAGGTTGAAAGTAAAGGATGTTAAAAATACATCATACAGGGAAGCAGATGTGGCTCAAGTGATTGGGCTCCCATCTACCATATGGGAGGTCCAGGGTTCGATTCCCAGGGCCTTCTGGTGAAGGCAAGCTGGACTTCACCACACAGGAGAGCTGGTGCAGCAAGATGATGGAACAAAAAGAGACACAGAGAAGAGACAATAAGAGATGCAGCAGAACAGGGAGCTGAGGCGGTACAGGAGATTGAGAACCTCTCTCCCACTCCAGAAGGTCCTGGGATTGATTTCTGGTACTGCCTAAAGAGAAGACAAGCAGACACAGAAGAGCACACAGGGAATGGACACAGAAAGAAGACAGTGAGCACAAAACAATGGGGGTGGGGGGATAAATAAAGAAATAATTTTAAAAAAATACATCATACAAATATTACTAAAAACAAAAGTCACTATATTAGTAACCTATAGACTTGGGAGCAAAGAAAATTAACAGGGAAAAGAAGGCTATTACATAATGATGAAAGAGTCTATCCACCAAGAAGACATACCAATGTTAAATGTCTATGCACCAAACAACAGACCTTTCAAGTACATGAAGCAAAAACTGATAGAACTGAAAGGAGAAATAGAATTTCTATACCAATTGGATATATTCCTAGGAGTAGAATTGCTGGGTCACATGTGATACATAATGTTAAGTTTTGTGGATACTGCCAAATAATTTTCCAAATAGTACCAATTTACACTACCCACAGGGTATGATAGTTCTGGTTGTTCCACATCCTTCTTAATACTTGGTATTTCTTGTCTTTTTCATTTTAGCTTTTCAGGTTGATGTGTAGTAATATTGCATTATGATCAATTTGCATTGCCCTGTCATGTAATGAAGTTGAATGCCTTTTCATGTGTCTATTGGCTGTTTGGTATGTTGTATTTTCCTTATCATTCATTTTGAAATATTTTCTAATTTCCCTTGTGATTTCTTCATGGATTATTTAGAAATGTATTCTCTGGGGAAGCGGCTGTGGCTCAATCGGTAAGGGCTCCCGTTTTACCATATGGGAGGCCCCGGGAACCGAACCCCGGGGCCTCCTGGTGAAGGCAAGCCTGCCCGCACAGCGTGGTTAGCTGACCCAGTGAGCACAAGCAGAAAGGGGGGGGATAAGTGAATAAATAAATAAAATCTTTAAAAAAAAAAAAAAAAAA
>JAKSZT010054305.1:915534-958098 GCA_026826555.1 Tolypeutes matacus
ATTTAATAATCACTTGAATGACATTATCAGATAACATTTCTGGTTAAGAGGACGATATTTAGGAAACAGAATTTTTATATATAAGGGTTCCTTCCTTCTTTTTAAAATTGCACATGTAATATAGCATTGAAGGAAAGAAAGAAAGAAAGAAAGAAAGAAAGAAAGAAAGAAAGAAAGAAAGAAAGAAAGAAAGAAAGAAAGAAAGAAAGAAAGAAAGAAATGTATTCTCTGATTTCCAAAGATTTTGGACTTTCCTACATTTCTGGGTTATTTAATTCTAATTTAATCCCATTGTAGTCAGAGAATATATAAGGTGTAACTGACTTAGTGAACATACCATATGCACGTGAAAAGAATATCTGTTCTTCAATTGCTGGATGTAGTGTTCTATATATCAATTAGTTGAAATTGATAATATCATTCAGATAAAGTAAGACGGTACTCATTTTTGTTTTGTCTGGTTATACTATAAATTACCAAAAGAGCACTAAAATCTCCCACTATGATTGTGAAACTATTTCTTGCTTTAATTATGTCCAAATGCTCCTTGTATTTTTGAAGATATTTTTTATGAGCACATTTATGATCATTATTCTCAATAAATTGATTCCATTCTCATTAAGAAATTCCCCTCTTAATCTTTGCCATAAAATCAACTTTAGCTGATGTTAATATAGCCACTCTGGCCTTCTTATGCTTAGTAAATGAATGATATATCTTTATTATTTACTTTCAGCCTATCAGTATCTTTATATTTGAAGTGTTCCTCTTACAGATAGGATATAGCTGTGTTTTGTTTTTTATCCATTTAGACAATTTTTGCCTTTTAATTGGAATGCAGTTATTGACATAGTTTGATTTGGGTCTATCATATTATTACTTTTTTCTGTTTGTTCTCTGTGTTTGGTTTTATAATTTCTCCGTTCCTCTCTTTTAAAAATTATTATTAGAATTTGGGGACAGATTCCATTTTAGTGCTTCAATGGACTTTTTTTTTCTTTTTTTTTTTTTTTTTTAGATGATACAGTTTAATAATTTTGATGACATTTACCATGTCCTGTGTCCATTACTTTAAGGTAATGAGAAACCTTCCCATGACTACCACTTTTTAACAATACCTATTTGTATTAGTTTCTTACTGATTTCTTTTTATTAGCCATTTGGATGTACTTTTTTATGAAGTACCTATTTAAGTCTCTTGCAAATTGGATTGCCTGCCTAATTTTTATTGATTTTAGGAATATCTATGTGTATATATATATATACATATATATATACATACATACAGATATAGTCTGGATGAAAGGCTTTCATGAGATATATGCTTTACAAATATCCTTTCCCACTCTGTGGCTTGCATTTTAACTCTCATAATGTTTTTGTTTTGTTTTTTAATTAAAAGGAGTTCTTAATTTTACTGTAATCTAATTTACCATTTTTCTCTTTATGAATAGTGTTTTTGTGTCCTGCTTAAGAAATCCTTGCTTACCCCAAGATCATAATCATAGTCTTTTATTTTTTTCTAGAATATTTATTGTTTTACCTTTCCCATCTATAATCCATCTGGAATTTATTTTTGTGCATGGTGTGTACTAGCAGTCAAGATAATTTTTTTCCATATGGATATTCAATTGATCCAGCATCATTTATTGAAAATCCATCCTTTTCCTACTGCAAAGAAGTGTCACCTTTATCATAAATTTGGTTACTATACAAATGTGGGTCTATTCCTGGTCTCTTTGTTTTGTTCTATTGATACACTTGAATATCTTTGCACTAGTAACACACTAACTTAATTAATGTAGCTTTATATTAAATGTTGAAATCTAGTAGTGTAAGTCTTCCAGCTTTGTTCTTCAAGATTACCCTGACTATTCTTGGCCTTTGCATTTCCATATAAATTTTATCATCAGCACACATTAAAAAAAAAAAAACTACTGAATTCTTATTGGGATTCTACTGAACCTATATATTAGTTTGGGGAAATGTTGGTGTCTTTACAACACTGAGTCCTCTGATCCATGAATATGGTTTTTCCCTCTTTATATTCAGGTCTTTTAAAATTTCTGTGCCCTTATATTTTAAAATAAAAATTTGTAGATTTAAGTTGATGGCCAATCCATTTAAGAAACCAAAATGAATTTTAAAATCCGCTTTGCCGTCCAAGCTGAAACACAAAATCAATTTATCTTCAATACAAAGTTTTTGTTCTGCATCTAGTCTCTGATAATACACTAGGTAGTCCAAGACATGCATAAATTTGACAATGTAATGCAAAATCTTGCTATATGTAAATACATCATTATCAACATTTGTAGATTTTTATGATTTTATTAAATTTAGGGAAGACAATTTTGTTTCATGTTTAGTTACTATAAACTAAAACTAAAACTTGATTTAATGTTATGGTTCTACTTTCTTAATTAATAGCACATAAAAATTAATTTGGGGAAAAATTAAGGGGGAAAATTTTTGGTGGAAGATAAAGAACAAAGCTTTAGGCATGTGGTTGCGTCCAAGAAAGGGAACCCAAGGAGAGGGGAACAGAAGTTACACTGTAGAGTCCTTGGCATTTTGCTACAGCCAAGAGCTGTACAAAGAGAAAGATGCTCCATTCTGGGATAGGGCAAATGTGTTATGACTCTCTCCAAGTCAGCTCAGGTACCAACCCAGTGCTACCCACGATCTTGCTCCCCTCCCCAAACACACACACATACAACACCTCAGCTCCTCTTCATGTGCAGAGACTCGGGCTGGCTCCTGACCCAGCTTAGTCTCTCTCCAGCCATATTAGTTAAGAGCCTCGGCCACATTCTCAAATTCTCTTTTTCAAAAGCCTCCGTTTTCTCATCTGTAAAATAGAGATTAAGTAGTATCTTACTCACACAGTTGTTTTGAGGAGGGAATTTTTTAAAAATGCATGCACTCCTAGGCAGTTCCTGGCACATTGCAAGGCTCGTAAATAGTATTATAATTAGCCCAATGCCCCTCTTTTGTCCCCTACCCAAACTCCCATTTTGTTCCATTTCCTCTGTTTCTGAATCTCTGCCAGGTCCTAGAGAGTAACAGAAAAAACAAATAATGTGGTCCTGGTCAGTTCTTAAATTCTCTGAACCTGTGATTCCTTACCGGTAAAATGGGGATTCCATTTCTTTGGGGTTTATTGAATACCTACTGTTTGCAAGCCACTAAGTCAGCACAGAATGACATCAGAGATGACAAAACGGCACATTTCAACACCATGTCCCACCTCCTCCTACTACTTAAAACCCCAGCAGTGGGAAGATATGTGAGCCCTACAAAAGGGAAGTAGGTTCATTTTACTAGTTGACGTCCAGAGGAAACATGGTTGGTTTCCCAGAGTACTTCATCCGCATCTCTCTCCTTTGCCAACTGACAGGTGAGTTCAGCCAGATTCTCTCTGTCCCCCCAACTGTCTTCCCCAATGTGGGATCTTGCTCCAGGCTCCTGGGCCCACTCTGGGCTCCTGGCTCAACTCAGGAAGCTCTTTTCCTTCATCTAACATTGCTTTCTACCATCCTCAGGTCTCTGATCACAGAGGGCAGGGATGGCTCTGGGGACTGACTCTCCTTCTGACTGTCCCAGGGAAGAAGGGCTGAAAGAAGTGGCATTGGGATCAGAACTGTGTTCTAATCCAGATCTTCCATGAATTAGATGAGGAATATCAAACCTTCCCCGAGCCTCAGAGACTTCATCTTCCAGCCCTTCCAGTTGAGGGCAAATTTAAGAGCAAAATGTGGTTGTACAGATGAAAAAATAGATTTTAAGAAATGACTATGCATAACAATGATATTAATGGAAGGAATCATTTGAATTTTCTGTCTTAACCCAATCAGTCGCCACTTAGAAAACTAACTCATAACATAGGCATTTTATGTTTAATCCCACTGAGAACTGAGATACTTACCACTGGTATCTCTTTGAAGATTTTACTATCTCCATTTTACTATGTCTCAGAAAAGACAAGGAGCCCTCTAAGTGAGGGATACTTCTCCTGCCATCAAACTCATGGGGCTCCACCTTCTGAGGACTTGGACAGCTAGTTAGTGAATTTGGACAGCTAGTTAGTTCATGTGCACCCCAGGCCTTTCTGAAGGGCACAAGAGGGAAGAGAGGTACAAAATCTCAGCAGCACATATACAAGCAGTAGGGATGCTATGGCTTAGCAGTCATGTTCATAAAATAAAACCGAGGTATCAGGACACTTAAGCTTTAGAGCAGTTAGCCAATAAAATGTTTCTGTGATATTTGTCAGCTTTAATATAGAATATAGAATCTAGTACAAAAGAAAGATAGTTCAGTTCTCCTCTGCACTTGCTCAGTCTTCCTGTACTATTGGAGACAGAACTGGGCACCACATATGAGAACCATTTATGAACTAGAGCAAACCCAAAGAAAAGGGGGGGGGGAAGCATATATGGACTGAATACTACCTTCAGGTTGCTGATGTGTGGCATCTGAAATAGTGAAAAGGGTATAAGGCAAAAGTAGGTATGGATTGTTCTTTGTGACTGCATGGAGATAAACAAGGACCAGAAGTAGAAGCTTCAGGAGGCAGATTTGGGGTCTTTCAGGAAAAAGTTTCTTACCATCAGAGCTAGGCAGAGAAAGGTGGGGGGACTGCAAGCAGGAGGCAGAAACTGAGCTTTCTGTAAGTGGAGGAGTTCCTGTGAAGCCTGGGTGACAGTTAAGCGTGTCTTACGAGACATTCGAGCAGAGACAGGGAATTTTGACTAGGGTTCTGAATACTGAGTGAGTTGTGCTATGTCTGTAAATGAAAGGGCTCGTATAGTCTCAAGTGAAGAGTTACGCATATTGTTTTATTAGAATTTCTTACAAGGGAAGGAAGAATGTTCTGCTAGTGATTGCAGAGGAACATGTCAGGATGGGCAACTTCCTGGGGGTCTCTCCAGGGTCTCGTCCTCAACTTTAAAGACGAAAATCTCTGCTGTATATAGACATGCACTTCTGGTCAGCTTCTGGGCCTGAGTCATTGTGACTCAGCTTAGAAGGGAACACCCTTGGACTCTGCAGGGTCACTCTGCTGTGAGCGATTCCCACCCCAGGGCTGAAATCATCACATCTGCGACAAATCTCAGGCTGGCTGCACTCCCTGACCAGGCAAACCATTTGGCCTCCAGGTCTGGCATGACTCCAGCTCTCTTGCTTTGAAGATGAGAAAATGAGGCTCAGAGAGGTTAAGTGACCAGCCCAAGACCACACAGTCAGTCAGCACTCCTGCCAACTGGCCCATGAAGACAAGTGAGTCACATTGGCAGACTCTCACCTCCTTTGAATTTTTTAAGTTTTAGGAAACAGGTGGTCCTGAGATAGAGCCTCACTTTAAAAAAAAAAAGAAAAGAAAAGAACACTCCCTGAACGGAAATAATTACCAGAAATGGAACCTGAGGAGGGGGGCAGGGGAACTTAAGCAGGGCTTTTGAAAGCCCAGGTGCCCACCCAAAACCTGAACCATGGGCAACAGGATGCAGGTGTGAAACTCAGTCTCCCCCCTCTGCCCTGCCCAAGGTGCACTTCCCACAGCTGGAAGGTCAGAAAGTCTCCTTCAGCCTCCAGTGAGCAGGAAGTGCAAGCGGGGCAGCCCTAGACAAAGGACCTCCTGGGTTTGACTGAGAAACTGTGTTATCTTGGGCAAGATAAGGATATCTAGCAGAATTATTGTGATGCTTTGAATGAGATATCAAATGTAAAATAATTATAATGATAATTACCATTCATTAAGCTCCCTACTATGTCTAAGTCATTTTTCAAACAATCTCCTCATATGGTCTGTTAAATAGACCTTATTATCATTCCCCATTTTACAGTTGAGGAAACTTAGGTTCAGAGAAGTCAAGTGTCTTGGCCAAGAGCGCACAGCTATTAAGAGGTAGAGCAGAGTCTCAGGCTTCAAAGCTAGTGCATCCCAGGAGATGCTCAGTAAATGTGTATTTGAGCTGAACCTTCCTCAGGGAGAGCCTGTTGGGATTCCTTCCTTCTCCAGGTACACAAGTTCAAGGTAGAGGCTGGAAAGTCCCAAGGAGAGCTGGAAGCTCAGTTTCCAGGATGTAGACTGTATCACCAGGAAACCACACTGGCCAAGCTCAGAAGAGTCAAGAGGGAGCTCTTGCAGCTACAGTAGTCTCATCTGGAAAATGGGCACAGTAGTCTGTCTCCTTCAGTTTCTAAACTCTGTGTGTGTGTGTGTGTGTGTGTTTCACAGTGGTTTCTTTTTATGAAATTAAAACAAACACATAAAATGTATAGAGTTGAAGCCCCCTAGCCCCTGTCCCACCACCCCCTACTCCATGCCCCATCCACCAGACCTTTCCCTAAGGCCCCCAGAGGCCCTGTAGCACTGCTGCAGACCCCAAGGGTGGTAGGGAGGCTCAGTCTGAGAAGCCCTGCCTCAGGTGCCCTGCTTCATGGCTTTCCGCTGACTTTGGGCACGTCACCCAACCCTTCGGCATCAACATCCTCACTGTGAAATGGGACCGGACAAAGTAGTCCCTAAGCTTTCTCTCAGCTCTGAGATGCTCTAGTCCTAGGTTTCCATGAGGATGGTGCCCCCACATGCTGGTGCAGTCTCAAAGAGGCACCAAGTACTCAAGGTGCTTGGGGACTGGGCTGGGAAGCATCTCATCCTATCCTGAAGTCTTCCTTCTGGCTCACCATCCCTTGCTCTGGCTGCACTAATCATGTAGCCTTTCTCATAATTTGGCCCTCTTCCCCTACTCAAGGTGTAAGGCTTGGGGTAACTGGGGAAGGGGAGGAGGTGATAACCAAGGAAAGGGAAGTGGGAAAGGGGAGGAGATGTCCCTTCCTGTTATGGTGGGCTGACTCTCCTGGGACCACAAATATCTGAGTTTTAAGCAGGGCAAAAAGCAAAGGGGCTCCTACCCAGCTCCATCCACCTCCAAATACAGGTTGGCTGTGGGACATTCACTCACCACTTTACCTCCTGGCTCACCTTGCTGAGAAGTCATCCAAGAGGTTTTGGGAAATCTCTTTCTCACTATTAGCTATCCTTGCAGAACTGAGATGAAAAAATGGGAACACTCCTCAAGGCTGGTACCTTATGACACCATCCTTGCCCTTCTCTCCCACCTCCCACCATGTTGTTAGGCTGGTTTGTACTTCTCAAAATGCTTTCAAATCCACATTCACATTTAATATTCCCCAAAGTCCTGACAAATAGATGGCGTTATCTCTCTCCTATGAGAGTTCTGGAAACTGAAACTCAAAGCTGTGGTTGGCAAGGCCACAGAATGCAGTGGAAAGAGCACAGACCTCAGAGTCAGAGGTAACTAACTTCTCATTCTGCTTCTGCCACTTCTGTCCCTCCCCAGTTTGGCACCTTGGGAAAGTCACTCAGTCTCTCAGAGCCACAGAGTCTTCATCTATAAAATAGAGCTGAATCTACCTCTAACTCAGGGGGATGCTGTGAGATTCAATAGAGATAATACCCATTAAATTGGTTTACAAACTACAGAGTGATGCCAACTGTTGGTTGCTGGAGTTAGTATGGAGGAACCAGGATGGAACCCAGAGCTCTTCTGTCCACCATCTCCACCCTTCTCTGGCCTGGGCCCCATGAACACAACAGCCGATGGTCTGGAACCTAATGCCTGTGCACCAGCCACTGGCTAGTTCACAGCAAAATGCTATGTCCAGTCACCAGCCAGTGGGACATCTCCTTCTGGGGAACTTACAAAGGGGAACTGAAATGACATTAGTAGTGGATTTTCAAGAGATGGATGTAAGAAAGAATTGGAGACTTCCTCAGGATAGGGCTTTGAACTAGACTTTATGGGTCTTAAATAAGATTTAGATGGGCAGATAGGAAGAAAAAGCACAAACAAAAACATGAGGTGGAGAGTGAGCTGAGGGTCAGAAAAGGGAAGAGACCCAACTGCTGATGGCAGCCAAGAAGGTGGTGGTACCAAGCTTCATATCTTCACACAGCTTTGTATGGTCTCAGATAGGACCAACCCAGGTCATGTGACATGCCCAAACTAATTACTGTGCCAGAGGAAGATTATCGCCTGAGCTGGGTGCTGGTCAGTCTTACCCAAACCACCTGGCTGCTACAAAATGGAATGGATGCAGAGGAGGCAACCTGCAGCATTCACTAAACTTTTAGGTGGAAAGGTAGACTTCTGAGAATGTTGAAGGAGTCTCATGGGGCCCAATCTCCCAAGGCCTTGTAGGCAGCTGTTGGCAGCCACTCATTCTCTGTCTAGAGAGTCTTCTGATCCCCAGATCAAGTTAAGTCTCCCCATTGCATGTTCCCACAGTACCTGGTACTTCCCCTTCCTTAACAATGTAATTACTTATTTAATGACTGTCTTACCTTCTGGAAACTCAATGAAAGCAAGGATCATGACTCTCTTGTTCACCAGTTGTATATCCAGCACCTAATACAGTGTTTGGCACAAAGATGGAACTCAGTAGCTTCTTGTTAAAGGGAGGAAGGAATGAGTGGCCTGCCAAGTGCAACCTACCTACACATGTAACACTCCGTGGCATCACACACTGCAGGGGGACAGATCACCACAGGAAGGAGAGCATCATCTCAGCCTACACAAAGAAGTCACATTTCTAGATTTCTTTTCCCAGTCAAAAGAGAAGGTGAAACAAAACTGGCTAGAGCTCACCCTGCCCCCTCCTCTGAACTCACGTCTAGAAAATAGCACAGGACTACTTTCTTCTTTCATGATCCCTCTTCCCACCCTGAAGATGCAATTAAGATAGAGCAATACGCTCTATCCAGGCGCATGTTAGCAGTTTTCCTTATGTCACCCTCCAATTACATTCTAACAAGAAACAGTGAATTTGAAGACATTTTCTTACACTTCCACACAATTAACATATGCTGGTACAAAAAAATAGCACCACGTGGGTAGAAGGATGAAAGAAGTCATTGCCCCTGGCTTAAATGTATGCATACTTGCTAAAGGTATATCCTTGCAGATTTGCCATCTCTCTGTCTTAAACATCCCCCCAAAACCTGCAAGTGAAATTTGAATATGGATTTGCCCTAAATTCAGAGATTGCACCCACTTGGGGACAAGTGACACCCAATCCTTCAAAGTATTCACCTCTTCTACCTCCATTGTTGAAGTGAAGAAAGAATGTGTGAATTGACCAATCAAAAATTCAAAATGAAACTGATTTGATCTGTAAAACTTATTAGAACTATTATAACACTCCCTGAGATGACCAAAGAGAAAGCAGTAGAAAAACCATCCTGGCTTTAGTATTAAGGAAATAGGAAGAGCAACTTTTTGGAAAATCAGATTATTTTATCAAAAGATGATTTGATAAAGTTTCAAAGGACCCTAAGTATATATGTACTAACTGATAAATTTTAGGGGGGAAAAAATGTTTGAAATATCTTTTAGCTCCTAAAAGATATTTACCCAGAGAGAGAAACCAGTGCTTTGGGAGACAAATTTGGTGAAGAATTGGTAGCGACCTCAGGTCTGTAACCAAGGGAGTAGCCAACATTTGGACGCATCAGATTTTCTCACCCCCTGATGCTGGTAGAGCAACTTGTGCATGAGGGAAGGTCAGCAAAGGACATGAAGGGGAAATTGGGGGTTCCCTGAAGCCCAAGGGCTTTGGATTTGACCGCTGAGTCCTTGAGCAGGATGGGGAAGGGTTATGAAGAGGGCTTGAACTGGTACTAGTGCCTCCAGGGCGAATGCCACAGGGCCTTTAAAAGAAAGAGTCCAGGCTTTGGGGTTAGAGAGATGTTGGGTAAATCCTCAATTCATTACCTTGGACAAGTTCTTAGTGTTTCTGGCTCTCGGGGTTCTCATTTGCAAAATCAGGCATCAACAAACTTTTTCTATAAAGTGCCAAATAGTAAGCATCTTAGGCTTTGTAGACTACAATCTCTGTTACAACTACTCAGCTCCACCATTGTAGCATGAAAGCAGCCATGGACAATTTGTAAATTGTTCCAATAAAACTTTACTCACAAAAACTGGCAACCAGCCAATTTCACCCATGGGCCATAATTGCCCGTTCTGGGTAAAAGGATCAAAATCCCCAAACTGCTTTAAGTATTCTGCATAATCTTTACAATAAATATCTAGCACAGAGTAGATCCTTAATACATGGTGACTAGTATTATTTGGGAGCTCTTGCCAAAGTAGTTCATGTTTAACAGGAACCAATGAAATAAGTCTCTAACGAAGTAATTTTAGTTATCTGGATAGGCCAGTCCAGATTCTTTACCAGAAGAGGCATGAATTACATCAAAACTAGGGTATCAGGAAATATTATGGACTAACAGGTTGTAAAATGAAATGGTACCTGGATGCCTAACAATAGCCCAGGGCCAGTTAAGCACAGAAAGTGCAGCACTAGGGGCCCATGATGGTTTTCATTCTAATTTCCTTTAAAATTGGAAGAAAATGAATATAATAATAATAATGAATATATAATAACATATCAAGTATGGATTACATTCACCTTTATGCCCCAAGTTGCAAAATATAATTTTTAATATTTTTGTGAAGGAAGGGACCCAGGAAGGCAAAGGCCTATGGCAGCAGCATTATATTTCAACTTTCAGGAACCTATAGCTCGGCTGTTGTGTTGGGGGTTAAAGTATTTTCTTTGTTTCTTTCCTTTTGTGTTTTCTATGACGTTTTAAGAAAGTTCCTCTTAACTATTTCAACCTGACACCTTAAGGGAAGGAAGTGAAAATAATTTTAAGGAAACGTTCTAGTTTTAGTTTTGCCACTATTTCTGTGAACCTTGAATAAGTTCTTCCATCTCTGCTATCTCATTTTCTCACCTGAAAAACAGCCCCCAAAGTGCAGCAGTCCCTGCCTTATAACAAGCATTCAGTCAAGGTTAAGTGAAGGAGTGGCTTCTACCAAGTGAAAGAGTCTGTACAGCGTTGCCAAAATGGCACCTGGCTTGGAGTCAGACAGAATGAGCTCTGCCGCTGTGTGGTGGAGTAAGTTATTAAACCACATTGTGCCTTGGGTTCCTGTTCCGTAAAATCTTTTCTCTAAGGATTGTTACGAGGGTGAAAGGAGATCACAGTAGGTGCTTTTAAACCGCTAGCCCCTACCTGAATTCCATCACTGCTCTGCGCTTCCATGAGACTTTGAAATGGGGACGGTCAGGTCCTCAGATCTTTTCACCCAGAGGATGAGTCGCTCCACACCCCTGTTCACTGGAAATGCTCATTTGACCACTCCTGGAAGTTCCAGCACCTGCCATTCATAGCTGTTTTGTTAGAAAGGAATGCTCTCTGGAGTACACTGAGATTGTGGTGAACAAAAAAAGTCCTGGGGAAGTGAAGCCCTATTATAATTCTGATAATTTGTGTGGTGAACACCATGAGGTAGGCTGGGTATGTCGCAGAACCCCCCGTCACTCACCATTTTCCTTCCTGCTCAAGAAAGAGTATTGGAACCTAGCGGGTGAGAGTCTCAGTTGGGCATGACCTTGAATCCCCTGCAATCTGGCTAAAAACAGAAGGATGTATCATTCTCAGCCTTCTAAGCTATCGCTGTCATTGGGAACTTACATGGCTCCTCCCAATGTGCTGACCTAGGGTTGAGAACCCCGGCCCCCAGGTCAGGCAGGTGACTGCTGGCTCTGTCTCCATCAGAATCAGCCCTCCCAGGAGCAACCTGAGAGTCATAGGTGAGGGTAGGACATTCACCTCCTGCCTGGTCCCTCCAGGAAAACTTGTCTAGGCTGGAGCTGGACTTTCTGGGTCTATCTAAGAGCTCAATCTTTTCAGCCTCTGGGAATGGGGTGGGGTCAGCTGCAGTCATCTCTCTCAGACAGAGAGTTCTCACCTCAATGCCTTCATATGAGTGAAGTTCAGAAAGGTTTCCCCTGGGGCTGTTTGGGTTGGACTGAGGGGTTTCTCAGGACCTTCTCAGGGCCCAAAGGGAGTGAGTAATTGGTGGCAAGGTCAAGAACTCAAGTTTATTTTACGGTTCCTTCTCTGTGTCTGCAGGGCCAGCAGCCTCTGGAGCCCTGATGAAGCTGGTTGGTGCCATTGGCGGGTCCGTGACGTTCTCTTTGAATGTCTCAGAACAGCACGTTGACAGCATCGTCTGGGTCTTCAACACAACTCTTGTCACCATACAGCCAGGAGAGGGAAACAAGTCGGACAATATCATAGTTACCCAAAGAAGTAACAACGACAGGGTGAGCTTCCTAAGCAAGAACTACTCCCTGATTCTCAGCAAACTGAGGAAGAATGACTCCGGTGCCTACCATGTGGAGATACACAGCTCACACCAGAAAACTGTCACCCAGAGATATGAGCTGCGCATCTACGGTGAGCAGAATCAATTCCAGTACCTGGGTGTGGTGGTGCACTCCCAGACATTGGAGAAGCTCAAGCAGAGGCTGGAAAAACACTTGTCAAAGAAAGTGGGAGAGGGGATTCTCATGTGAATGAAGCTGGTGTAGCTGACCGCTGAGGTCCCTTCCTGCTCATGGATTCTGTAAGGGGCAGTGTGGTACAGCAGATGAGTGATATAGGGACTGGTGATCTCACAGACCTGAGTCAAATGCTGGGTTCTCTACTTACTAGTTATGTAATCTCTTTGGGCCTTAGTTATCATACTTGAGATGGGAAGGAAGCTAATACCTACCTTAGGATGTTTATTATGATTTATGCATCAATCACACCTCTTCCTCTCTAGATTCTATACAATTTGGAAATTGGCACAAGAATCAAAAGGAAGATAAAACTGTCAGCTTTATTTTTGATAAAGCTAGATAGGAATTTTCAGTCTAGGCCTTGGTGCCCATCCAGAGGAGTCAAACAACAATTACTCAACCAGCTACCCGGGGCATAGCTGCCTTATACTCACTTAGCCCTAATATCAGGGATGCTGGGAAATGGGCCTCCAGACTTGCTTGTAGGAGGCAGTACATGTACTTTGATCCAGGTATGTCCTCCACAGAGACATAGTTGAAGGTAGCAGAGACAAGCCTGCATGTGAGCTAGCCTGGGAGGGAAAAGGGCAAACCACATGGAAAGAGTAATCTTTAACAGCTCCAACCCACAGAGCAGAGGAACATAGTTGATAGATGTCAGACTCTCACCAGCTCACCAACAAACCATCGTTTGTCCTCTGATGAGAAAGAGTGAACATAAGATAGAAAGTAGGACCAGAAGTGTTACTCAAATACTGCTCTCTCCTGGAGAGTAAAGCAGAAGCCTCTTCAAGAAAGCCTGAGGACAGGGGAATAGGAAGCCCCTAAGAAGATAAAATGAGTCAACATCTATACATTTAGTCAGTGCTTGACATATGGTTATGTTCATAAATGACAACTGTGTCCTTATTATGCTGTATAGAAAATAGTTATTTTCTATTATTTTTGTTGTTAGCATTGTTATCATTATCATTATTATATAACTGTGTAATCCTAGATAGTTCTCTTTCCCAGATAACAATGAGAATTCTGCTCTGAATTGCCACTTCCTGCCCACTCTGGAGCACCCAGGGAGATTCAGGCCCATGCATGGTATACAGGAATAATTGAGAGAAAGGAGGTCTATAGATATGGTTTCTACCTGTGGTTGTCCATTTCTCTTTTACAGAGCACCTGTCAAAGCCCCTAATCACCATGGGTCTGCAGAACAAGGAGAATGGCACTTGTGTAACAAATCTGACATGCTTCATGGAACAGGGAGGAGAGGATGTGACTTACAGCTGGAAGTCCCTGGGGCAGACAGCCAATGAGTCCCATGAAGGCTCTACCCTCCCCATCTCCTGGGCTCTGGGAGAAAGCAACAGCATCTTCATCTGCATGGTCAGGAACCCCATCAGCAGCAGCCAGTCCAACCCCATCTCTGCCCGGAAGTTCTGTGAAGGTGACTGTCACTCCCCTCTCTCCAGAAGCCTCCGCTCCTAGGACAAATACCATCTTTAGCCCTGGGTCCCCATGGGAACAGGCCCTGTGTGAAAACTGGAGACCACTGGGAAGTCACCGGGCCGGGAGGAAGGTGGCTCCAGGATCTGGATCTGTTTCTCTCACTGACCTTGCGCCCCTCCCTGTGCCCCACCCATTCTTTCTCCAAAGGTGCTGCTGGTGATAAAGATGCCCCTGTGGTCTTCCTGTGGTTCCTGTTGGTGTTCTTCCTGCTCATTATCCTTGCACTGGGGCTATTTATTTCAAGTATCCATAGAGAACAAAGAAAAGGTTTGGACTTTCCCGAAGTAGGGCATGTACCATGTTTGTCCTCACCCCATTCATGCATTTGTGTATTCAACAAGCATCTATTGAGCTGTGTGCCAGGCTTGGTGCCAGGCATGAAAGACAGAGTGATGAAGAGGCCATGTGTGTCCCCACATGGAAAACACCATCAGCCTGCTCCTTAGCTCTGGAGAGGAGCGAGTGCTGCTCCTGAGCCTACGGTTGTCCCAGGCCCCTCCCCAGTATCTATTCCTCCCCTGCCCCCAGGGGGACTCCCTGCTGTGACCCCTTTGTTGAGAGAGGCCCCACACTGTTGACTCTGCTCCATATCTGAGGTCCCCACAGACCAGCACCCTCCACTCAGCCTTCCCCATCCCCATCCTTGACAGAACCCACAAACCAGTCCCAGCCCTTTCCATTGGATCAACCCCCAGAGACCTCTCTCTACTCCCCACCTCAGTCTAGACACAATCCTCCTGGAGAAGCCTTAAGAGGCAGAAAAGTGAATCAACCCCTTTGTCTGTCTCTGTCCACTCCACACCCCATGTTCTGTGTCCCTGACCTTCCTCATTTGGCTTCCTAGGCTCCCACCGATACTATCTGTGTGGGGTGTTGAGGAGGAACCTAAAAGCACCAGCTGTGTGTCAATTGTAGACTTTGCAGTTGGAAGCACTGTGCGAACATTTCTGACCTTCACTGTTTCCCACTTTGGCTGCGTTGGTCCATAGAGCAAGAAGCAAAGTGACTAGGGAAACCAACCCATCCCAGTTTACCTGGGACCTTCTTGGTTTTAGCACTGAAAGTCCTTTATGTTGGGAAATGCTTCAGTTCCAGGGAAACTAGGCTGGTTGATCATCCTAAGTGGGTTGTCCAGGTGGGAAGGTGGGCCATTTGGGGGAGGAGGGTGGTAGGAGAGGCCAGCTCTAATTCTTTCCCAAATCAGTTCCAAAGATCATTGAAGAGAAGGGAATGGACATTTACCAGGAAATTCCCAACTTCTGCCCCCATTCTGGAGTGAATACAGAAGATGACACAACCTCTGACCCAAATGTGAGTCCTTCCCCACCTTTCCTGAGCCTGATTCTCCTCTCTGAGGCCCTCTTTGTTTTACTTGAGATTTCCCCATGAGGGGAGAGGGGGGATATAGCCCCATGCACCTGTGTCTCCCCAAGTTGTTGTGGATTATCTCTTATGCAGGAGTTGGTGCCCTCTGGAGCCTGTGGTTCTGACCCAGTCAGGAATGCTCATGCTAGGGAATCACCCCCTCCCTTCCACAGCTCACATTGGCCACTCAACAGGCCGATCCCTCTTACATAGTGTGGAGGGCAGAGAAGTGGACTTGGCATTAGGGTAGGGTCCTGTCTCAGAAGACCAGCCCTGGAGATGGCGACTCAAGGAACAAGGGATCCGAGGGCCCCAGTGGCTCCTGGGCCAGTGCACAGGCTTCCCAAGGGTGGGCCGCTGAGTTGAAGTAAATGAATACAAACTTAACTCAAAGGAAACTCTTTGAAAAGAAATTCATAAGAATAAATTTTAGAGAAACCTAAATAACAAGAGTCCATTTGGGCACATGAATAAGTGGAGAGCTTCAAAAGGCTCCCCGGGAAGCCTGGACTTGGTCATTAGAGGTCATAGAGCCCCTTTCCACACTGGAGCCTCATAGCCCCAGTTTTACTCCAGCCTTGGGGTATCCCAATCAGGTGCTGCCTCTTACACTTACCTACAACTTTTCCAAGAGAAGACATTATTTACCCTTCAAAGCTGTTCGTGTTCTGAGAACAGGGGAGACTGCTTTGTGCTCCACTCAGCCTGATTAATGTCAAAATTTAACTTCATAGCCATCCTCTCTCTTCCCCTGCTCAATGTACAGCCCCAGGAGGCCACAGGTTCCCTGAATGTTCAGGAACACACTTAGCTGACCCAAGATGTTTTCTTCCACAGGGAAGGGGCCTGTGCTGTTGTTTTATGTTGTTTTGTTTAGTTCTGTCAGTCACCCTCACTAATTTATTTCAACGGCAATTTTGGCTAGTGGAAAAGTTTATTTGCAATGTGAAATTATTCTTTAACCACATTAGGAGGCTCAAGCTCCTGGGACTTACATATTTTATTTAAACACAGCACAGTTTAAAAATAATGCAATGGCTTCCTGAAAAAAAGTTATTAATAAGTATAATAAAGGTCACTGGCAAGAGCACTTCCTGCTACCCATTCTTGTTCCAGAACCCTCTCTTCCCTCTTGTCCTCTTCTTCCACCTCTGATTTCCCCTTTCTGAATCCCGAATTGCCTTTCTGGCTTTGTCTATGTGATTCAGGGATTGGGCAATAATTTCTTTTGTTTGTTGTTTGTTTCTTATTAGAAAAAGAAATTGGAAGATCCAGTAAATATAGTCTATTCCACTGTGCAGATACCCATAAAGGTAAGAAGCTTTACAGCTGAGCTTCGTCTTAGTTGTCCCATCTCTCTTCCTGGTTCATGCTTACATTAAAATTTCATGGATCCCAGGGATCTCATATTCCTTGGTATGAAAAGGCACCCCATTATTTCCCTCTCCCCTATTCTTAGGATTACACAAGAAATATGAGGATTACAAATCAAATGGGGGTAATCTTGAACAAATAGAGTAGGAGAGAAGTTCTAGGTTGGAATAACAAGGAAAAGCAGAAGGATCCTACCTGGGGTCATAGGTGAGGAAGAAGGTGACAGCAGAGCCTGTGCATGAGTGATGAGGGATGGCTGGGATGAGACTCCAGCTTGCTTCTTGGCCACCAGCAAACTGGAGGAGGGAGAGATTTCTGTTTCTTTTCCTCAGTCTAGCTCTGTTACATCTGGTTTGTACCTTCTCCTCAGTCAAACTACTAATGCAGTAAGCTTTAAAGCTTCCTCCTTCACAGATTATGCTTGGCAGAAACAATGATATTTTCCTGTTTCCTTTCCCCTCCTCTCCCAACCAGATCAGAAAAGATGGGGGTCATTAAAGTATTTGCTAAGTGACAGGAAAGGTCAGTCCTGATGGATTATTGGAAGGAAACTTTGGTACATTATCCAGCAAGATAAATGTGGGTTAAAATTAAATAATGGTTTCTCTAAACTAGGAATGATTAAACAGTGGGAGCAGGCACGACAGGAGATTGGGGCTGGGTAACCTTGAAAATGAAGGGTGTCTGGGATGGCAAGGTCTCTAGAAGATCCAGAGCCATGCCCATCTCCAGCAGGCTGCATCCTTATGTCTGCCCAGCAGGTGCAGAAAACCCACTCGCTGTCCACGACTTCAGACACACCAGAGCTATTTACCTGTGAGAATTTCATCTACAGCAATGCACTCTCCTGACATCTCACCCCAAAGAAAACAAACAAGAGAATTCACTGACTTAATCAGAAACAGCAAGGAAAAATGCAGAACATTTATTTCCTTCCAGGAGACTTGGGATTCCTGGGACCATCCTCTATGCTCCTTCTCATTCAAAACTTCATAATTCTTCCACTACAAAGAAATCTCAAGCCCAGAAGGTGTAGCTCTTCCCTTTCTGGAAGTATGATCAGCCAACCCCAAGAAAAGCGCTTTGAAGTGTCTGTTGAAATGTAAATGAAATGCCGCAGGTATTAATGACTGGCCCTGTCTTATGTGGGGCCTGGAGACAGGGCAGCCCAGAGCTTGGAGGTCAGGAATATGCCAAGGGTCTGGTTGCCAGGAGGTCAAGAAGGTCCCAACAGATAGACTCGTCCAGCAGAAGGAGACATAGCAGCAGGAAAGGGATTTAATAATTGATTCAAAAAATCTTTGTTGAGTATCAACTGTGTGTCTGGGGCTGTGCTGAGCCTATGTTGATTGGTCAAACGTTGCTCTCAGCTTTCATGAAACTGACCCCTCCTGAGCTACTTCAGCCAGGAGACAGAGCAGGCCTGACCACAGATTCCCAATACCCAGAGGGTCAGGCGTGGAGCTACGGAACTTGGGGGTCAGAACCCACAGTTTTGGCTGGCACCTCCAACAGAGACTCAGAAGTGTGCATGGCCCAAGGCCAGGGACCACTGCCCCCAGCCTCATTTACACTCTTGTGCTGCAAGTGGGCCCTAAGGCCTACACAGGAGGCCATCTCAATGGGGAAACTGAGCCTGAAAGCACATTCTGACTCTAGGATGGGAGACCTGGAGGTGGGGGAGGGAGGCTTACTTGCAAAACTTTAAAGTCACTTAAGTAATTCAACAAATATCTATTGAAACCTGTGCTAGGTCAGTCTGGTGAATAACAGACACCATCCCTGTCCCCATAGAGTTCACCTTCTTTTTAAGGAAGGGGCAAAGGAGGCTGGGACTTGCTTTTGCTGTGCTCCCCGGTCCATATCTTGTCTGGAGATATTGGGAAGATCAGGGGTGTGAAGTAAGGTGGAGAAATGTGCGTTAAATGTTATAAAAAGATCAAAAAAAAAAAAACAAAAACCTTCACCTATAAGATGGCCAAGATAAAAAATAATAAGCCTTTGAGAGAAAAGTACAAGAGGACAGGCTGAGGCTGAAGCCATGAAGGTCAGAAGTAGGGCGCAGTGCCCTGACTCTGGAGACCTCCGAGGAGGGCGGGTCTGGCCACCAGCGGTGCCCTGTCAAAGGCACAGCCCCGAGGGGAGCCATTCACATCACAGGTACCATAAATGCATGTATTTATTGCCACAACTTTCTGGAAAAAGTCTTACTTTAATAAAATCAGTATATCTTGAGGAAGGGGTGTTTTGAATCTCACAAAGGTGTCCTGGGGGAGGGGTGTGGCTACAGCAGCACCTGAAGGGGAGAATTATTTGCCATGGAGCTGGAAATGCAGGCCCGGGCTTTAGGCTTGTGTCCCCACCCCATCCCACCCCCAGTACTCGGCCCGCATTGCTGTTCCCTCAGCTGGGACACTGAACATTCAGTTCATGTTCAAAGACAGAGACGAAGGTGAGGTGAGCGAGGCACTCACTGCGGTGCAAAACTTAGGGGAGTAACAAAAAAGCCCAAATGGACATAATCTATGGTAAAGGGATAGAGTGTGGTTGCATGTTGGGGGATGGGGCAGATGAGAGGTGGTGTTCCTGGGTTTGGTGGTGCAGCACTGGGGGGTGGGTGGATTAGGAAGGGCAGGTTCAAATCCCCAGGGCATGTAACTGTGAATCTTGACATTCCATGGGTTGGGAGAGGGGGGTATCAAGGGCCCTGGGGGGCTGGGGAGAAGGGAACAGTCAAGATCTAATGGGTTGTTTGGTGGTCATGGAGAAGGTTTTTCATTACCTTACAGTAATGGACACAGGACATGGTAAATATCATCAAAATTATTAAACTGTATCATCTAAATTGTAAAAAAAAAAAAAAGCCCAGCCACCAAGATGACATTTTAATGCAATGTTTTAAAACATAAAAGTGAATGCAAAACAATCCGTGATGAACAAAATATCAAAATGTTTAATTAAAAAGTGCCGTTGTGGGAAGCGGCTGTGGCTCAATCAGTAGGGCTCCCGTTTACCATATGGGAGGCCCCGGGTTCGGTTCCCGGGGCCTCCTGGTGAAGGCAAGCCCGCCCACATGGCGTGGTTAGCTGACCCAGCGAACACAAGCAGCAAGGGGGGGATAAATGAATAAATAAATAAAATCTTTAAAAAAAAAAAAAAAAAAAAGTGCCGTTGTATACTTACCTGGCAGGGGAGATACCATGGTCACGAAGGTGGTTTTCCCAGGGAGAGGTGTATCCATTGCACTGCCAATGTGCTGACCCCTGCGATTTCCCCAAATGCGGGAAACTCGACTGCATAATTTGTGGTAGTGGGGGACTGAGTTCGTGCTCTCCCCTGAAAAAAAAAAAAAAAAATAGTACCATTGTCAGCCAGAGACTGAGGGAAAAGGAAAGTTCAGTAATACTTATTCTGTCTTTAGTCCAAAATTTTTTTTCTTTTAATTTTTCTTTTTATTTTTCTTTTATTAGAGAAGCTGTAGGTGTACAGAAAAATCAGGCAGAAAATATAGAGTTCCCACATTCCCCCCTCGCACACACAGCTTTCCCTATTATTAACACTTTGCAGTAGTGTGGTAACTTTGTTATAATTGATGAAAGAATATTAGTATAATTGTACTGTTAACTACAGTCCTTGATCTACATTAGGGTTCACTGTATTGTACAGTCCTATGTTTTTTTAATTTGTATTCTAATAATAAATATACAACCTAAAATTTCCCCCTCTTAGCCACACATTTATAATTCAGTTCTGTTAATTACACTCACGTTGTCGTGCCACCATCACCACCATCCATTACCAAAACATTCCCATCACCCAAACCAGAAACTCTGTACTAACAGAGCATGAACTCCCCACTCCCCACCCCACCCTGGCTCCTGGCTACCTGTATTCTAGTTTCTGGATTTTGACATTTTATTTGCCAAGCTGCAAATTTCTCCAAGTCCAAAACCAGGTGGGCTTTCATGCAACAGTGAAAGCCCCCTGATCCTCTAACTGGAAAAAATGAACCCCCAAACCCAAAATAAACAAGAAAAGTAATGTGCAGTGCTCCCCACACTGACATCATAGTCTCTCTGGGTGAGGCCTTGTGTGTTTGCCTGACTCCACTGGAGAAAATGTGTCATTCAGAGTCCACTAGCATTTTGCACCTGCCAGAAGCCCCCAGCAACAGGCAGGTCTTCTGACACCCCTGACCAGTCCCTTGCTTCGGAGTAGTCACTTTCATGTAAATCAACTCTGTATATTCTCATATGGTTCCTTTGAGGCAAACTGGTCTGGGGTACATATGTCTAGTTGACATAGAAGCCCAGAGAACTAGTAGAATTTGCCTGCAGTTTCACATGTGGGTATGGCAGAACCAAGGCTAGACTAAAAGCCAAGCCCTCTCCACCATCCGTCTCCCACTGCTGAAGGCAAGGAGTCAGGACTCAAGGCGGGGAAGCGGCAGGTATTTTGCCAGTGTAGTATGGCGGAAAGGACCCAGTTTGGAGACAGACAAACTAGGGCTCAAATCCCCTTTCTAGAAAGCAACCTTGGCCAATGCCTTGGGTTCTGTCAGCCTCTGTTTTCTCATCTTCTAGAAGCCTTTTAGGGCTGCTGATGTGGGGATTATATGAAACACATGCATGACAGGTGATACTCAGAGAAGGGGACAGTACATAATAAATGTTTGTAACTTCCTAGTTCTTCCAACTCTTAGGATAAGATATAGGAGTCTGACCATAGGGAAAGTTTAAGAGAACTCAGACATTAGAAATTTTGGATTGATTATAAAGCTACACAAATAACATGGAAAATGTTATGACATCATGAGTGATCCAATGTAAAAGTTAATGTGCCATATAATTATAACTATGTTTAAAAAGCACCTAACCATGTGAAAAAAAAAAAAAAAAAACTTGGAAGGAAATACATCAAAATATTAACACTGGTTGTTTGGGGTAGATGAAAACTAGTCAACTTGGTGTTTTTCTACTTGTCTTCATTTTCCAAATGTTCTTTAACGAGAAAGTCTGTATTACATAACATGATAGAAGAAGTTTTAAAAGTTCAGTGAGAAAAAAAAGGTGTTGCCCACCATGTGGGGCTGAGGGGAGAGTCTGAAACCGCATGTTGGGAGGGGGGTGGGGGAGGACGGAAGGTGCATTCTCAGGGGGTGGGGGAGGAAGCCCCTCAGTGTGATGATCAGAGGAAAAGATAACTCTCCTTCAGACAGGGTGGCTTGAGGCTGGTGGGAGCTTCCGAGTGGGTGAAGACTGGGGGAGGTGGAGAGTGTGGGCTCCTGGCTTTAAATAATTAGAATTAGTCACCCATTTTTACCAGTGAGGAAAATGGGGCCCTGGAATCTGGAAACTCTGTAAGATCCTTCCCAAGCTGGTTGAGAATGAGCTTTTGCCTCATGAGCTCAACGAGCAGGCAGAGGAAACCACTAGCACGTTAGGGTGGGAAGTTTCCTGCTACCTCAGAGGCCCACCACATGCTGCCCCCACTGTGTGGTTTGGGGCTTGGGAGGTGTGAGCACTGGGTGCTCAAACAGAGCAAAATTCAAGTAGAATTAGAAATGCCTGTGCCATTTCATGCAGGTATTCTCTCAATCAGGCAAATAGCTTGGCGATAGTGATATCTGCTATGATAGAGAGGTACGTGGTGCTATGAGAACCTGTAGTCAGGGGATTTTCCTAGGATCAGGGAAGGCTTCTAGGAAGCCATGAAGATTGAGCTGAGGTCTAAAGATGAGTAGGAACTACTTACAAGAAGGGTGGAGGGTGAAAGTCCCTTTCTAGTCAAAGACCCTGTGGTAGAAGAGCCTAAAAGAAAGTCCTGTGACTAAAGTAGAAAGAGTTGTGCTTCTAAAGTTTCATTGGTTGAAGTGGGGCAAATAGATTGTAGGTCAAGGCTGGATGCAGGGAATCTAGTTAGGAGGTTATTACTGTGGCCAAGGGAAGAGGTGATAAAAGTTAGACAAGCATGGTAGGATGGAGATGAAGAGGGAAGGATGGTTTAAAGAGCTACATGAGGGCTGAAGGGAATTCTGCCTCCAGTACTGTCTTGTGGGTATTTGCTGATCTGGAAGAGTGGGCTGGAAGGCTGACTTTTGCTTTGGATAGCATCTTAGGACTCAAGGGGCAAAAATTGGAGTCCAGGGCCTCCAAGTTAGATAACTAGTAAATCACTTGTCCCTTTGACCTGGGACTCCAAAAAGCTCACCCTAGGAGGAAGGGTGAACGAGAAGTATGCCAGTCTTTGCCAGCTCTAAGTCACCTGTGCAGCCAAGAAAATCTCAAACCCTGAAATTGCATTAAGGAAATCCAAGATTGCTAGGGCCCACAGGTATCTGGCAGAAGCAAACAAAGATCGCTTCTAGAAGAAAATAACATTTTTAGGTCTCAACTTTTTTCTACAAATAGTTTTTCATAAAACATCTCTATCACACAATCAGAGATAACCAGGCACAGGAGGAGGTAAGTTACCATGAGCATGAATCTCCTGGTGGGCAGAGTGTCACCCAGGCAAACTCCTTGGGATGCAACACAACCCTGTCTGTCTTATTTCATCCCCAGAAGGGGTAGAAAATAACTTCATATCTCCTTGGCTCATGTATTTGTAGACAAATTTTAAAGATGCTTTGAATTCTATTGCGCTATAATCCTAACCTTCCCCTTTATTGCCATCTATCAAGAAGTTGCCCAGCAAGGAAGAGAAAGTCTGCAACCAGAATGTTAGTATCTATAATATTTAACATTTATTGAGTATTCACTATGTACCAAACATTGTTCTAAATGTTTATTATATATGTGTAAATGTATATAGGCATGCATGCATATTTACCTGTGAATGTATATACATGAATATATAAGCCTATTTAATCATCATAACCAATATAACCATTTTACAGACAAGATAACTGAGGCAAAAAGAAATTACCTTTTGTCTTGTTGTTCGGTGTTCTTTGTTGTTGTTAGTCTAACAAATGATACTGCTCTGGACATTCATTCTTTTTAAATAAATAGTTACATTCATTAAGTTTTCTAATTAGAAACATCATTTACTATTTCAACAAACATCTATTACCCACCTACAATGTGCTAGCCATGCTTCAAGACACTCACAGTCAAGTGGGAGAGAGAGGTATAAGAGGACACTGGAGAGAAGAATGGGTAAGGAAAGTGGGCTGTCGGTAAGACACATTAGATGGTGAAATTCTTTCCTCCTTGCCGTGTTAGATCCTGCACATGAGGCTGACACAGCCCCAGTGAGACAGCTTCCAGAAGGAGCAATCCGAGAGCCAGTCTGGAAGAACGCAAACGCGATAAGGCCAAGAAGAGATGAAGGAGAGGCGGAGAGGACAGACAAGATGAGAGGTGGGTTGGACAAGAGAGACCAGGGAGTTGAGAGGTGGCAGGAGTGGGGAATCGTATTCATTTCTTAGGGCTACGGTAACAAATTGTCACAGACTGCGAGGCTTGAGAAAAAAGAAATGTATTCTTGCAGAGTTCTGGAGGCCAGAATTCCAAAACTGAGGTGTCGGCAGGGCCTCACTCCCTCTGAAGGCTCCTGGTCTCCTGCAGGGGCTGGGGGGTCCGGGCAACCCTGGGCTTGCGGCAGCATGGCTCCGCCCCCTTCTTCACGTGGCTTCTCCTCTGTGTGCTCCGTGAGAATACTTGTCATTGCATTTAGGGCCCAGGATGATCTCATCTAGACAGCCTTAACTTAAGCACATCTGCAAAGACCTTTTTTCCAAATAAGGTCACATACACAGGTCCCGGTTCCCGGAGGGCACATCTCTTTTGTTTGGGGAGGTGGGGTAGGAGGGTGGAGCGGGGCACCATTCAACCCATCACAGGGATCACGGCTTCCCCAAGAGCCTGGAGCCACTCACAGCTGCTGCTCTTACCCTTTGGGCAGAATGAAAAACAAGAGGTGGACTGGCTCTGAGCACCAGGAAATCAAATTAAAAGAATTTCCCATTTAAAATGAGGAAAAGAAGGGGAAAAAAAAAAACACAACATCAACCACGACCCAGGCTCCCAACAGTGTTTAGTCTCTAATCTGCATTACTTTTGTCCCCCTGAAAATTGAGAGGAGACAGGAAGAGAGAGAGAAATGAACCAGCTCTAAGCATCCTATATCTCTCCCTGATCCTATAACCATAAGCAAGGTATTTAGCATCTCTGAACCTCAGTTTCTCCATCTATAAAATGTGGATAATAATTTCTCCCTCATAGTTACAGTGATATTAAAAGTAATCATACACATAAAGGCTTTAGCAGAGAGTCTATTATATAATAATCATTCAATAAAAGTTACTTAGCAGTAAAGGAGACCATGGGTTAATTATATAGATTCCATTCAGAACTGAGTCTTGAGAACTTTAAGTATAAAGAGCAATTGAAGATCTGGGCACAATCAGATAATTAAAATGCTAGGCATGTGGTTGGCCAGCGCTCACAGACCATGTGAAACAGGTAATCCTGCCCTCTGTTTCATTCACTCACCCAGCCCTTCCAGAAGGTTTACCAGGTATAAGGCTCTGTCTAGTGGTGGGACAGGGAAGGGAACCCACAGTCCGGCCACAGAGCCCCAGATCTGAACCAGTCCTCAGATCTGCCTTCCAGCAAGTGCTGAGAGGCTCACAGACCAAAAGGACCCCCAGTTCCTCTACCCAAGGAGCAACCAGTTTTGTGGGAGATGCAGGCGCAGGTGGCAGAGGGCTTTACTCAGTAAGGATAACTGGGATGTGGAGTGCAGAAGGAAACGGGGTCAGTGGTTGAGCAAAAACAGTCATGGCTCAATCAGCATTGGGGGTGCAGATAGTAAAAGACTTTGAGAGGGAAAACAATGTTTTAGGGGAACCATTGGTTAAAGATCAGGAGACTCTTTTTTTCCTTGCCAGGCCCTAAATTACTGAATAGGTTGTTCTAACAGGGTAATAAGTAAACTCCAAAAGCAGACATCAGTCAGAAGGCTTGTCTCCACAAAGCCCCTCCAGTTCGACAGGAGACATTCTTGAGCTGATTTCTCATCTTCTGTCAAGTAGCATCCCCTTCCTTAAACCGTCTCACTATCTGAGCACCCTACCCCATCACCGTCTTAGGTGGGAAAGACAGCAAGATTTTCCTTGGGCAAGCTTGGTGGAAACAATCTTGGGGCTGCTCCCCCTTTTTCCATCCCCACCCCAGCCCAGGAAAGTATGCTATCACCAGAATCAAAGATCATTTCAATTAAACAGAATGCCAGGCGATAGCAATTCTATTCAGTAGAGTTTTTAGATAAATCATTTTCCTACTGACACCTCACTCATCTTGCAAGTCCTGCTCTGTTGAGACTGTCGTGACTTTACTACAGGCATGCCTCAGATATTTTGCAGATGCTGTTCCAGACCACTGCAATAAAGAGAATATCACAATAAAGTCACATGAAGTTTTTGGTTTTTCAGTGCATATAAAAGTTATGTTTACACTTTACTGTAGTCTATTAAGTGTGCAATAGTATTCTATCTACAGAATCAATGTACATACCTGAATTTAAAATACTTTATTGCTTAAAAAATGCTAACCATCACGTGAGCCTTTAGCAAGTCATAATTTTTTTGCTGGTAGAAGGTCTTGCCTCAATGCTGATGGCTGCTAACTGGCCAGTTTGGTAGTTGTTGAGGTTGGAGTGGCTGTGGCAATTTCTTAAAACAAGACAATAAAGTTTGTCATGCTGATCGACTCTTCCTTTCACAACAAAGTTCTCTGTAGTATGTGATTCTGTTTGATAGCATTTTAGCCACAGTAGAACTTCTTTCAAAATGGGGTCAGTCCTCTCAAATCCTGCTGCTGCTTTAGCCACTAAGTTTATGGAATATTCTAAATCCTTTGTTGTCATCTTCACCCAGAGTAGATTCCATCTCAAGAAATCACTTTTTTTGCTCATCCCCACAAGAAGAACTCCTCATCCATTTAAGTTTTATCATGTGATTGCAGTAATTCAGTCACATCTTCAGGCTCCACTTATAATTCTAGTTCTCTTGCTATTTCCACCACATCTGTAGTTACTTTCTCCACTGAAGTCTTGACCCCCTAAAAGTCATCCATGAGGATTGGAATCAACTTCTTCCAAACTCTTATGAATGTTGTTTTTACCTCCTTCCATGAATCACTTATGTTCTTAATGACATCTAGAATGGAGACTCTTTTCTAGAAGGTTCCATCAGAGGAATCACTTTCTATGACAGCTATACCCTTATGAGACATATTTCTTAAATAACAAGACTTGAAAGTAGAAATGACTCCTTGATCCATGGGCCACAGAATGGATGTTGTGTTAGCAGGCATGAAAACAGCCTTAATTTCGGACGCCTCCATCAGAGCTCTTGGGTAACCAGATGCGTTGTCAATGAGCAGTATATTTTGAAAGGAGTCCTTTTTTTTTTTTTCCCTGAGAAGTGTCTCAACAATGGGCTTAAAATATTCCATAAACCAGGTTGTAAACAGACATGCTGTCATCCAGATTTTGTTGTTTCATTTGTAGAGAACAGGCAGAATAGATTTAGCATAATTTTTAAGGGCCCTAGGATTTTTGGAATGGTAAATGAACAGTGGCTTCAACTTAAAGTCACCATCTGCATCAGCCCCTAGCAAGAGAGTCAGCCTGTCCTTTGACGCTTCGAAGCCCAAGCATTGACTTCTCCTCTCTAGCTGGAAAGTCCTAGATATATCTTCTTCCAGTACAAAGCTGTTTCATCTACACTGAAAGTCTGTTGTTTAGTGTGGCCACCTTCCTCGGTCATCTTCGCTAGAGCTTCTGTAAACTTGTGGCAGCTTCTACATCAGCACTTGCGGCTTCGCCTTACACTTTTGTGTTGTGGAGAGACGGCCTCTTTCCTTGAGCCTCATGAACCAACCTTTGCTGGCCTCAAACTCTTCTTCTGCAGCTTCCTCACGTCTCGCAGGCGTCAGAGAATTGAAGACAGTTACGGCCTTGCTCTGGATTAGGCTTTGGATTAAGGGAATGTTGTGGCTGGTTTGATCTTCTATCCAGACCACTAACACTTCCTCCATATCATCAATAAGACCTGCTTTGTTTTCTTATCATTCATATGTTCGCTGGAGTAGTGCGTTTAGTTTCCTTCAATAGCTTTTCCTTTGCATTCACAACTTGACTAACTGTTTGGCAAGAGGCCTCACTTTTAGCCTAGCTCAGCTTTCCATGTGCCTTCCTCACTAAGCTTAATAATTTCTAACTTTTGATTTAAAGTGAGAGATGTGCAACTCTTCCTTTCACTTGAACACTTAGAGGCCATTGGAGGGTATTCATTTGCCTAATTTCAATTTTGTTGTGTTTCAGGGAATAGAGAGGCCTGAGGAGAGGGAAATAGACAGGGAATGATGGTTGTTTGGAGTAGTCAGAACACACTACATTTATCGATAGTTAAGCTCACCATTTTATGTGAGTGTGGTTCATTGCGCCCCAAAACAATTACAGTAGTAACATCAAAGACCACTGATCAAAAAAATAAATAAATAAAAACTAAAAAAGACCACTGATCACTTAACAGATAAAATAATAACAGATAAAATAATAATGAAAAAGTTTGAAATATTACAAGAATTACCAAAATGTGACACAGAGACACAAAGCAAGCACATGCTGTTAGAAAAATGGTGTTGATAGGCTTACTCAATGCAGAGTGCCAAAAACCTTCAATTTGAAAAAAAAAAAAAAAACAACATCTGCGAAGCACAATAAAACAAGTTATGCTGGTAGTCTGAACTGAACTCATAGACACACAGAATTTCTGAGGTGAAAGAAACTTTAAGGATCACCTAGTCCAACCCCCTAACTTCACAGATGAGAAATCAGAGATGGGAGACCCAGATAGAGAGAATAAGGAAAGCCAGATCATAATGCAACTTATTGGCAAAATCGGATTTTCCAAGTCACACAGCAAGCTCTGGGTCAGCTCACTGCTGCCCCCTCCTGGCTCCAGCTGACAAATCATGCACAAATTTGGCCAATTTAGTCAATTTTTTTTCAATAACTTATAAAACCTTTTAAAACACCTGCTTTTTCAGATTCATGAACATTGGACAAACAGACGGTATTACTGTGGAGTAAAGCTTCCAACTGGTATCTACTTCTTAAAGTCTTCTGAGAGAAGAATACGGAATAATTTATAATCTGGAGGGGAATCTAAAAAGAATACAGGGAAAAGAATAGCTTAGAAGGCAAAACATAATTGCCATAAGAGGCATGTAAAACCCATAAAAATAAGCATAGAAAGGAGATATATATACACCTATATGTACACATATATACATATATATATCTAAGTCTGTGCCCATTTCTGAACTTCCTTACTTCTGCATAATTTAAAACAAGTATCGGCAGAGGTATAAATATTTCTTAACCAGACCAGTACTGTGGGCTAGGCAAAACAGATATAGATGGATTCCTTCTCCTACCAAGATTTTAATTAGGGGGGCGGATGTGGCTCAAATGGTTGGGCGTCCGTCTGCCATATGGAGGGACCTGGGTTCGATCCCCGGGACCTCCCGGTAAAATTAAAAAAAAAAAAAAAAAAAAGATTTTAATTAATTCACTCATTCATCCTTTCTTCATTCATTCATTCACGCAATATTTAGTGAGCACCTACTATGTGCTCTGGTCAAATGCATAGGATGAAGCAGAGATGAATAGAGCATGATCCCTAATATCACAGAACTCACATCTGCTGGGAGAGACAGATGAGCCAATGAGCAGCTAGATGCAGTGTGCGTTTGGATAAAGAATTACAGGAACAGGAAGGCGGGGGGAGTCTTCATACAAGCTGTGGTATTTAAGCCAAGCCTACCAGAACGAGTCAGGCAGATGGAAAAGGCAACGAGCATGTGCTGTGACTGTGGTGTTTAAATGGCTGCTGTTCAGGATGCAGAGAGTGGGTAAAGCTGTAGAGATGCCCACTGTGGACATCTGTTTATTTTGCAGTTAAGAAAAGCTTAAGGGAGCATTCCAACAATTTGTTTCTGCACAGTCTGAGCTATCAACTTTCATAGGGTGGTAGTTAATTTACTCCTGAGCGTCAGTCACCCCCTCCTGTTTCTTCCAATCGGCACCTCGCCCTGCCACACAGCAAGTACCTGTGGCTTCACATTGGCAGGCAGGCAGGAGACCCTCAGATACACATAGCCCACACCACACACATAAAGCAACTTCCAGTTAACACCCACTTCCCTGGCTGTTTGTAGTAAGGGCAAGGATTTGAGCCTTTTCTAGTTCTGGGGGAATCTCAGGTTTTCAGTAACTCAGAACATTGACCAGCAGGAACTAGCCTCCCATTTTACTACCCAGCCTAGGACTGGGGACTGGGGATGAAGCATTCCACTCCCACAAGACATTGGTGACTTCCCCAAGATGGCTCAAACAGGCCATGAACTAAGTCTTCCTCCTCCCTCACATTCCAATGCCAGGCTACAACCCATGCAGTTAAGGGTGCTGCTTCCCTTCAGATGCAAAGGGTGAAACCGTGACATAGGTTTGCATTTGCAAGTCTGGACGTCAACAGCTGTGTGTTTCATTTCAGTGATGCTGCCCCCTGGGGTGCCTGATTGATAATTGTGTGGGGAAAAGGCAAGAGAATTGACAGCCCCTGAGCTACCTTCCCCAGCTATGAAATTTTCATTATCTTTTAAAATAAGCCTAAATATTAACTAGTTAGTGTGTTGGATTATGTTGAATGCATAATTGGAGCTCTGTTTAGTGAAAAGATAACCAAGTGTAATTACATTTACATGTTTCATCTGCAATTTACTGGTTAATTGCTGTATCTGTTTTACACTGTTCACTCTTCCTGCGGTCCTCCATCTCCAATTTCTAATTCTCCCTATTTCCTTCTAGTCAGTTTCCTAGACCTTTGAATTTTCCTTTTTAGTTCTTTGTCTCTTTATATATGTGGGTTTTTTTTTGGGGGGGGGGTGTCTTTTTTTAAAATCTCAGTCTATAAATCCCCTGTCACAAGGTGCCAGCTGGGTGCCTGACAACCTGCTGGGTCACTCCCTGGATCCCCTCTTCTAGGAGGTACCAGGAATGGAAACAGGGACCTAGTACATGTGAGGCAGGCATACTTCCACTGAGCTATACCCACTCCATGATGTGTTTTTAATATTTTAGATTTTCCCCAAAATTACATATATAGATATGTATATATGCAGTTAAAAATTCAGCTAGCGCCTTAAGACTTACCATGAAAACCAGCAGACCTCTGCCACACCCTACCCCAGACTGCAACTCCATAAAGACAGTTACTGTCAAGTCTTTGATCTGTTTCTTCTGATATTTCCTTAATTATTCAAAGCAGTACATTTGTCCTGCTTTTTCTTGGTTTTAGACATTATGTATTGACTTCCTGCTGCGGGGATGAGTATCTGACTCTCTTATCCCCATGCCCTCCACATTCCCTCTACGACCCTCAACACTCAGCCTTTCCACCCAGGACAGTTCTGTCATAAATTTTTGTTAAACTAATATTCAATGTTTATGATAACACACCTTCACATTTCAGCCATGTGGGTATTATGAGTCCATTGCTTTCAAACAACTCTTTGTTTTTCACATAGTTGATAATGCCTGTTTTATAATGTGCTAATTATATATGTATCTGGTACTGTAAAACTTATCTAAATATGGTCAAACACAGCAGTAATCAAGCAATCTAACAATTCCATTTTTTCTATGCCCCGCGAGGTGACAAGTGTTTTGACAAAATTGAACTGGGTACAATGATTATGAACAAAAGGGAAGATCGAATTAAGTATGGTGGTCTAAAGGCTGCTCCAAGGAGATGGCATTTAAACTGAAGCTGGGCCCTCTGCACCCGCTTATTTAAAACATCAACAAAACGTTTCATAACCTATATGCAGCAAACAATAATTTTATTAACCTTCTTATGTTTCAAACTACTGAATTTTTCTTGAATGAATAAGGCCCCTTTTCCTTCTGAGCACTTTAAAACACAGTTAAACAAAACATGGATGATTTTAAACATAAGACGTGTAGTCGTTTCTTGATAATTTTGAGCTCGGCTTGCAAATGAAATGGGTTTTATGCCTTCATCAATGTCAACATCCCTCTCTCACTCGAGCCAGGAGATGCTGGCATCTTCGCTCCATGTGCAAAGACCTTGTTATCTCTGTTTCTCATAGGATGTCCTCCTCTGGGCTTCTCCAGGGCCGGGGTCAAATCGATTCAATTCCCAAAGCTCCAAGGATCAAAAGGAGGAGAAACTCTTTCCTCAGGGAGCAGGGTAGGTTGGAGGCTGAGTGAATGATGACCACGGTTAGGAAATGGTAATAGGAAGAGAGAAGAAAAAGGAAGATGGAGATACAAAGGGAGGGATTTTCAGGGAAGAAAGGCCAGGGGAATGGAGGAGTTGGCTGGGGGCCCTCTAGGGAGCCACACATGAGAGAACTGGCCTGGGCCTGGAGCTGAAATGTCCCCCAGGCCCCACAGAGAGGGGGAAGAAGGAAGCTGGTTATCATGCTTCCTTGTGTCCCCTCACAACCAGCACACGATGCTCAGGAAGTACTGGCCAGGCCCACATTTTTTTGGAATTTCTATCACATACTCTGTATTGGAGAATCAGAAAAGCAAGAATGGGCTCTGCTCGCAGTTCATGGAGAAGACACATAAACAAAGGCCACAGACGCCATGCTCCACACTCTCCTGAAGTCTTTTACCAGGGCTGACTGGACCGCAAAATGTTTCAGAAACTAGTCAGATGCAGACCGGGGTGATTCCCTGAGGGCTGGGGATTTACTCAGACCTCTTCTTCACTGTATCTTCAGCCCGGGCAGGGCGCATAAAAGATGCCCAACACATACATGGTGCTCAAACGAATAAATAGGAGGTAAAATATTTATACTTTAGATAGTTGACAGATATGATAGGCTTTTAAGCAGAAAAATAACACAAGCATTTCTTTAATTTAGAATGAACCCTCAGGCAGCCCTCAGGAGGATGACCAGGAGGGAGTCTAGGGACAGAGGGGCTAACTGGGAGGCTCTGCTGTGGGAAGGTATGAGCAATGGCAGGGAGTGGAGTGGGGAAGAGGGGCTGTAGGGGATGCCAAGCTTTGTGGACATCGAAGGGAAAACAAGAGTGGCCTGAGCACCAGGCAGGATGGGTCCTGAGAAGGACTGAGGTCAGTGAGAGCAGGCAGCAGGCAAGAGCAGCCCAGGCAGCGGAGGAGAGCACAGCAGCCATGGCCTGCCAAGAATAAACAAGAGTTGAGGAGTGGCCAGTGAATGCAGCAGCCAGGATTAAAGAGTGAATGGAGACAGCGAGCAGAGAAAACCCTTTCAGAAGTCAGCTGAGAAGGGAAGAGAGACAGGGCATGTTTGGACTAAGACAGTTTCCTCTCGTGGCCTGTGACTGGGGCAGGGGGAGCCAGGAGAGGCCTGAGAGCTAGAGGAGCTTCAGGTCCTGCTCAGACCTCAAGGCAGGGGTGGGGGCTGAGGACACAACTTAGAGCCAGGCCCCTCCAAGGGGGACCAGGATCCCACCTCTGTGGGTTCTGCAGAGCTGAGACTGAGTGGAGCTGGGGAGTCCCAAGCCAGAGCTGGTCCCGACAGCAGCAAGTGGAGGCACAGAGGACCTGGGGCTGACAGATGGAAGGCAGATGGAGGGAGGCCCCTGGGTGGCTGGAGAGCCCTAATCTCCTGGCACCCCAGAGACACTGCCTACTGCAAACTAATCCCATCCCTCCTTTCCCTCAATTGCTCCTAGAGCCCTGAGGAAGGCAGGCAGGGAGGCTGAGAATGTGGAAGGAAGGAGAGAGTTCACAAAAGAGGCTTACCTGAACAGAGTGTCCGGGTGGGGATGGAGTGGGAGCTCTGGCTGACTGGGTTCCTTGCGGTGCAACGGTAGCTGTCACTGTCCCCAGATCTCCAGGAGGCGCTGAGAGTGGTTCCCCCATGGGACACAACTGCCTCCTGGCTAAGGGGGTCCCAGCTGTATTGAACATCCTCCCCAGCCCATTCCAGAGAGCAGACCAGAGTGATGAAGCAGGTCCCATCCCTGGTGATCCGGGAGCTAACAGTGATATTGGGCTCCTGCAGCCTCTCTGTGCCAAGAAGGAAAGATTCCAGCTATGAGAAGGCTCTGGTCTGGGCAGAGCAGGGAAAGGGAAAGGTCAAAGCTCAAATTAAGGGCCCTCCACCCCACTCACCATAGACACGGAGGTTGAAATCCTTGGTGGTGTTGACAGGGGGAGAACGCAAAGTGATCCAGGCTGTATAGAGGCCAGAGTCCTGCAGCCTCAGGGGGCTGATCTGCAGAGAAAAGCTGCGGAGGGGCACACTCAGCCGCCCACTGTACGGTCCCTGGGTCTCAGCAACCAGAACTGGTTTGCCTCCTGGTCCAGGCCGCAAAACAGCAAGGAGCCCTGGAAAGCTCCAGGTGACGTCGGTTGCCTCCTGCCCGGCTGGGACCTCCAGCGGCAGAGTAGCCGACTCCCCGAGGGTGCCGATCACCAGCTCCCCCACAATGTCTCCTCGCAGGGTTCCTGGGCCTGCGTGCAGACAGAGAGGGGAGCTGCAGCCAAGCGCCTAACGGCGGTCTCCCTCCAGCCTCCCCCTCAGCCCCAGTGCGTCTTCTCCCACATCCACCACCATACTCCGCACTCTTACCTAGTCGCAACTACCCACCCACCCAGGTGTGTTAGCCCCGCCTCCCCAGGAGCTACGTGGGACCGGGACTCGCGTCTCCATCTGCTCCAGAGCGGCTGCGCAGGGAAAGTGCAGCCCGAGGAGCCAGGTACCTGCGCAGAGGTGCGGCACTGGGACTGGGAGGGAGCTGCTATTGCTGACTGGATTCTTGACCGTGCAGGTAAAGGTCAGAGCACTGTCCCCGGGCCTCAAGGAGACACTGAGGACAGACCCTCCACGGGACACCACAGTTCCGGGCCTCCGGGGCATCCAGCTGTAGGTCACAGTGGCGCCTGGGCTTTCCGCTGCACATGTCAGGATGATGATACAGTCTCCATTCTCGCCCCTCCTGGAGCTGAGTGTGACACGGGGCCGGGACAGCTGCTCTGTGTGCGGGAAAAAAGAGCAAACTGAGCGCTGGGAAACCTCGCCGTATGTCCCCGTCACGGGGCCCCAAGGCAAGCGCTGCCCAATACCCTGCACCACCCTGAGTACATGTGGCCAAAAACTGCCTGCATCTGCTCTGGTGCTTTGCCCTCTACAAAGTGCTGTCACTTAATATCTCATTTGATTCCCAGAACAACCCAATGATCTAAGAAGGACAGGGGCAATTACACACTCCATTTCGACTTGCCCAGAGTCTCATCTAATAAGTGGTGAATACGGGACCCAAATCCAGTTGGATTTGACTCCAAAGCCTGGGTGCCAGCCTCTGCATTGAATAAAGACACGCAGGCATGAAACTTTTTTTAAATTAGCTCTCTCCCCAACAGGGGGCTCTGCTGCTTACTCTGAGCTTTCAAGTGAACCCGGCTCTGAGGTTTCTCCCACCTCTGTTGCCGCCCCTTGATTGGTCCTCCACCCCTTTCCCCTCAGGCCCGTGCACCCAGATGCTCTCCTTAAGGTACCACATTGCTATTACTTGCCTACCTGCCTCCCCGGCCAGAGCCAGGAGGAGCGTGGGGAGTCGGCAAGGGCAGCAGCAGATTCAAGAGACAACCAAGACTGGCTGCACAAAACCACAGCACGTGAAGGAAGGCTGCTCTGCTTTCAGCCTCAGCCCTGGGGCCCACCCAACAGCAGCCCCTGGGGCTGTGAATAGGAGCACACAACCCAGAGTGTCCCTGGGAGAAGGCAACCTGGGCATTTCTACTGTTGAGCAATGATCTGCCACCTCACTCCAGTGTATCCCTGGGATCCAACCCTTTTCCCCTTTGACTTTTTCTGCAGGCTCCTCTATCCTCAGCGTCCTCTCTAGTCCAGGCAGATAAATAAGGTGACATGCCAGAAACCCCAAGACCAGGGCACAGGGTGCAGGGTCAGTGTACTTGTGTTCAATCCCTGGCTCTGTGACCTAAGTGTGTCACTCCTCCTCTCTGAGACTCAGTTTCCTCGGTCTAGAAATAAAAGACACTGTCTGCTGGCAGGACAGTTGTGAGGCTCAAACGAACTTGAGAAACACCTTGTAAAGGATAAAATCCTGGCCCGTTATCACTGTTGTCGTGGCTGGAGTGGTAGCCTAGAAGGCGGGGCTCTCTGGAAGTCCCCGCACACTCATCAGTGGCACAGCCCTGTCTCCTGCCCAGAACCCAACCTGACACCGCTGCCTACCAAGCTGCTCTGCCCAGGATGTCCCTGACGTCTGGCAGCATGGTGAGAGGGCCTCTCCCCCCAGCTCGGGAACCCTAGGTCCCAGCAGCCCCCTGCCTCAGTGCCCCACATCCTGCTGTGAGGAGCAGGCCCAGCCAGCCCAGGCTGACTCATGGCAGAAAGGCTTTACCCCTGGCCAGGGATCCTTTCCATCCTCCCCCACTGAAAATAAAAAACAACAAAATGCCTTGATTTAATGGGAATATTTCCATTTACAAAAACCAAGGAAAATGTCTGAGAAGGTTCTCTGCCTTCCCTCCATCAGTTAGTTTTCCCACGTCCATCCTTACTCCTTTCCAACCTTTCCTACCTACCTCCTTTAGGGAACAGCTCCACCTGGTGCCCCAGCAGCTTTGCATATAGCCACACAGAGCACACAGGCAGAGGCTGGAACCACAGCCAATCTGATTCTTGGCAATGCAATTTTTGAGCCTCCTGGAACATGAGAAGATGGGTGGCCTCAAGGCCATCTCCCACGCATCTCTCTATTTTCTCTAGGAGGTTGTCATGAGACAGTTTCTCATCACCTCCAGGGTCCTGGTGAGGTATGTGTTTTCCTGCCTGTCCCCTTGGAATAGAACTTCAGGACATTAATCCACTTAGCTGCAGTCTAGAATGGACTCCACAGCAACGGGGCATCTCCCATTGTGGTCACCAGCTCTTTTTTGATATGTGGGCCAAGGACCTGGGGAGCTGGCACCTTTGGCTACTCTTCCTTTCTCCATCTATGCAGGTTACTAACTGCCTGCATCTAAAAATGGTCCATTAGCTCTTTGCTGGCCAAACTGGTCAGGACTTGGCCTTGGTTCTGAGTAATTGACACCCACCCCTGATGTTTCCTGCTTAAAGAATAAATTTTTAATCATTATTTTTTCAAAAATTTCCTTAAGGAATAAGATAATAGCATTCCATTTTACATGTATGGAGCTTTACAAAGTTCTTTCACATGCACTTTATTCTCACAAGAAGGTAATATTCCTATTTTAGCAATGAGGAAACTCAAGACCACGCAAGGAGGTTATAGCAAAACTCAGTTCTCAGGACCTGAAATCCTGTTCTCTGTCCACTACACATCCAGGACTTCTGCTTCAATTGGCCTGGGGAAGGTCCTGAGCTTTGGCATTTTTCAGGAGATTCTTCCAGGCAATTCTTCTTTACATGACTTTTTTACAATGAGCGTATATTACTCTCGTAATTAGAAAGAATTGTAAATGTAACTAAAAGGGTAGTAAGGCTGTAAGAAATGCCTGAAAGTCTGGCCTTCCGCCATCCCCAGGACACTCACCGTAGACTCGCAGGCTGTACTCCTGGGTGTGGGTGATGTGGGACCCCCTCAGGTTGATGTGGGCTCGGTAGGGCCCTGCGTCCTCCCTGCTCAAGTTACTGATCTGCAGGGAATGGTCTGGACCCACGACACTCACGCGGCTCTTGTACCGGGTTTCTGCCTGGTGAAAGGTGTCTGGTCCTCCAGCATCCACCAGGGTCACTGTGGCAAATGCCATGGGGACCGAACGGGATGTCCAGGAGATGCTCTCCACCTGCTGTCCCGACAGCAGCTGCAGGGGCAGGATGACAGATGCCCCTAGTGTCCCAGTTACCACCATGGGGGCTGCATCCTCTGTGGAAGCCCCTGGCCCTGCAGGCACAGAACAGAAGCTTCAGGACAGCCTGACTAAGCAGGAGGGTCACAAGCATCCTGAGAGCTGGTCAGATAGGGATCATTACCCACAGTTTACAGAAGAGAAATAACGACCCAAGGAGTTTAGAACAGAACTAGGGCACAAGGCTTCACACCAGAAAGGTCTTCTTCAGTACTTACCTCATGTAATTAACACATCATTGACATGAATGATGCTCTAAGGGTTGCAAGTGCTGAGTAATGGAGAGTTAAGGAAAATTCTTAGGAGGTACCTGTGAGGATGATTCCGGCTATTGCTCTGAGCCACTCTCTAACCCACCCATGGGATAGGGCCGTTCAGCATAGCCCCATCCAGTGGGAATTGCCTTGCAGCATCCCCCAGAGTTGCTTGGCCAGCCACTTCTGAAACAGAAGTCAGCTCTTCAGAGGCCCAGCAGGATTCCTGCAGACATATTTTCCTAGGGCAGGAGGCCACGCCAGTTTAAGGGTGGTCAGTGAGACGGTCATTTGGATACCAGCCTGTGATGCTGTTGGGGATTGAATCATGTCCCCCACAAAAGGCATGTTCACGTCCCAACGGCTGGTCCTGTGGATGTGAACCCATTTCTAATAGGCCCTTTGAAGATATTATTGGTTAAAGTGTGCCCAAATGGAGGGAGGATGGGCCTTTATCCAATATGGCTGAAGTCCTTATAAGCGGAGGAAATCGGACAGGAAGAGAAGCCACAGGAGCAGCCAGAAGCTGGAAGTCAAAGAACCTGGAAGAAAAGGGGGAAGACGCTGCCAGGTGCATTAACAGTGATGGAAAAGTCAAGGAACCCCAAAGATTGCCATCTAGCCTGAAGATACCAACCCTGGGAGGAAGCAAGCCTTCTAGGCTTGGAAACCATGAGCCAATCAATTCCTGTCATTAAGCCAACCCATTGTGTGGTATTTGTTTTAGCAGCCAGGAAACTAAAGCACAGGCTTTGCAAGAAGAGTATAAGTGCCAAAGCACTAGTCAGATTGCCCGAGGTCAAATCCCTGCTCCACCTTGTACTAGCTGTGTGATCCTGGGCAGGTGACTAAACCCTTCTGAGTCTGTTTTCTCACCTGCGAAATAGGGAGTGCCATCTTCTAGGGTTTTGTAAGGATTAAATGAGATAACACCAGTTTAAATGCCTCGTTATTGGTAAAATTATATCACTGGAATAAATGGCAAACACACCTTGTTCCCACTCTCACCAAAACTAGTCAGTCTCCTTGTAGTGAAGTAAAGATCACTCACTCATCATTAGCGTGACCCATCTCAGAATATCTCTGCAACACAGACTCGCAGATGCAGGAAGCAGGAAGTCTGAAACTGACCAAGGTCTGCTACACTGTGGTTTAGAAAGAAAAGGCAGCAGGGCTCAGGGAGGCTCAGGGAGGGTCCTGATTTGAACCTGGTGTATTAGTCAGCCAAAGGGGTGCTGATGCAGAGTCCCAGAAATCTGTTGGCTTTTATAAAGGGTATTTATTTGGGGTAAAAACTTATAGTTACAAGTCCCTAAAGAGCCCAACTCAAGGTACCATAAGAGGTACTTCCTCACCCAAAGTCTGTTGCCACATGCTGAAGCAAGATGGCAGGCGACGTCTGCAAGTGTTCAGCCTTCCTTCTTTCTCTTAAGGCTCCTTGGTCCCAGCTCCTTCTAATCTCAGCTGTAGGTTGGAGGGTTGGTTTCTTTCTGGGCTCAGCTGCTCTGGGCTCTTCACAAGATCAGCTGTAAGCTATCAGGCCAAAGGCTTATGTCTCTTTCCGAGGCCTCTGCCTTGTCTACGGAGCTCCCTTCCTCTGTGTATCTCCTTCTGTGTATCTACTTCTGTATTCTTGATTGAATATACACTTATATAGACCACCATGGAGGCAGGGACTCAACTCTGAGTCACCCCAATGACGTGGTCGAATCAAAGTCCTAATCGTAACATAATCGAATCAAAGACATCTCAGCTGAATATAATACAATCAAAGGGTATCACACCCAGAGGAACAGAGATAATCTATATCTCTTTTTGGAATTCATAAATAACATCAATCTGCCACACCTGAGATCCGTAATCACCAACTACATCGGTGCTTCTAGTTTGGGTGGAGAGGCTCTTTGCCAAAGTTTGACCCAAGAAGTCATGTGCAATAGCTGGAGTAACGAGGGGCAGGAGGGTGGTAGCTGTCTTGTGGGACGTCCAGGCCAAGCAGGGGGAAGTGCACCATCCTGGTGCACCCACCACAGAATCTGCTCGACCTCCTGCTGCTCATTTCTTCCACAGAACTACTCAGGCTCCACCAGGAGAATGGCGGCAGCCAGCAGGCATCATCCCACGGCAGGGTCACAGCGAGAGTGGTGGGGACACCAGAAAGACCTTCTCTCCCCCAGCCGGCCGGGGGGTGGGGGGGCCTGAAATCCAGCCTGGAGGAATGTATCCTTGAATGCGCAGCTTTGCTGGCCCTGGCAGCCCTCTCGTGCAGCAGCAACTTAGGCCCAGGTCCAATGCTGCTTTCTTTCTGGAGCCTTATCTGAGTTCCCTCCTTCTGGTCCAGACACACCTTCCCCTGGTTTCCTTTGACCTGTGTTTCTGTTGGATGATTTTGTTTTAGAAGGAAGTGGGGGCCAGAGGAACCTTACAGAAATGCAGCCTTTTGGTTTCAGTTCTGTGACTTTGGTGATGAACACTGCGGTTCTCTGAGACTTTTCTTATCTTCTCATAATTGGGGCTGCACCAATGTTTGGGTTCAGAGATTACTAGTCATATGCTTGGAAGAAGTGACCTAATCTCTCTGACCCTCGATCCAGCATCTGAATAATCTGCCTTTTCTAAGTCACAAGATTGTTACGGAGATTGGGATTTCTTAAATTTGAGTGGAAGTTTGTAAACACATCTGAGGGGTTCACCAGCATGCCAAGGGGACACCCTAAAGGCTGGGGTAGGGACCACCCTGGAGGCAGGCGACCCTGATGGCCAATGCTAGCTAGTTTTCCCCATAAAGGAGAATTTTAAAGTGAAAGCTTGAAATTCTGGAGACTAATAGCAGAACTCAGCCCCTGGCCATGAATTTCTAAAAAGCAATGTTCCTCTTGCCTCCAGTTCCCAAGCCCAGCTCCCCCATCTCTCTCGGGTCCTTAGGAGTAGAGGTGAACAGTAGGAATCCAAAGAGACAGGCACTGCTGCTAGCTGCCAGATCTGAGATCCCCTACTGAAGTCAATTATGTGGACATGGAGGGCCCACCTCACAATGAAGGGTAATTCTCGGGCTGGTGGGATAGAGAGGAAGAAGAAAGAGATGCAAGATGGTCCAATACTCTGCATCCTTATGGGGCCTTAAAAACCAGAATATCCCAGGAAACATGCTCAGAATGGCAGGGTGCAGAGGAGGGGAGTCCTGGAACTGGCTGTGGCTGATCCTCTTTCTCAAACCCCCACTGTTTAGCCTGTCTGGAAACTACCAGCCTCTTTGTGATGAATTAGTAGAAGAAACGTGAAGTTGCAAATATGCTTGCTGTCCTGATTTTGTGATAATCAGGGTAGGCTAAACATTTGCTATATTAGAAACCATGCATATGTCCCAAGACCTAGTTTTTCTCCCTAGGTCTGGTTTTTAGAATGCTGGTGATAAACTAAGTCTGATTTATTATATGACCATCTTGTATGGGAAAAGACTACCTTTGGGTATCTTTGGTCAACCGTGAGAGATATAGCAGGGGGACGGATGTGGCTTGGGAGGTTGGGCATCCATCTCCCATGTGGAGGGACCTGGGTTTGATCCCTGGGATCTCCTGGTAAAAATTAAAAAAAGAAAAATATAGAAGGCACGTGGGCCACTAGGCCCTGTACGCGGGTGGGCCGCCAGGCCCTGCGAGCCACGCAGCAGGGTGATGACGTGATAGGAGGGTGACGCAGGGGAGAGCCAAGATGAGACGCACCGAAAAACCAGGTGGCGCAGACAGTAGGACACCTCTCTCCCACATTGGAAATTCTGAGGATCGAATCCCAGTGAAGACAGGAGGAGAAGGATGAGGGGAGGGCGGGAGGCGGACGCGGGGAGTTGCCCAGCGAATGGACACAGGAACAGCAAAAACGGGGGGGGGGGGGTGGTAAAAATGGATAAAAGTAAATAAATAAATAAATCTTTAAAAAAGTGAAGGAAAAAAAATGTGAAGGTGACAAGGATGCAGTCTAAGTCCCCATAGTCTGAAATTAGAGTGTGTTCACATGCATGCACATGCACGCACACACACACACACACACAGAGGAAACACTGTCAAAGAAAATTATCCATTCCTAGAATAAACCAACATGCAGGGCATGTAGCAGTGCCCGGGAGGAAGTGGCAGGGGCAGACTTACCCATGAAAAGACCAAGGAGGAGCAAGGGCCACGGTGGAGAATGCCCCATAATATCCACCAGCAGACTGACCTGCCTCAGGACAGCTGATAGACGGCGCATGTACAAATGTCAGCCCACACGCAGTTCCTATTTTCAGAATGTCACTTTAACCATATGTAGTTTTTCAGTCACAAGATGAGGGAACATGAAAGAAAGAAGAAGTGAGCTATTTAAAAGCCAAAAACCCTTTTAAAACTATTTACCCCTCCAGAGGTTCCCCCACCCCTGCAAAGCTAAAGTCTAGGGTCACCATCCTGGAGGACAAGGCCCTCCACGATCTGTCTGCTCCTTGCCAACCTCCCTGGCCGTATGTCCTGTAATCAAATCTCACACTTTGGACTCCAATTCACCCCACACTGCTTCTAGATTCTCCACACACACCTCTATGATTTCTCACTTGTGTTAGTTTACTCATGGACTCTGGCTTATTGGATTTCCCACAGCCACCTACCTCACCTACCTCACCTACCTCACCTACCTCACCTACCTCAC